>VZZY01009612.1:241722-258698 GCA_013400335.1 Eurystomus gularis | reverse complement strand
AGGAGAAGGAGGAGGAGAAGGAGGAGGAGAAGGAGGAGGAGAAGGAGGAGGAGAAGGAGGAGGAGAAGGAGGAGGAGAAGGAGGAGGAGAAGGAGAAGGAGGAGGAGAAGAGGAAGAGAACTGGGTGAAGGGACAGTAAAACCAGCTCCCCTCCAGCAGCAGAAATAAGCTCAGCTCTTACTGACCCTTCTCAAGTTTCATGGCATCACTTGAACCCTGAGGTTGAGCTGGATCTGGGGGGACCACAGGTATGCTGGGGGCTCAGGACAGTCCGTTGCAGTTGACTGCAGGTACCGAACCTCTCTGAGCACGTTTGTGATGAGGGACAAAGTAAGAAGCAACTGAAAAGTGACCTGTGCTGAGGACCCAACTAAAGCAGGAGGAACCCTCTGGCTGGTGAAGTATCAGGGCAACATCTGAGGACTCAATGAAGCCTCAACAGCACTTCACCATCTCCCTGAGAAGGTGACACACTGGCACTTTCTGACCCCTTTTTGGTTTCCTCAGGCTCCCAACTAGGCCCTGCTACCAGCGATGGGGGCTCGGTGGCTCGGGAATCAGGCCCTGAGCCATTCCCCAGTGGAGGATCTACTGGGCAGACTGGAAGGCTCTAGCTGTAGGTGTATCTGACACCCTCCAAGCAGAGGTGGTAGGATCAGGCAACAAGGACTCAGGTGGGCGGCCAAACCTGCTATTCCCAGTGTAACCAACAACCAGCTGCCCAAACAGCAGCTCCCCAAGGTCTCCACCACTCGCCGAGGCCACCTGGACATCAAAGGACGTGACCAAAGAGGCTCAGGGTCCAGCTCATCAAAGCCAGGAGGAGAGGACAACAGCACCACAAGGTCAGGCTCCTAACGGAGAACGGGGTCAGCTTGTACATGACTTTAAAAGGGTTATTTGAGCAGAACAAAACCACGGGGGGTAGAAAGGTTGGAAGCAAAAGGGGTCGCATAAAAAAGATGCAACCTCGCAGAAATAACCGTATCATCTCTCCATGATCCATGTCAAGTAGGTTCCCAGTGGAGGCTCCACGTTCTCCAGGAGCTTGGCACGGCCAACACCTCCTCCGTGGAATAAAAACAACTCCCCTCCGGGGGATTCCCTGCTGCTCTGCTCTATAAAACAATAAAAAGGTCCCCGCAGAGAGTCCCCAGCCATTACTCCTCCTTCGGCCTCTTCCTCCAGCGGGCCAGGAAGGGCCCGAGGCTGTTCCACAGCTCCGTGTACATCAGGGTCCCCACGAAGACGAAGGAGGTGCCCAGCCAGTGCCAGGCCGTGAAGGGGTTGCGGAAGTAGAGGATGGAGAAGATGAGGCTGACGAACTTGCGCAGCGTCACCACCAACGTGACGGTGAGGGAGGTGCACTCCGTGGTGAGGATGAAGACGCCTCGGATGCAGACGTATCTGGGGTGGGGTGGAGGTAAGGGGACATCGGGGATGAAGAGGGAGGACACCCTGGGCAAGCCTTTGGGAAGGCAAAGGACTGGGCTATGGATAGAGGTGATGGAATGAAATTCCCTTCTCCTCGTATCTGCAGGTCTACAGCTCGGAATGGCTTCACTCCAAAGCCCAGGGACACCCCAAATCTCCTGGACTCCACCCAACGTGTCTCTGGGACAGCAGAACTCCCCCACCATGTAGTGTCTCCACGTACCCTACGCCACATAGTGTCAAAAGGTTAATGGTGTTAGGTGTTTACAGTCCCTGCCGTGGAGCCAAGAGAAGATAAATCCAGACGTTTCCATTTATACCCACCACAAGTCCTCTGTCCGCCCAAGGGGCTAGAAAAACCACCAGGAGATTATAACCACCAGCCTGTCCCTGGGGAGGTGGTGGCAGATTTCAGCCACCCTGGACATAACGTAATAAAGCCCAGGTTAAATTCCACTCTGTGTTTTCCAAGAGGTGGTGGCCAGATGGTTCACACACCCAGGAAAAAATCTTAACTCCCAGGTTGAATTTCACTCTGGATTTTCGAAGAGTTACAAGAACTTCAGCTTCCAAATTATAGAATCGTTTTGGTTGGAAAGGACCTTTAAGATCATCGAGTCCAACCATTCCCCCAGCACTGCCAGGGCACCACTAACCCCTGGCCCTCAGCACATCTCCACGGCTTGGAAACCCCTCCAGGGATGGGGACTCCACCACTGCCCTGCCCAGCCTGGCACAGCCCTTCACAGCCCTTCCCACCAAGACATTGCTCCTCAGCTCCAACCTCAACCTCCCCTGGGACAACTTGAGGCTGGTTCCTCTTGTCCTGTCGCTTGTTCCTTGGGAGAAGAGACTGATGCCACGTGGCTCCAACCTCCTTGTCCAGACTTGTCCAGAGCCAGAAGGTCTCCCCTGAGCCTCCTTTGCTCCAGGCTCAACACCCCCAGCTCCCTCAGCTGCTCCTCACCACACTCCTGCTCTAGACCCTTCCCCAGCTTCCTTGCCCTTCTCTGGCCACGCTCCAGCTCCTCAAGGTCCTTCTTAGAGTGAGGGGCCCAAACCTGACCCCAGGATTGGAGGCTGGGCCTCCCCAGTGCCCAGTGCAGGGGGACAATCCCTGCCCTGGTCCTGCTGCCCACACTGGTGCTGACCCAAGCCAGGATGCTGGTGGCTTCTTGGCCACCTGGGCACACACTGGCTCATCTCCAGCTGCCTGTTGACCAACCCCCCCAGGTCCTTTCCCTCAGGCACTTTCCAGCCGCTCTTCCCCCAGCCTTGAGCGTTCAGGGGGTTGTTGTGACCCAAGGGCAGGACCCAGCCCTTGGCCTTGACCTTCATCCCATTGGCCTTGGCCCATGGATCCAGCCTGGCCAGACCCCTCTGTAGACCTCTGAATGCAGGGAAGGCTCCAAGGACATGACACCCCCACCCCATTCCTGCTCTCCCACCTTGCTGCCATCTCCATGGCCTGTCTCAAGCTCAGCTTTGAAAGGATACTGTGTGACGACGTTCATGAGGAGGTAGAACCACATGATTGGCAGGGTCAGCCCAATCACTGGGACCTGGAACAGCTCTGTGGGGAGACAGGACAGAGCAAGGTCATTGACTTCCTAACTCTTAAAGAAGATGCAATAAGATGTCTCTCTCCTGTCCTGCACTGACCATGGTCGGGGACACAGTGCTGCTTCAGGAGGCCACTGCTGCATTAGGCAGGCTGAGGTGTGGCCACATTTTGATTCTGCTCCCAGTGGAGGGTTATCTTGTTCTTACTGTGGGAAATGACAAATACCAGAGAGTTTGCAGATGTTTCTGCTTGGGCTTCCATAGGGATGAAAGGCAGATGGACGAAGAAGCAGGCTAAGGAAAGGACGTTAAAAGAAAAGCTCTGCCTTGCTCTCTTGTGTCAGGGCTGTCCTACTGTTATAATGGGATCATGGAATCCCAGCGTGGTGGGGATTGGAAGGGACCTCTGGAGATCATCTCGTCCAACCCCCTGGCTCCAGCAGCTCACCCAGAGCAGGAGGCCCAGGACCATGATGACACAGGTTTTGAAAGTCTCCAGAGAAGAAGACTCCACAACCTCTCTGGGCAGCCTGGGCCAGGCTCCCACACCCTCACACCAAACAACTTTCTCCTCCTGCTCCCATGGAACCTCCTGGCTTCCACTTGGTGCCCGTTGCCCCTTGGCCTGGCGCTGGGCACCACTGACAAGAGTCTGGCCCCATCCTCTTGCCCCCCATGGGCCCTTGAGCTCTTGCTCAGCATTGATCAGCTCCCCTCTGAGGCTTCTCTTCTGCAGCTCAGCAGCCCCAGGGCTCTCAGCCTTTCCTGGGCACAGAGATGCTCCAGGCCCCTCAGCACCTTCAGAGCCTCTGCTACTGGCCTCTCTCCAGTAGTTCCTTGTCCCTCTGGAACTGGGGAGCCCAGCACTGGACACAATACTCCAGAGGTGGCCTGACCAGAGCAAAAGTAGAGGGGGAGGAGAACCTCCCTCAACCTGCTGGTCACACTCTTCTTCATGCACCCCAGGAGACCACTGGCCTTCTTGGCCATGAGGGCCCATTGCTGACTCATGGGCAACTTGTTGTCTACCAGCACTCCCAGATCCTTCTTCATGGAGCTGCTTTCCAACACGTCACCTCCTCACCTGTACTGGTGCAGGGGGTTATTACTCTCCAGGTGCAGGACCCTCCACTTGCCCTTGTTGACCTTCATGAGGTTCCCTCTGCCCAAGTCTCCAGCCTGTCCAGGTCTCACTGGATGGCAGCAGAGCTCTGGTGTGTCAGCCACTGCTCCAAGGGATGAATCAACCCTGCAGCTCCAGGAGGCTGACACACCTGCACGCCAAAGCCTGCGCCGCACCAGTGGACCAAAAGCCAACAGGCTGGTGTTTCCACCTGTGGTTGAGGACGTGGTCCTGCTACTCCCATTGCTGAACTATGATGTTCCTTCCCCCAGGGGTCACCTCATGCTTTCCTGGAGACAGGCGCAGCACGCTAGAAATCGTTTGCAATGATACTAATGAAGAGGTTAAAGTGGTCTACACGCACAAACAATGCCCCTACCCAGAAGGGTTAGAGAACCACCAAACCTATTCAAGACAACATGATAGAAGGCTCTTGGCCTTCTATCAAACCAAGAAAAGTCAATCCCAAGATTCTGATGTGCACAACTGCTGGACTGAAAGCTTTCTACAGCGTTTTCCAGAAGACAAAAAGATATGAGAGCAAGGAGCCACCTCTGCAACACTTACCGGACTGGTTGAAGAGGAGTGCATGGTGGTAGATGTTTGGGGCAAGGAGGAGAAAACCAGGGAGTGGTAACGCATGCTGGAGGGAAAAGTAAAGACAAGATGCTAATATATTATGTGGACCAACCCCAGTTCTCCACTTCTTACAAGACTTCTGCTTCAGACCCTTCCCCAGCTTCATTGCCCTTCTCTGGCCACACTCCAGCCCCTCAAGGTCCTTCTTGGAGTGAGGGGCCCAAACCTGACCCCAGGATTGGAGGTTGGACCTCCCCAGTGCCCAGTGCGATCCCTGCCCTGGTCCTGCTGCCCACACTAGTGCTGATAGAAGCCAGAAGTTCCATCTACCCAGTAAAAGCCAACAGAAAAGACGTGGTGGCTCACATTGTAAAAAAGGGCCTCTTTGGAGTGCTTCCCAAACTGCTTGTACAGCATCTCCTGGAAAATCCCCATCCTGGCAGACATGAGGAGGGCGAAGGTGAGAGCAGCAATACCTGGAATAGAAGAACAGCCTTATGACGTTGCTCAAGCCAACCAGCCTGAAGACTCCCACGATTTGGCTTTCAGTGCAAAAAGCCCAAGGATCCAGACTCGGTAAGAAAATTGATAGTGCTCTTGAGGACGCAGGTGTTTTATTACAAAGGCTGAGATGCCAAGAGGCTTTTGGAAAGAACATCTCCTAAAAAGTGACTCAGCCCTGGCAAGCAGAGTTGGTGGGATACCAGGGATGGAGTCACTTGCTGCTACTGACAAGACATCAACCCCAGGTTCCCTGAAAAGCCATCAACAGACCTAGGCTGGAGGTATAAAAACAGACTCCAACACCAGACGTTAAAGACTCCTCCGTGAAATATTGCGCTGGATGAACACCTGAACCAGCGACAGCCCCTCTCCTTCTCTGCAGGGAAATCAGGTAGGGCTGCTTCTGCAAAAAGAACCCAAGAAGGCATCTACAACATCCAGGACTGGAGTCTCATTCTGTCACTAAGCCACCACCTTGCAGAAACCCCTTAGGTGCCGTCTTTAACTTGCTGGCCAAATGACGAGTATCTCCTCGCACAAAGCCCCTCCTGAATGCCACAAAACCCTGTTCTTTGAAAATCAACATCCACCAGATGCTCAGCACAACTTAACCTCGGCACGGGGACTCCCACCACAGCCTCCTTTGGGCAACCCACGCGGCCAAGGACATCGGGGAGACGAGTGTTGCCACGAGCCCAGCAAGGTCAGCTGGAGATGTGGCACTCACATACCTAGCAGCCACCACAAGAAAACCTGGAGTCCGTCCTCTTCATTTAAGCTGGAGTCAGATGCCTGGTGGAGGGAGACACAACACAATCATCATGAGCTACCACATCCCTGCAAGTCATTTGGACCTGCCTCTACCTCCCTCTTGGTTTGTGTGTTGTGTTCCAAGCAAGCCTGCAAAGCAAAGACCACCCAAGGTCGCACGTTCTCCAGAACTGCTGCCCCTGGCTGAACAGGGGTGGTAGAAACCACACCACATTTTGCTTTCCACCCTGCTTCGGGGAATGCATCAGATTCCAGCAAAAAAAGTGTAAAAGTCTGATCGAGAAAGCAGCTTTTCTGAAAGACCTGCCCTGGCTTGGCAAGAGGCCAAACTCTTCATCCACAAAACCAATCAGCACCACTTAGAAAGCTCTCAAAGGGAGCCCACGAGCAGGCTCCTCCATCCTCATCTCAGAGGGGAGCGTGCAGGAAAGAACAAGGGCTTTGGCCAAGCCTCACGGAGGTCCTAAACCCAGGGCTCTGGCTCGTGGTCAAGACATTGCAGAAACCAGGCCTGTAGATGCCACGAGCTGAGGGTAAAACTCTTGAGTTTTTATTAACGGCAAATTAGATAATTCACCTTTGCCACCACTGTCCGTACGACACCAACACGCCAGGCCTGCTGGGTGCTTCTCTGGGTTAACACAGAGCAAGGTTGCACAGCAGAGACCTTCCTCAGATGGTTGGAGAGTACAAAAAGCTCTTAAATGATGGATGATTTGGAGGTTTGACAGCCCTGTTTCATTTCCAGTCTCTCAGAGCAGGGATTAAGTGCAACCAATTTTCACTTGACCACCACTTTCTGCCATTTTCCTGTCTTTGGTTTGACAAGCTCAGGCTGTGGGTGTTGACCCAGGAAAAGCCCAAAGTGGATCTTCTTCACTCCCTCCTGTTCTCCAAGTACCTGCACTTTATTTCAAGGGTCACAGAAAGTCACACTGGATGAGAAGAGGTCTGGAAAAATCTAGCTTGAAAGCTGACAATCTCTTCTGGGAGAAAAAGAGCAAAGACAGCTGAGTTTCGTCCAAGATTCACCTGCTCTTAACTGTGGCACATCACAGTAAGGGCAGGAGAAAACAGCTTCTAGCTGTTATCTCTGTGGCAAAAAAAAATATAAGTTTATTCTCAGCAAAAAGCAACCTGGACGGGTTAGAAGGCATCTGTAACTAAGTTAAACCATATGCGTGTGTGTGCCTCCCTTCCCTCCAAACCACAGAAAAAGGAGACCTGGAATGAGAGCTTTTGGTGAGAAGATCTAGAGTTAGGAGCCATCTTGTGTCTCCATCCATAGTCAGGCAAAGAGCTGACAGCAGCTCCTCCTGTCCATAAGGTTCCCAGCAATGACCTCAGGCCCCTTCCAGTCCTTACCACTTGCTTTGCAGACATGAAAGTGCAGGTGAAGATCCCCAGGGACACCAGGGCTATGGATGTGTACTTAGATACGCTGTATCTGCAAGGGGGAGAAGAGAGATGTCAGTGAGCCAGCCCAGGCATGTGTTGTTCATCTACTACTCCCCTGGACTGCACTTTGCTCCACTACACCACCAGGATCTTGTGGTAATGGGCACATACCCATTACCCAGTGCTGGACATTGCTGGGAAGAAGGCCAACTTACTCCAACTGCAATAAAAAAGAAGCGTTTGGACCAAGATCTCCTTGCCCATAGCAAAGGATACCTCCAATGCCAGCGCAGATCTCTGCACAGCAATGGAGGTGCCCACACTGGTCCCACAGCCAGACCCACGCAGCTAGGAGGACCCTTCTGTCCTGATGTCTTTGCCCACTATGGTGGGTTGATCTCATCCAGCAGCCAAGAACCCACAAAGCCGCTCGCTCGTTCCTCCAACCTTGTGGCACGAAGGAGAGAATGTAACTAGATCAGGTGGTTCAGAGCCTGTGGCAAGAACAAGCCCCGGGCCTGTGGCCCATTGTTGTAAGAGGAGAACATAGAATCAATATTTTGGGTTGGAAGGGACATTTCAAGGTCATCTAGTCCAACCCCTGCACTGAGCAGGGACATCTGCAACTCGAGCAGGTTGCCTGGAGCCCCGGCCAACCTCACCTGCAATGGTGCCAGGGATGGGGCAGCCACCACCTCTCTGGGCAACCTGGGACAGGCTCTCACCACCCTCAGCGTCAACAATTCCTTCCTTCTCTCTAGGCTGAATCCACCTCTTTTTAGTTTAAAACCATCACCCCTTGTTCTGTCCCAACAAGCTCTGCTCAAATGTCCCTCCCCAGCTTTCTGACAGGCCCCTTGAAGCCCTGCAAGACCACCAGAAGGTCTCCCCGGAGACCTCCTTCTCCTCTCCAGGCTGCACAAGCCCAACTCTCCCAGCCTGGCCTCCCAGCAGAGGCCTTCCAGCCCTCCCATCATTGCTGGGGCCTCCTGTGGCCCCGCTCCAGCAGGTCCATGTCTCTGCTGTGCTGAGGACTCCAGAGCTGCCCCAGCACTGCAGGGGGGTCTCCCAGAGCGCAGCAGAGGGGCAGGATCCCCTCCCTGCCCTGCTGCCCACGCTGCTGGGGATGCAGCCCAGGAGGACGTTGGCTGCTGGGCTGCGAGCGCACGGGGCCGGCTCAGCTCCAGCTCCTCACCCCCAGCACCCCCAGGTCCTTCTCCTCAGGGAGAAAAAAGGGAAAAAAAAGAAAGCCTTGACACTGTGTCAGCACTGTTCAGCAACAGCCAAAACATCAGCGTGTTATCAACACTGTTCTAGCCCCAGATCCCAAACACAGCACCACAAGGGCTGCTGTGAAGAAAGTTAACTCCATCCCAGCCAGAACCAGTATCATCCATCTGGAGTGGTACTGGCCTCACCCAAGTGAAAGGGAAGAGAAGAGAGAACACTGAGGGCTGCGGTCATGTGCAAAACCCTCTTTTCACTCCATGCTTGCCTCAAATGAAGGAGTGAAGGGTGGTGGAAATGCAGAAGAAGGAACGATTCCTGCCTCTAGTCCAGGCAAATCTTGGTGCCCCAGTTTCCCCATCATAAAACAAGAACATTTAACAGGAAAGGGGAGGGCACTAAACACCAGCCAGGACTAAGTCAATGGCAAAGCGTTCTGTGATGACATGAGGCTTGTGAGTTACCTTTTCTTCAAAATGATGACACCGAGAGCCATGCTTGCTATGAGAGAGCCCTGGGAAAGACAAGAGAGGAGGAGAAAAAACAAAACAGAAGGTCAGCCTGGTCAGACCCTTCTGTGGAGCCTCCCAACCTTCCAGCAGATCAGCAGTCTGCTCAACTTGTTGTTGTCCGCAAACATCCTGAGGGTGCGTTAAGTTTGATGAAGGGAAGAGAGGTCACATGAGGAGGGGGAGGATGGTGTGACAGTACTCACTGATCTGAAGATCATGTGCAGCGGCATGGCGATATTTAAGTTCAGGGCATAGTTATTGACCACACTGACAGTGAAGAACATGGCCACCATGATGAAATAGTACCTGAAACACACAAAATTAACAGCTGATGGCCGTGCAGGTATCTCCCTGGGATGCTGAGACACACCTTGGGAACAGATTCAGTGGCACAAAGAAAGGGCTGGAGGTGCACAGGAGCCCACCTAGCTCTTGGGTCTGTGACTAGGACTATCGAGGAGATCAACCCCGTTTGAATGGAGCAGGGAAGTCCTTAGAACAGGACGTAGGCGACCTGTGCTAGCTCAGCTTGTGCTAATCCCAGAAGCAAAGGGGAACTGTGGATAGCTTAGCTGGGATCATTCAGCCTGGACTTCCTCCAGAGCCTTCTTTCCTAAGGACAGCAGCATGAGACAGAGCTTGATTTGAGGGGATTCCATTTCTGCCAGCAGGCATCGCTACCCTGAGTGGGAGGAGCAACTGTTCAAGACCAGGCTGAACACCTCCATGGTTCTCTGTCTACGCTACAAAGCCTCCACAACATGAAGTTCCTCACTGGGATGCAGCCATGAACGGCACTAAACTTGCCCTCAACTTTCCACCACGAGGATTTTGGTCCCGAGCACTCAGCATGGGGACTCTGTTTTGCCACCGGCTAAGCAGTCTGCTGAGGAATCCACCAAAACCTCCTCCCTTCAGCCACGGAGTGCCAGGGAGCAGAGCAGGAACATGCCAGGCCACTGCCAGAACAAGATCAGCCCTGATGGAGAAATGTAAATGGAATTTGGCCAGATTTCCAGTAAATGTCCCTCTCCCACACCCACTGCCAAGCCCCAGAGATTAAGCAAGCTCTTCAAACACCACCTACTCGTAACTGTGCAAGATATTGCCCTGATTCTTGGACAGGAAAGTATTTGATGGCAACTTCCTATTAAGAATTCCCAATAAATGAGTAGTTCGTATTGTATCAGGCATGACAGGTTCTCAATGAGGCTTTGCAAACGCTGCAGAATGGGTGGGATTTGGATAGGAGAAATGGAGAAGCTGCTTCATTAAACCCTTCTGGAGATATCAGATAGTCAATTTGTGCCCGGCAAAAGCGTTCAGATCGACTGTACCTTATTGGTATGGCCGGCTTCTTCCTCCCAAAGTTGGCTTCGAAGATAAAACCTTCCACCGCAATAAATAGGAACTGGGAGAACGTCACTATGTTCCCACATCCTGGAAACTGCCTGCGGGCATGGAGAAGACAGACTAGAGTAAGAGTAAAGCCACAGAGAACAAACATTGCATTGGGTTCTAATAAAAAGAGGCTAAGAGCTTATAAACCCAGCGTGGGCATCAGCTTGGAGGAGCTTCACCGCTTTATCTGTCCACGTTCTCAGCTTGCCTTTGTTTACTGAATCATAGCATGGTTTGGACTGGAAGGGACCTCAAAGATCATCTAGTTCCAACACCCCTGCCATGGCAGGGACACCTCCCACTAGACCAGGTTGCTCAAGACCCCATCCAAGCTGGCCTTGAACTCTTCCAGTGACGGAACACCCACAACTTGCCTGGGCAACCTGGGCCAGTATCTCACCACCCTCACAGTGAAGAACTTCTTCCTTATACCTAATCTAAACTTACCCAACACTCTGAACCCTTTAACCCTTGTCCTGTCCCTCCCCAGCTTTCTTGTAGGCACCTTTCAGATACTGGAAGGCCGCAAGAAGGTCTCCCTGGAGCCTTCTCTTCTGCAGGCTGACCAAGCCCAACTCTCCCAGCCTGGCCTCCCAGCAGAGGCCTTCCAGCCCTCCCATCATTGCTGGGGCCTCCTCTGGGCCAGCTCAGCTCCAGCTTCTCACCCCTCAGCACGCCCAGTCCGCCACCACTTGAGTGAAAGGCTGAGGTCAGGTCCTTGTCTGGAGAGCAAGGCACAGTGGTTCTGCTTGCACCCCTTCTCCAGAACATGAGCTCAGATCTGTTTTCAGTTTAGTCAGTAAGCTTCACCCCTCTGCCCTCCTCTGTTTGCTGAATGCCAAGAGGTTGGTTGTAGGTTCAAGAAGGAACCTACAGCAGCTCACATGGGAGTCCAAGAAGGTCATGGCATTAAACACCACATGATAGCCAGGCAAGCCAGGGAGCTTGCGGATATGACATGCTTTGCACCAAAGTTTTCAAACTCCACAAAACTGTGGCCCACCTCGAAAGAAACCTTCTTAGCTGAGCATCTTTGTCTTCCCAAGGAGACCCATGAATGACACCACCTTTGAGCACATCAACCTGGTGTGTTTAGTCTGAGGGAAGGGGAACAACATGCAAGGAGAAGACAATCCACAGCAGCCTGACATTAACCAAATGCTCCCTGCACGCTGGTCACCCTTCCTGCCAGACGTGCCTGCTGTAGACTCTGCCTCCTTCCTAAGAAGCTTATGAGGAGCAGGAGAGGACTTCCTGGGAGGCACAGGTCAGCTGTGGGTTCAGAGGAGGCTGTGACGTGTTAGACAATCAAAAGCTCACTGCGATTTGCAGTGGAAGACAGAGGAATCTGAGCAAGTACTTCCTTGTTCTCTGGAAGACAGAAACCAAAGCCAAGGACCTAATGGAGAAGCTGCACGCTGCTGAGTCCCGATCCCCACCCTGCTGCAGAAGAACACAGCGTGCTCATGCCACATGATGTCACAAGTGGTTAGAGGCTGGATCTAGATGTGGTTTTGGAGAATGCAAGCTGAGAGACGCACTGGAGAACAGGAATAACCAAGCTGGCTCCTGGGTGGCAGAGCCGAAGGGATGGTCTCCTCCAAAATCTCCTTTGTTACCCCCCAGGCTCCTCAGAAGAAGCAGTGGAGAAGTAGTTAAGAAGCTGTTAATGAAGAGCTGGCATGTGATTGTCACCAAATAGTACCTGGAGAGGCCACCTTCTCCCTGCACTTTCTACAGGGTAGGCACCAGCCTGAGACCCTCTCCTCTACCCACCTGCCAATTTCCACCTTTTTCAGAGCTTAATTGTCCATGAGATGTCAATCCCTGCTTGGCAATGAGGTGAAGAGGTTCAGAAGCTACTTGAGGGAAGAGAAGAGACACTGAGGCAGAAGCCAGGCTCCAGGATTGTAAACCTTATCTCTGGAGGGGAACACAAAGAAGTGTAAACTTGGAATAAACCAAGGCTGTTTCCATGCACCAGACTCTGTCTCCTCCCAGTTCACAGACCCTTGCAACCAGTGGCTTGCTGTACAAATGACCTCATATTACCAGTGAGGTGTTAACATGAGGTTATGTGTTGACTGGTAATAAAAAGACAAACAAGTAACAAAACTAAGCCAGGCTGTATCTGCCCATGTCGTTGACTCACAATTCTAACACGCGATAGACCTCAAAGAAGTGACAAGAAGTCTGGATATATCAACCAAGGACCTGCTGCAGCTGGAGGCAACAGATAGAGTCCTCCAGAAGCAATAAAGAAACACTTTGATGCAATCGCCACCCTGCCTCCTAGGACAGATTGCCTGGGCTGCTGGTGGCATTGGTGAGGCCACATCTCGAATCCTGGAGTCAATTTTGGGCCCTTCACTCCAAGAAGGACCTTGGGGGGCTGCAGCATGTCTAGAAAAGGGCAACAAAGCTGGGGAAGGGTCTAGAGCAGGAGTGTGGTGAGGAGCAGCTGAGGGACCTGGGGGTGTTGAGCCTGGAGAAAAGGACAAGAGGAACCGGCCTCAAGTTGTGCAAGGGAAGGCTGAGGTTGGACATGAGGAGCAATGTCTTCCTGGCAAGGGCTGTGAAGGGCTGTCCCAGGCTGCCCAGGGTAGTGGTGGAATCTCCATCCCTGGAGGACTTCAAAGCTGTGGAGATGTGGTGCTGAGGAACATGGTTTAGTGGTGACCCAGCAGTGCTGGGTTGACAGTTGGACTTGATGATCTTAAAGGTCTCTTTGAACCCAAACAATTCTATGACTCTATGAAACACCCAGAGCTGGACTATCAGTCACATCAGCAGAGCACAGTCTAGCCCAATTTCTGCACATCAGCTTGGGGCATGTTGATGCAGTCCCTTAGACGGAGTTCAGCACATCCAGATCACTTCTCTAAGGAACATTTTTGTTCATCACTTAAGAAAACTCCACGTTTCATAGGGAATTCCTTCAATGTCCCCTGCAGAAAACACCCCGCTGCCATTTGCACCATACAGAGAGAAACCCCTTTGATAACCTACCATGCAGAGCCTCAACTGTTTTTACAAAGCACCTCACAAGGACAGAGCTTCAGAATGTGAACAGCAGATCAGAAAATCATAGAATCAATATTTTGGGTGGCAAGGGACCTTTCAAGGTCATCTAGGCCAACCCTCCTGCAGTGAGCAGGGACATCTGTAACTAGAGCAGGTTGCTCAGAGCCCCGGCCAACCTCACCTGCAATGGTGCCAGGGATGGGGCAGCCACCACCTCTCTGGGCAACCACAGCCAGGCTCTCACCACCCTCAGCAGCAAAAATTTCTTCCTTAGATCTTGTCCAAATCTCCCTCTTTTACTTTAAAACCATCACCCCTTGTCCTGTCACAACAGGTCATGCTCAATATATTGTCCTCATCTTTCTGACAGGTCCCTTGAAGTCCTGAAAGGCCCCAAGAAGGTCTCCCCTGGGCTTTCTAACCAGGCCTGTATGTACATCACACACAGAGCTTTGACATCACAGCTCAAAGACAGACCTCCCCAGGTCAACTAGGAAAGGACATCAGAACAGGTCAGGTTGCTCCAGACAGGGGAAATGGGATGAACTCGTCGGTGTTTCTTGCCCTGACCAGGCGTCCTTCTGTTATTAGGACAGGGGCTTGTTTAACTTCATAGGACAAAGGTTGGACTTGATGACCCTGGAGGTCCTTTCCAACCATAATGATTCTGTGATTCTGTGTAATGGCTTCAAACTGGAAGAGGGGAGATTTAGATTAGATGTAAGGAAGTTTTTCACTGTGAGGGTGGTGAGACCTTGGCACAGGTTGCCCAGGGAGGCTGTAAATGCAGCAACACTGGATATGTTCAAGACCACACTGGATGAGGCTTTGAGCAACCTGGTCTAGTGGGAGATGTCCCTGCCCGTGGCAGGGAGGTTGGAAGTAGATGATCTTTAAGGTGCCTTCCAACCCAAACCATGCTATGATTCTATGAACTTGCTCTTGAAAACCTCCAACAAGTAGTTTCCCTGCTCTCATAAACCCACTCCACTACATTGAGAGGGAGGAAACCTCTTTTTTGTCCTGCTTTATATTTTCATAGCAATTTAAGCCCCTTATTTCTCGTTCTGCCTCCAGAGCCCAGCAGAAAAATTTATCTGCGCTTCTCTGCAGCCATTCTCCACATGTTTAAAGTCTTTTGTCTATCCTCTGGCATCTCTAGACTAAACAGTTCTCATTCCTTTATTCTTTGCCCATAAATCCTGAGGAAATTTCTTCCAATCACCTTTGTTATTCCTCACTAGTCTGTCAGACCAGTCACTGCCTTTTCCTGTGATCCTGTACCAGGACTTTGCTTGTTATGGGAAGATTCATCTTTCAGAGGGACTTTTCCCACCAAGACCCAAAGAAATAATCAGTGTTGCCCTAATTCAGGGACCAAAGGTGAACAGGGTAAGTGGAACTGAGCTGGTAGGAACAGAGGAATTTCTGAAGTGGATGAGAGGCAATTCTTAAGAGAAGCTTGTGTGTGAAAAGCAGCTTTTCTTAGGTATCTGCAATTGGACTTCTAAGATTTGCTACTCAAAATATCTTCTGGGGTTTAGACACCTAAGGCAGCCTTTCTGAAGGGCCAAAGGGCTCGTTTTGGTTTGGTTCTCCTGGGGTGCATGAAGAAGAGTGTGGCCAGCAGGTTGAAGGAGGTTCTCTTCTCTCTCTACTCTGCCCTAGCGAGGCTGCCTCTGGAGTATTGGGTCCAGTTCTGGGCTCCCCAGGTCAAGAGAGACAAGGAGCTACTGGAGAGAGTCCAGCAGAGGCTGTGAGGATGATTAAGGGACTGGAACATCTCTCTTATGAGGAACGGCTGAGAGCCCTGGGGCTGCTGAGCTGCAGAAGCCCGAGACCGGATCTGATCAACGATGATCAAGAGCTAAAAGGGCAGAGAGCAAGAGGATGGGGCCAGACTCTTGTCAGTGGTGCCCAGTGACAGGACAAGGGGCAACGGGCACCAAGTGGAACCCAGGAGGTTCCATGTGAGCAGGAGGAGAAACTTGTTTGGTGTGAGGGTGTGGGAGCCTGGCCCAGGCTGCCCAGAGAGCTTGTGGAGTCTCCTTCTCTGGAGAGATTCCAAAGGTGCCTGGACACAATCCTGGGCCTCCTGCTCTGGGTGAGCTGCTGGAGCAGGGGGTTGGACAAGATGATCTCCAGAGGTCCCTTCCAACCCCCACCATTCTGGGATTCTATGTTTTAAGGTCTGACTGGAGGATGCACAAGCCTCGTGTGTCTCACAAGCATCTTGCAAGCTAATGCAAGAAGCCAGACCCCAAACCTTCTTCACTCAGCTGGACCCATTCCTCCTCCTCCCACACAGATGTTGCAGCACAAGCCAGACAGGAAAGGCAGATGTTAGAGCAATCCCCAAGAGGAAAGACAACTCGCCCGTGCAAGGTCTCTTCTTCCAGGAACTGC
Source organism: Eurystomus gularis (assembly GCA_013400335.1). NCBI lineage: Eukaryota > Metazoa > Chordata > Aves > Coraciiformes > Coraciidae > Eurystomus > Eurystomus gularis. The sequence goes on along the minus strand of VZZY01009612.1, from coordinate 242,756 downwards.
TTCTTGATTTATCCAACATGTGCCCAGTGATTGTGTAACCATGTGTTAAGGTACCTGTGCGCTGGCCTCCTACTTTGAGGCAAATATCTCCACTGCTGGCTTACAGTCAGGTTCTCTTTTACATTCCCTTTTTCTCATAATATTATGGGATGATGATGGGTGGGGAGGAAGTAAGGGCAGGTTTTAATTACTAGTTTTGAAAGCCTGGGCATGATTGAAGTGAACACAGTACCGAACGGTCAGGGGATGCAGCTCCACACTGATCTACTATGACTGCAGACACAAAACCAGTTCAATCATTAGTTTTATCCGGTTAGGTCAAGCACTTCTGCCTTCACAGCTTTCTGACCAGCCCTGAAAACAAACCCAAGAGATCACCACCTTTTCCAAGCCATGCCAGCCTTCCTCCATCAGGGTGAGGAAGTCGTACCCGAAATGTCAGCCCTTCTCTCTCTCCAACCTGGCAATTCACCTTCACTCCAAGAACTCCTTGACCTCATCACGGTGGCTCTGCAGCCATGTGACGCTGCCCAAGATCACATTTCCAGATGGACAACGTTCCCTCGGCCCTGCCTGGCGTCCCCGGGGACCTCCGGCCAGCTCTTGCATGTCTTCTCCTTGGGATTTCAGCTGTTACTTGTACGAGCTGCTGCGCTCAGAGAGCAGGGGTGGTGGGGATGCTTTAGGACCAGTCTGATGTAGCAGTCCCCACATCAGCAGAGACGGGAGAGCCCCAATACCTGGGCAGGATACTGAAGCAGCCCATCATAGGCCCAGACTGGGCGCAAACCGATGTGGACACCCCCCACAAAACCCTACAAAACCCACCCAACACAAGAGGCCTGGGCCCAGCGACACTCACGCTGGAGGAGCCCCGGGGCCTGGCGCTGCCCCCAGAGCCGTGAGGGTGGGCCCGGCCACCCCGCCGGGCCCTCAGCCCCCTCAGGGCCAGCCCCAGGCTGGCTGCCAGCCCCGGGTACCCCCCGGTAGCCCCAACAAAACCCCAACCTCCCCTCATGCAACTTGAGGCCATT
>VZZY01009612.1:169787-235671 GCA_013400335.1 Eurystomus gularis | reverse complement strand
TCACATTCTTGAGTTTATGTATACCATCAAAAACATCCAGACCCCCCAGATATTCCTCCCCCTCCCTCCTCAGTAGGTATTTTCTCAGCAAATTCAGTTATTTGCTACACGCATCACATTTTAGCACCTTGCACATTCTCAGCATTTCCGAAACGATCGCTGTTCCTCTGGACGAAGCAGGAGACATTCCTGCTGTCTCAAACATTTTGTTTGCTGTGAGCTACACGAGCTGCTTTCCTCAGTCACAGATGTTGCTCCGACACGCTCAGAGCCTGTCCTCTTGAAGAAGAGAAGCAAGAAACTGCTCTGCTGAGGATCTGGCTTCTTTTGTCCTCTTTGTCACTTTTTAAACTCCCCGCTCCCCTTTTTTGTTTCATTTTTCTCTGCCAAGATTCATTTGGGTGATTTCCAGAGCAGAACTCCTTGATCAAGCAGCACTGGTGCTAGAAGTGCCTCGGTGTGTTGCTACTTGTCAAAAATGGTAAAGGCGAAAAACTCCAGGCATGTTTCAGGGGGGAGATGGGGAGAAAATTGGAAATAGCTTCATTTTTTAGCTTTTTTTTTAACCCTCTACCCTTTCCTCCTCCTCATTCCTTAAGATCGTTAAACTTGACATCTCTTTAAATGAGCTGGAAGAACTTCAACCTGAAGCACTTCTCTCCTTTGAGAGTCTCCCTGCATTGGATGAGTCTCTCCATGCTTTAGGCGAATGAACATGACTTTCCAGAGGTGATTGATGGGTTCTCATAGAAACATTCTTTCAATTAAAATAACCTAAACACACACAAAGAGGGGGAAAAAGAGAGATTCTAATTTTTTTTTACAGTTTTTACTCTTGTCCAGAAAGTGAGTCAGTTATCTGTATCGAAACATGGGCACAGAGAAAAGGAGGCTCAGGGGAGGCCTTCTGGTTCTCTACAACTCCCTGAAAGGAGGCTGGAGCCAGGTGGGGTTCGGCTCCTCAACCAGGGAACAAGCGACAGGACAAGAGGAAACGGCCTCAAGTTGCCCCAGGGGAGGCTGAGGTTGGAGCTGAGGAGCAATGTCTTGCTGGCAAGGGCTGTGAAGGGCTGTGCCAGGCTGGGCAGGGCAGTGGTGGAGTCCCCATCCCTGGAGGGGTTTCCAAGCCGTGGAGATGTGGTGCTGAGGGCCATGGGTTAGTGATGACCTGGCAGTGCTGGGGGAACGGTTGGACTTGTTTGGTGACAAGGAAATTGCAAAAGAATACATCTTTAGGTATTAAAAAGTGTAGCAAGATGTAGCATCACAATCCACCACTCAGACCTTGCTTTGGTCAGCGCTGGGCTTTTGATTCAGTATGTTAGGAAGTTTGCACCCAAAATTCACTTTTCCTTCATGGAAACCACCACTAACATGTTTTTCTCTACTTATTGTGTCCATTATTATTTTTTCTCCAACCCTTGTTGCTTTTGACTCCCACAACATGGGAATAGTTCTTCCCAACGTCATGGCACCAAGCTTTAGCTTCAGTGCACTGCAGGACATGTAGGACCTACTTGCCTATTCAGAAGAAGTCTTATGGTCTAGCAAAGACCTTTGAAACCATATGATTCCATGAGTAACCTGACATGACTTCACATGGACTGCACGGGTCCAGCCTGGGGTGAGCATGGACCAAGGACAAGACAGTGTAGATATGACTCCTGTTTAGGGATGAGGGTGTAAAGATAATTTACCTCTGTGGTCAGAAACTGTATTTTATCTGTTGGTCTCAGGGCTAGAAGATATTTCCTTGGTCTGCTTATTCTATAGTATAGGCATGGCCTGAGAACTTTCCGTAGTTGGCCAGGTCATCAATAATCTCATGGAATCATGGAATGGTTTGGGTTAGAAGGGACCTTTCAAGGTCATCTAGGCCAACCCTCCTGCAGGGAGCAGGGACATCTGCAACTCGAGCAGGTTGCTCAGAGCCCCGGCCAACCTCACCTGCAATGGTGCCAGGGATGGGGCAGCCACCACCTCTCTGGGCAGCTTGGGCCAATATCTCACCACTCCCAGCATCAAAACTTTCTTCCTTCTCTCTAGTCTAAATCTCCCTCTTTTAGTTTCAAACCATCCCCCCTTGTCCTGTCACCACACACCCTGCTAAAAGGAGAGGCCCTGTCCTCCATGTCTCTCTGGAGATCCCCCTGGCTTATGGTGAGGCTTTAAAGCACGTGTCCTGCACTCCAGGGAGCTCTCTGCAGCAGACCCAGCACACGTTTATCCTTTCCAGGCTGATGTGTGTCTGGGGCTTTCATAGCTCATCAAGGCTGCTGTTATTTGACCGGAGAGAATCTATGCCCGAGAGAAAGGGCTGGGGAAGACCTGGCTCTGTTTGCTCTGGGAAAACTCAGTTTCTTCTCTTGCTGCTCCGTTGCCTGAAATTTTTCCGTGCCTGGGTCCTGGATTCACTTGCGTGGGTGGGGGTAGTAAAAAGGGGCCACGGGCAGTGGTGGCCTCCTGAAGGCAATCAATCTTCATTAAACAGGCCCAGCAGCTGGGAGATGAGCTGGGAAAGGAGCTGTCTCTGGGTAGCACCACATTTAACCCTTCAACTAGCAGGACAGAAGCTCCCTCGTACCTTTTTTTTTACTGAAATGAACACTTTGAGATTTATTTCCTCTTCTGTACAGGACATTTATGGTGGGCTTTTGCGCTGGTGAGGGTGGATGGATTATGCATGATCCTTGTTTACCTCATGATAAGGGGAGGAGAGTTGGGAGAATGGTTTGAAGGCAATGAGAAAGCTGGTGGGGTGTTCTCAGCAGGGCTGTGCTTGCTCCTAGCAGAGGGCACTTAGTCTCATCTCCAGTTGTACATGAATTACAGTCTGCTCCTTGGATCATGGTAAAGCTTCTCTGTGGTTCAACCCCAAGGGACACCTATTTCCTGACCATCTGAAGCCTCGAGCCCTAGCCATCATCTCTGACCCATATGGGAGGGAGCTAAGCTCAGCTTAGATCGCAGGCTGGTGCCACTGTGGACTTTGTTGAGCTGCAGAGGTCTATGAGGGGCTGATGCCACGTGGACACTGGGGATTTACAGGGCCTCTAAGTGTTTGCATTTATTACTGGGCCAAGCTCTGGGTGAAACTGAGCTGCCCTCTGTGTTAGGAGTTGTTCGTGTGGATCTCCCAGGTTTCTTCAGTCTCTCCATGAGCACAGGCACTTCAGGACTATCCAGGTTACAAAGTTGTTGCTTAGACATTAATTCTGATGGAATCATAGGATCATAGAATGGATTAAATTTAAGATCATTGAATCTAACTGCAGACCTAACACTGCCAAGTCCACCACTAAACCATGTCCCTCAGCACCACATCTCCACAGCCTGGAAACCCCTCCAGGGATGGGGACTCCACCACTGCCCTGCCCAGCCTGGCACAGCCCTTCACAGCCCTTGCCAGCAAGACATTGTTCCTCATGGCCAACCTCAACCTCCCCTGGCACAACTTGAGGCCATTTCCTCTTGTCCTGTTGCTTGTTCCTTGGGAGAAGAGACCAACCCCACCTGGCTCCAACCTCCCGTCAGGGACTTGTCCAGAGCCAGAAGGTCTCCCCTGAGCCTCCTTTGCTCCAGGCTCAACACCCCCAGGCCCCTCAGCCGCTCCTCATGAGACTTGTGCTCTAGACCCTTCGCCAGATTCCTCGCTCCTTTATGGACATGCTCCAGCACCTGATGCTCCATCATCTGGCCACTGATGTGCAGACAAATGTTCCCAAGCCTTAGAGATGGCACCAGTGATATGAAAGAAACTGGCAATGTTTGTCCTAGATTTTAAAATCTTTAATGTTTCTTAATATACAAAAATTGAGTGACGATAAGTGAAACAAGCAGGATCACGGTTGAAAACGACTGAAAGGACATAACATTTTTCATGCATGTGGGAAAACCTGTGAAACTCATTGCCATGGGACGTTGGGAATGCTAAAAACTTAAATGGTTTCCAAAGTAAGAAGACTCATAGAAGAAAAGTTCCTGCAGGCTATTGAATGCAAAGACATTTCCAAGATGCAGCCTGTGCCTCAGAAGGTGCCTAAGATATAGGTTACTGGAGGTTGGAAAGATGGAGGTGTCTCCATGTGCTTGTCCTGCTCTTGTTGACCATGGTGTTGGCCATTGTAGGGAGCAAACACTGCACTGGATGCCTGGACCTGACACTGCAGCTCTCGTGTATTTCTTCATACTTTGCTCGCAACATCTGCTGTCTTTGCATAAATATTTCACTGGCACCAGCTGCAGCTCTCTGGCAGAGCGAGAGTCAGCAGGGTTGACTCTCAGCTATCTTCGTTTTCCCAGAGTCTGCAGGATTTTTGATGTGTCCTCCAGACAGGCTGGAGTTTTCATCTTCCCTTTTCAAGCTCCAGCTCAGTCTTTGGCAAGGCTTCAGAGGAAGAAGGAGTCCGAAGCGCGTTACGGGTGCATGGGTTGCCGAATTTTCAGATGCTCCCCTTTCTTTTTGTCTCTTGTGGACGAGGTAAGTGAAAATGGAAGAGTTCTACTGCAGTGGGTCGCAGTCCAAAGTGAGGAGATGAGATAATGTGACTCTAATTTTGATTCAGGCTACTGCAAAAAATATTGCGAGGGGGAAAAGTGGGAGCTATTCTGTGCCTTGTTATTGTCTCTGCGGTTTTATGCTATGACCTTCTAAGGAATTTTCGGTTTTGTAAATGTGACTTTTGGCAAAACGTATTTGGGCAAAATGGAGGAGATCTGTGAGGTCCCCTAAATATTCTTTGGGACGCTTGGATTCAGGAGATGTGTGCTGGGTATGATGCACATTCAGGGATAATTTCCCCCCTCTCTCCAGCATTAGATCTAATCCTGCACCTTAATATTTACAGGAGAGACAAAATCTGAAGTTGAAGCTTAAAGTCTTGCATATAAAAGTGGCTCAAATTATTTTTAACGATCACTGACTATTCTTTCTATTCATGCACATCAGAATTTGAAGCAACGCACAGCTCTCAGCTTCGTCTGGCTTGCGGTCGGGGTCCTGCACTAACGTTGTGTTTGGTGGCTGTCATCAAGGCTGTGATAGCACGGGGGCTGGCAGGTAAGAAGGGTCCCCAGCTGTGGGGAGAAGCAAGCCAACTCCACTGGTCAGCCCTGGAGATGTTTGCATGCCTCATCTGCTGTGCCCTACTGAGGAGTGGTGGGAGGTCAGGGAAGATGGTGCCATCTCCCACCCTTCAGCCATGCAAGAGAGAGTTTGATATCATAGAATCATAGAACGGTTTGGGTTGGAATGACCTTTCAAGGTCATCTAGTCCAACCCCCCCCTGGAGTGAGCAGGGACATCTGCAACTAGAGCAGGTTGCTCAGAGCCCCGGCCAACCTGATCTTGAATGTTTATGTGGCACCCAGTTTTATGCTGCCTCTATTTATTTCTCTTCTAAAGCTGCAGTCTCAGCCTGACGATGTTTCATGACATAAATGGCTTTTATGCCTCTTTTCACCTCTGCTGTCCATATAATTCCCTGTAGCGCAGCCACACCCACTTCTTCCCATGGTAGAGTGGCACCAAGAGTTGTGTAGTGACCCCAGGAAGGGTTAATAACAGACAACAGCCTTTCGTGGTTCAAGAAACACGGACAAGTAGGCAATAAGCATTTCTTCTTTTTCCTTTCAACTTCTTTTAATTCCGACACTATGATCCAGAACGTGGCACTTTGGGACAGGGTTTAGTGGTCATGGTGGTGTTGGGTTGACAGTTGGTCTTGATGATCTTAGAGGTCTTTTCCAACCTTAATGATTCTATGATAGATTTGACCAAATGTAGGTTGGAGGGAACATTAGTTTGGCTGATGGGTTTTGGGGTCCTTTTAGAGCATGTCCTCCTAAGTCTCTGTGTTAAGGCACCGCTATCTTTGCTCTTGCTAATTCAGTTTCTTGATGCCGTGGACCTGCCAGTATCCAGGGAAGCTGTTCCCTCCTGCCTATGGGAGTGCAGCGTCCATCAGTCCACTTGATAGCTGCCTTGTAGCCCTCCTTGCCAAGGTAAATTATCTGCAGATCAATCACTTTGAGTTTACTGTTACCTTTAAGTGCTTCCACAGGATCTCAGGTTGCAGGTGTATATGTCCAAGTGTGAAATAGAAATTCCAGCCCAGGTAAACGGTGAGGATTTGCTCCTTCTGAGATACATCTCGAGTGGATGCAGCCATGACAGGAATCTGCTGTGCTTTGGGGCTCCCTTTTGCCCCTGGAAACATGAGCAGTGCTGAGCAGAGCTACCCAACCTGGTTATCCAACCACTTGGGCATCCTTCCACTAGTCACACCTCGGCAGGCCGAGCACTGAAGGCTCATCTTTGCTCCCTTTGCAGAGGTGTGAGTGTCGGAATTGCTCTTGGGAGGCACTATAAAGCTTTTCTGTTTCTTGCCTTGTGAGCTGTAGGTTCTCTCATCTGAGAAAAAAATGATTATGGTGATTTTTAGGTAGGTCTTTGCTTGCTTTCTAGGATACAAGGAGCTGCACAGCACTGCCTTATACACTCACTTCTGCAGGTCCCTTGTACACCCCTCCTGCCCACGCTTTTCCCTCTGTGATCCCACTTCAAGGTTTGTCATCCCACATCCAGTTGTGCTTCCAGGCTCATGATCCCATGTGGAAATCTCTGTCCTGCAGACACAGCTCTTGAACACTCCCACTACAAGAGCAAGGAGCTTCCTGCTGAAGACACAAAATCTGCCTTTGTTATACTATATGGGAAGAAAATCCTTCGTTAACTCTTAGCCTGCAATGATGTTACCACCAAAGTGCCTAATAGTCACAGAACCACAGAATCCCAGTGTGGTGGGGGTTGGAAGGGACCTCTGGAGATCATTTTGGCCAACCCCCTGCTCCAGCAGCTCACCCAGAGCAGGGGGACCAGGATCGTGTCCAGGCACCTTTGGAAGCTCTCCAGAGAAGGAGACTCCACAACCTCTCTGGGCAGCCTGGGCCAGGCTCCCACACCCTCACACCAAACAGCTTTCTCCTCCTGCTCACATGGAACCTCCTGGGTTCCAGGTTGTGCCTGTTGCCCTTGTCCTATTGCTGGACACCACTGAAAAGAGAACCTGTTCCCCACAGCATTCTCATGACAAAACTGGCTGCCTTAGGCCTCGATGGGTGTCCGGTCTGCTGGATCACACACTGCCTGGACAGCCAGGTCCAGAAAGTGGTGGGGAATGGAGTTAAATCCAGTTGGCAACTGGTCACAAGTCGTGTCCCCAGGGGTCCGTGCTGGGGCCAGTTCTGTTTATTCTCTTTATCAATGATCTTGATGAGGAAATTGAGAGCACCCTCAGTAAGTCTGCAGATGACACCAAGTTAGGTGGGAGTGTTGATCTGCTTGAGGGTAGGAAGGCTCTTCAGAGGGACCTGGCCAGGCTGTGTTGATGGGCTGAGACCTGTTCTATGGGCTTCAACAAGGCCAAGTGCTGAGTCCTGCACTTGGGCCACAACAACCCAAAAACCAAAGCTATAGACTTAGGGAGGAGTGGCTGGAAATCTTCTTGGTAGAAAGAGAGCTGGAGGTGTTGATCAACAGGCAGCTGAAGATGAGCCAGCGTGTGCCCAGGTGGCCAAGAAGGCCACCAGCATCCTGGCTTGGATCAGCACTGGTGTAGTCAGCAGGACTAGGGAAGGGATTGTCCCACTGTACGGCACTGGTCAGGCCACACCTTGAATACTGGATTCAGTTTTGAGTGCCACAGTATAAGAAAGACATTGAGATGCTGAAGCAGGTCCAGAGAAGAGCAACCAAGCTGGTAAAGGGTCTCTAGAATAAGTCTTATGAGGAGCAGCTGAGGGCCTTGGAGTGGTTTAGTCTGAAGAAAAGGAGGCTGAGGGGAGACTTTATAGCTCTCTACAGCTCCCTGAAAGGAGGCTGTGAGAAGGTAGGTGCTGGTCTCCTCTCACAAGTCACAACTGGTTGGACAAGAGGAATCAAGGCACATCGGGGGAGGTTTAGGTTAGACATTAGGAAAAACTTCTGTACTGAAAGGGTTATCAGGGATTGGAACAGGCTGCCCAGGGAAGTGGTTGAATCACCATCCCTGGATATATTTAAAAGCTGTCTAGATAGGGTGCTCAAGGATATGGTGTGGAAGCGGGCCTGGTAGAGATAGATCATGGTTGGACTTGATGAACTTAAAGGTCTTTTCCAACCATAGTGATTCTGTACTGTGGCACCAGCATCTTCTTCTGTACTCTGGAATAAGGGAGAGGAACTTATGGATTGGAAAAGAAAACTAAACCACCAGTATTAAAAATACTACTAATAATGGAATATATATACAAATATACAAAACCAGTGTAGAACCCAGCCCTCCTGATGGTAATTACATCACCGTCACCACTGATGCTGTGGAGCAGGCACTGGGGAAGTCCCAGACTGGGCTCAGTGGCAGATGGGAACCGATTCGGGAGCTGAATTCTGGAACTGTTTTCAGGAGCATATAGACTGGGATCAAAGGCAGAACAGACAGAGTCCTCCTCGGACATGGGCCATTGAAGAAGAGGCTTGACCCTTGTGATCCTTCAGCTTTATACTGACTATGCCATCCATGGGATGGAATCCCTTGTTGGCCAGTTTGAGGTCCCCTGTCCTGGCCGCTCCTCCCTGCAGGTGCCACCTCTTACTGACCACACCCCAACGTGGGGCACAACCGATGTGCAGGTGGCATCTTAGCCTCACATGGGGCATCAAATAGCTGATAGGTGCTAATGGCTTTTTGTTTTGAGTAGAGACGGACTGGGAGTCCAGCGAGGAGATTATTTCGTAACGCCTGAAGTTGCTTGAATAGGCTGAGTCTAAGCAGAAAGGTTGTGAGAAGAAAGTGTGCACAGGCTGTGTTTTGATCGCTGCCTGTGGAAAACATCTCAGCTAGCCTGTGATCTGGCACAGGCTGGAAGTGGTTGATTTGGTTCATGAGCTCCAAACAATGGACGGGGAAGATGTGAGATGTTAAACCGCCAAACCTTACATTTTTCCTGGGTTTCGTTGTGCTTTCAGCCGTCAGCTTGGCTCGCTTGCCTTGCTGAGCAGTTTTGCTGTGGACTGGATGATGTGGTGGGTTGTCCTGAGGTGGGGCTGGCTGTGATTTCAAACTCCTGGTGCCTCCAGCCCGCTCTTCCTCAAAAGCAGAGCTCTGGGCAAGGATTGCCATGAAATGTGGCAGAGGAATGGTAGACTTCTTGGTGGTGACCATGAGCAAAGTGCAACTGGAGTGGGGTGATGAGCAGCTGAACCTGATGTAAGTTGAACGTGATGAGCAGTTGAACCTGATGCAAGTGTTTTGAGGCAGGGAACGTTGCTTCAGATGCTTCCAATGGAGACCATTCCCTCAACCTTAACATCTGGTGGTTGCAATGAGGACGGCCTAGGCTGTGGGTGATGAACTGAGTATTGCACAAATGTGAGGGCAAACGCAGCTGCCCTCCCCATCTCACGGGGATGGGCTTCTTGGTGAGTCACTTCCCAGGCCTTCTTCAGGGTGTATGTGCAGATAGTGAGATGTACGACCCTTCCTACCACTCCCACCTAGATATCATAGACCAAGAGGAGGCTTTTGGAGTGATCAGGTGTTTAAAACTTTCCTTTTGGGTGTAGGAATGGCAGGGGCTGCGTGCTGCTGAAATCTGTGCCTTGACAGGGAAGATAAATGGACTTGCTGAGCAGCATTAAATATAAAAAAGCCCAGGAGCTCCCTGTTTCTCCCAGCATTTCTGGATTTTGTTTTGAAGCTGTAATTTTAAGCTGTCGTGGGACAGGTATGGATGGAAAGGTTGTCAAGTACAGGCAGCGTCTGCTGCTCAAGGGGGAAGGGGCTGATGTAAAATGTGATCTCTGTGAGTGGAGAGCCCTGGGCTGAGATAGAACACACCAGCACATGCCTCCGTTGCAAGAAATATGCAGAAGAAGCTTAAAAAAAAACACCAGAAGTGAATGGCATCGTGGGCTGCATTCCCAGTGTCATGTGCAGCAAGTCAGGGAGGGGATCCTGCCCCTCTGCTGCGCTCTGGGGAGAACCCCCTGCAGTGCTGGGGCAGCTCTGGAGTCCTCAGCACAGCAGAGAGTGGTGAGAGCCTGGCCCAGGCTGCCCAGAGAGGTGGTGGCTGCCCCATCCCTGGCACCATTGCAGGTGAGGTTGGCCGGGGCTCTGAGCAACCTGCTCTAGTTGCAGATGTCCCTGTTCCCTGCAGGGGGGTTGGAATAGATGAGCTATAAAGGTCTCTTCCAACAGAAAACATTCTATGATTCTATGCTTGGAGATGAAGGTCTGTTCAGCTTGAAGAAGGGATCGGGCAATTGGTCTACTTGGGCTGCTTTCCCAACCTCAACCATGATTTTTACAGTTCAGTGACATCTGAGCCATCCTCCGGCTCTGCTCTATTGCCCAGCAGAGCAAGTATGGAGCTCGCAGGTCCTTGTGTAGAAGACAGGCTGTGTGTCTGTCTCCTCTCCCATCGATTCTTTGGGAGAGTTGTGCTAATGGAGCCTCACGGGACCCCTGGATGAGAGCTGTCCTTCTCTGCTCTGTAACTGAGTCTTTTATCAGCTCCCAGGTGCCCCAAATGGTAACTCAGGCCACCAGAGGTGATGAGATTATCTTTAAAATCGTGCTTTTTTTAGAAATGGAGGTGGCTCTGTAACACCTCAGAGCATCAGGCTCAAAAGGAGGGAAAGGTGAGAAAGTGCTGGGTGGCTGCTTTCTGAAAGGATCATTTTCATTTATTTGCTTTGAAATGAGTTAAATTAGGATTATTTTGTCAGATAGGAGAATTTGCTGGATTCTGTTCTTTTTTAAGAAAAAAGCGAAATGTTTCCAGCTGTGCTCCAAATGAATTTCCTTTGGGAAGCTCTGGCAGGGAAGTGTGGAAATGGCTCAAAATTTGAAATCCTCCCAAGGAACAGGTTGGGAACCACTCGATAAAGAGGCGGTGGGCACTGCTCCTGCGTGACACATACACGTGTGAGGTCACCAGTGGTCTTCTGGTGCCTCCCTGCTTTCTGCCATCACCTGTCGCAGCAGCTGCATCTCCGGGGACAGTCCTTGTGGCTGCTGCTCAGCCATTAACGTTCAACATCTGATGGTGAGGATTGTTTGGAAATATGGAATCACAGCACGGTTTTGCTGGGAAGGGACCTTTCAAGGTCATCGAGTCCAACCCCCCTGCACTCAGCAGGGACATCTGCAACTAGAGCAGGTTGCTCAGAGCCCCGGCCAACCTCACCTGCAATGGTGCCAGGGATGGGGCAGCCACCACCTCTCTGGGCAACCTACGCCAGGCTCTCACCACCCTCAGAATCAGAAATTTCTTCCTTCTCTCTAGGCTGAATCCACCTCTTTTAGTTTCAAACCATCCCCCCATGTCCTGTCACAACAGGCCCTGCTCAAAAGTCCCTCCCTATCTTTCTGACAGGCCCCTTGAAGTCCTGCAAGGCCACCAGAAGGTCTCCCTGGAGCCTTCTCCTCTCCAGGCTGAACAAGCCCAACTCTCCCAGCCTGGCCTCCCAGCAGAGGGCTTCCAGCCCTCCCATCATTGCTGGGGCCTCCTGTGGCCCCGCTCCACCAGCTCCATGTCTCTGCTGTGCTGAGGTCTCCAGAGCTGGTCCCAGCTCTGCATTCAGGGTCTCACTGTGGACCTCTCTGCTTTGATTTTAATGAATTAAAGAGAAATTGTTCTCACAGCAACATGAGAGACACCTGTGATCCATCCTGTGCCAGTGATGTAGGACTTGCTGGTCTGGAGGAGTAGCTGTCAGCAATCCCAGCAGTGTAGAGGTTGGACATGGGGATGGGTTCAGTGGCCTGAATATGTAAATATTTACTATATGTTCAGGTTCTGGATTCTCTCTCCAGACCTCCAGAAGCTCTACTGGAAGGTGGAGGTTTCCTTTAATTCCTGAGACATAGCTGCCATCCACGTGCATGTCTCAGCTGCCTGGCGGCACCTCTTATGGCCCTAAAAACCTGTTTTTAGTCAAAGGCACCAAACCCACTGTGTCTTAACAAGCTCTCGGGCATCAACCAAGCCTAAATGACCATGTTTATTGCCATGTGCATGTTCCAGTGCCCATGGCCAGTATGATTTAAAGCAGATGAGCTGGAAGCCCTCTGCTGGGAGGCCAGGCTGGGAGAGTTGGGCTTGTTCAGCCTGGAGAAGAGAAGGCTCCAGGGAGACCTTCTGGTGGTCTTGCAGGACTTCAAGGGGCCTGTCAGAAAACCTCTTCCTCCCTTCTTAAAAAAAAAAACATTTTTCCCATCGCGTATATACTGGCCTAGGAGCATTTTCATGCCGAAAGTCTTCCTCTGTGCTTGTGCTTTATTAAACCACAGTGATTTGTTGTGCTGACTGCAGGGAGGTTGGACTAGATGACCTTGGAAGGTCCCTTCCAACCCAAACCATTCCATGATTTGACAATTCTATGATTCTACAATTCTATGTTTCTATGATTTGCTCATGGAGCTGAGCCCTTCATCTCCCCATCTCTACAACGTACAGCTATTTAATGTTATTTTACTTAAAAAATGTAACATTGCTGCGTATTTAAGGTGCTTGTGTAAACGTGGGCAGAGTCAAGGGGAAGTTTCTGGCTGGGTCTCTGCACTTCATTGGCTGGTCCTTAAAGGCTTAACTTAGAGGCTTAAGCACAGTCGATTTCTTTGAGGGCTTTTCTTTGGTGTATTTCCTCTTTTTCTTTAGTAAGTGGCAAAAACGGGAAGAGGCAAATTTTGAACAGGTTTTGGGACTAGCTGCAAATGGCTTGAAACCAACGTTGGCACGTGACTTTATTCTATTACAGAAGCAGGACAGGCAAAATTGCTGCCGAATTGCGAGCAAAGGGTCACCCTGCTCTGCAATTACCCCGGTCCCTCATGCACTGAATTGCAAATCATATCCGCTCCTGGAGCATAATACGATCTGGGTCTGCGTGCCAGATGAAAATGAGCTCATCGAGCAAAGCAGCCTGAGGAGACAGCTTTTAGGAGAGATGGGAAAATGGTCTTAATCTCCAGCCTGAGTGGGAAGGTAATCAGGCTCGGTTCCTGAGCTCTGCGAGGAAGGATGTTCTACGACAGCACGGGGCAAAGGTACCACTTGCAAATCGTGCTGTATTAACAGCTTCGCTGCTGGGAGGATGTTTTCAGGGACTGGTGTCCTGTTGCTTTCAGAATGGGAACATCTACAGGTGATAGATTTGCCTGCCCAGGACTCAAGAATGTGCTTTGAAATGGCAAGTGGAAACACATCCTGTGGTTAAAACTTTTAAATAGTTCAAGTCTTCTTTTTTTTCCAGCCAAGGTTACTTTTTTTTCACAGCAGAATTTTGCCTAGGTCTGTCCTGCTTCCATGATGGAGTGACTCAAACTGAACAGCGGTCATGGCAGCAGCTAGGCTCCTGAACTGGGCTCTTCAGAGGATCATGGAATGGTTTGGGTTGGAAGGGACCTTTCAAGGTCATCTAGTCCAACCCCCCTGCACTGAGCAGGGACATCTGCAACTAGAGCAGGTTGCTCAGAGCCCCGTTAAGCCTGACATTGAATATCTGCAAGGGATGGGGCAGCAACCACCTCTCTGGGCAACCTGGGCCAGGCTCTCACCACCTTCAGCAGCAACAATTTCTTCATTCAATCTAGTCTAAATCTCCCTCTTTTAGTTTAAAACTGTCACCCCTTGTCCTGTCCCAACAAGCCCTGCTCAAAAGTCCCTCCTCAGCTTTCTTGTAGGCCCCCTTCAGATCCCGGAAGGATGCAGAAAGGAGCAGATTTGTTCTCTGCAAGTGCAGCTTTTATCCATTTCTGTGTCCCTCTTTTCCAGCTTTTCTTGGTCCTTCTTGAGAGAGGAGTTGAGGGTGAAATAAGCAAAAGGTTTGTGTCTGTCCAGGTATGTCTTAAAGGGTCTGACTGCGCAGAAGTAAAAAGAACCATGAAATGAGTGACCAAGTCAATGTCCCCAGTAGCTGAAGGCATCGCAGGTGTCATTAGATGCCAGTCTGCTTTCATTTGAACCAAGCTCAGCATGCATGGCTCTCAAACAGATGAAGTCAGTGGAGATGAGTCCCAATGTTTGCAGCTGGTTTGCTCCTCATTTGGCGCCATCAGTGCCCTTGCCTTGATCTTATGTCTGCTGAGTTCAGTGGACACAGGATCTGGCTAAACTATGGTAGACCTTTCTGAAGGACCATGCAGTTGGATAGAGATGTTGGGGTGTCCTGGGAAGCTGGGGAAAAGCAGTTAGAAAAGATGAGGAAGAGACCAAAGAAACGAAGCTATTAAGGACCTTCATGCA
This sequence comes from Eurystomus gularis, assembly GCA_013400335.1. Taxonomy (NCBI): domain Eukaryota; kingdom Metazoa; phylum Chordata; class Aves; order Coraciiformes; family Coraciidae; genus Eurystomus; species Eurystomus gularis. The sequence goes on along the minus strand of VZZY01009612.1, from coordinate 221,382 downwards.
AGAAGAGCAAGTGGCGGATAAGCAGGAACAGACAGAAGACATCTGCAAAGGATGGTGGCAAAGTGGGAAAGCTCAGCAAGGAAAACAACTGAGACACTGATTTTGGTCAAGGGGAAAAGCTACTCCAGTGATTTTGGGGCTGGGCTTATCGAATGAGAACATTTATCTTGAAGTGGGAGTGATAAGAACTATCCTGGGAGCTGTAAATCCTTACGGCACAACTGGTTTGAATGAGACCTTGTGTAGCACCTTTATTCAAGGTCTTGTTTTCCTCCAAGGACCATGTCGAAGCTCTCAGCCCCAGGAGGGCACTGCTGTGAATTCACTGGCCCCATCGGTGCTTTGTAGGCCTCAGGCCAACGAAGGACAAGGGCGTGAGAAACAAGGGCTGGTTTCCTTTCTATAGGGTTTTCAAGGCAGAGGTGGTTGGAGATCAGAAAGCACTGCTGAAGCTTTCCTGGCTTCTATTGGATGACTTCTCTGTGGGTGCTGAGACATTTTGCTAAATATTAAGCCTGAACTTTAGAAAACGGAAAGTCTTTCCTCTCCAGGAAGGTTGGCATTAAGGCGAGTGACGATTGCACATGAATGATCCTCTTTGTTTGCCTTCCTTTACTCTCCCTTGATTGCTTTAAAACATCGCGGATTGCTTGAGTAGCTGAGAAGCCTGTCTTGGAAATCTACCAAATATGCTTCAGCACCGTTGATTTTTATGATTTGCATTTGGCCTGGGTTTGATTTTTCCCCCACATATCTTTTTTTTTTTTTTTTTTTTTTTTGACAATTAAAGAGCCAATTTCATTCTTCACCCCTGCCCTACCCTTTTGAGGGAGGCTGTTTGGCTCTAGGGTTTGGTAGCAACATTCAGCTCCAGGTGTTCACATCACACCTATCTACTGCTCAACAGCCTACCATGAAACCACCATGTGGCCTGAGACCAGTTCCTTGGGGAAAGGCGGCCCCTCACACAAGTGGGCCTCATCTCAGCAGCCTCAACACCCATCTGGAGATGCTGGACACCCATGGTTTGTTCTCATTGCTCAGGGTGGTCATCTTTGTGGATTAGGATGGAGGACCTGGATGTGGACATGATGCAGGTGCCTGCAGAGATCCCTAAGCTAAAGCCAAGCAAATTAGGCTTGAGACCAGGAAATTTCAGCTGTCCAGGCGTGGTGTCATGGTGGGGTTATTAACTCAGCAGCACTGCTCTGCCACCTCAGCTGGCACCTGGATGTACCACATGGACCAGTCAGGGGCTACAGGTTTATCATAGAATCACAGAATGTTTTGGGTGGGAAGGGACCTGGCTGATCCAAGCCAGGATACTGGTGGTCTTCTTGGCCACCTGGGCACACACTGGCTCATCTCCAGCTGCCTGTTGACCAACCCCCCCAGGTCCTTTTCCACCAGGCACTTTGCAGCCGCTCTTCCTCAAGCCTGGAACGTTGCAGGGAGTTGTTGTGACCCAAGTGCAGGACTCCGCACTTGGCCTTGGATCATTAGGGATCCTGTAGACAATGAAGGTCAAGAGACCCCATTGGGTTTCTCCTTGCATTTCTACTTAACAGCAAGAAGCCAAATATGCCCGGGAGGAACCCTGATGGACCTGGACTAAAACCACAGCTTGGTGGCCTGCCATCGCTTAGGGCTCCTCCAAATGGCAGTCAGAGCCCTGCTAGTGCTGGAAATCCACTTGAGCTGCGTGGCCCAAACATCTCCTGATCACCCTGCTCCGGGGTTGTGAATAGATTGAATTGCTGAAGGCAGATACTGTTGCAATTAAGCCTATTCAGCCTGATAACGAGGCATTCAGGGATTTAGGAGTTTTATATGGATCAATTAGATTCAGTTGTTAAGCCAGAGCTTTATGGAGCGCTTCTCTGAAGTTTGAGATCTTCAGGCAATCCAACCGCTTAAAACTGCGGCATATCCTGGAGAGCTTTGGGAGATGTTTTCAGGCAGGAATGGTCTGAGTAGGGGGAAGAAATTGGGAGTGTATATGGACATGAAGCAGTTAATTCCTGGGATGTTTTGCTGAAGTGAGGAAACATCAGCCCAAGTGTTTTCCCTGTGGGCTCAAGCTGGTTGGGAGGGGTGGGTAGAGCTTCAGTGCACTTCTCTTTTTAAACCTGGGCCTAAACACCTGGAAGCAGGGGCTGGTTAATACTTCAAATGTCTTTTAGCAGCCGTTTGAGACTACTCTTATTTATTAGTGGGCCTGTGATGGTCCCATAATAAATAAAATGTAGAGCCCTGGATGTTCTCTCATCCCCATCCCTTTTGGCTTCACCTGGACCTCCAGGGTCAGGCTGGGGCTGGGATTCCCTCACCCTTTGCACCTCATCCAGTGTGTTCCTGTTCACCCTGAGGGCTCCTGTCTTCCGCTCGTCCTTCCTGTCTTTGACCTTTTTGGCCTTTTTATCTCTTGGCCAGAGGATCTCTAGCTTCCGGAATGATGGATAAGAGTTACCATGGTGAGAGCTGCTCTTCATCAGGTCTGGAGTTACAGAGTCTGGAATGTTTATGGTTGGAAGGGACCTTTCAAGGTCATCTAGTCCAACCTCCCAGCTCTGAGCAGGGACATCTGCAACTAGAGCAGGTTGCTCAGTGCCCTGGCCAACCTCACCTGCAATGGTTCCAGGGATGGGGCAGCGACCACCTCTCTGGGCAACGTGGGCCAGAGTTCCCAGGATCCTGGGCACTGCAAAATAACCACCGGTGTGGGGAGGAACCTCAGGTGATCCCCTAGTTCGAGCAGCAAAACTTCAAGTTGTTTGCCATGTGGTTCTTCCTCTGATTTTTTTTTGTTTGTGTGGTGCAAGCTCTAAGTCTGGCTGGAGAAGGGTCTCACCCCGCTGCTGAGCTGCCATGAGGTGCAGCTCCTCTGGCTTTGACACTTGTCAGAGGTGGTTGGAACTGGGGGTCCTTATGCTCTCACAGTGCTGAGCTGCCAGATGTGCTCCTGTGCCCCTGTTTGGGGCTGATCTTCCTCCCGGTAGCAGGGGCTCTCCTCCTCCAATGTCTCACCCATTTCCAACCCTGCAAAAAGAGTCTGCCCATCTCACCCAGAGCTTTGTGGTCACCTCACTGTCCCCACACAGGTGTGGCACTTGTGTTCTTTTTGGGGCCATTTCCCAGGTGTTTGAACCCAGGGACTGGACACCAAAGACACCTGCATTCCACCACTCTGTGCCTCAGTTTCTTGCTGCCTCTTAATATCCATACTAACACCCTCCATCTAGGAGACCATCTCTCAGGAAGCCCTCTGCTGTTGTGAGATCACGATTTCCTTTGAGATGTTTTGACTCATGCCCCTCCATACCCTTCCAGCACCCATGCAGCAATGTTGGAACCCTCTATTTGAACCAGAAATTAGTTTTGCACCCCACTTCTGGTGTTCCCCATCTTCTCCAGGTGCTGATAACCAACCTGGACTCTTTGGCCCCCTGGAAGCAGAGACTTTCTCTCCCCCTCCCAAAACTTTCCCCAAGCTGGCCCCTTCCTTTGCAAACATCCCAGTTATTTTATTATTATTTTGTGCCCACAAGGTAGAGATTTTTTTTTTCCCTCCCCTCCCTTTCTCCCCCCTCTTCGCTCTCACATTCCTGCTGAAAGCACACGGGGTGACATCCCCTGTCCCAACCTCTCAGTCCCAGCTTCTGGCCCGTGGAGAAGGAGTTGGAGGTGGAAGGGGGGGGGGGATGCCCAGAGCAGCCCCTCCTCCTGCCTCATAACTTCTTCTTCCAAGCGTGGAAGGAGTTTTGCCGCAGCCCGGCCAACGCGGACACCCGTTTCTGGGGCCGTCGGACCCTCTGGCCGGTGGGGAGAAGCCCAACGTGCAGCAGCTTTGGCCAGGTAAGCAGCACTGGCCGCCTGTAGCTCGCTGTCCGTCTGTCCAGGTGTCGGGTTTTGCGAGCTCCGTTGTGGTTTTTCCACTCTCTCATTCTCGGGTTGCAGTTAAATGGACTGCGGCGTGAGAGCGGGACGAGGGCGATGGGGAGGACGAGGAGGGGCTGCAAATGATCTCCAGCTTCCCAGTGCATTGCACAAAAGAACCTCTTGCTGCTGTTTCGGAAGCACCCGAGATGCCCCAAACCTGCCTGAAATCTGAGTTTTGGGGGTGACTTTGCACTTCCCATGACGGGAGGTGGCTCAGGGGCATCGGCTGGTCTCGGAGGCAGGGAGAAGTTGTGAAGAAGTTCCCTTTTGTGCAGCACATGTTGGGTTGTTTTGGGGGTTTTTTGAGGGTTTCTGGGAGGAAGCGAGTTCCTGTTGCCTCCTTTGATGCACCCAGGAGGTCTGAGCATTGCAAGGGGCAGAATCAGGCCCCAGTAGACCTCCCATGAGTGGAATTAGGAGCTATATTTGTCTCCTAATCTTCTTCAGCTGGATTGTGTGAGGTGGATGCTGGTGAAATAGCAAGTGCCGAAAGCAAGTCCTGGATCAAAGCTGTAACAACAATGGAGCAGACCCCCCTCCCCCCCCACCGGGACTGGTGGTAACTCCAGAAAAAATGGGTATTTTGGCAGGTTAGGGGAGAAGCAGCAGAAAGGGTTGATCGGGGGCCAGTCCTGAGGAAGCCGGATGATTTTAAGGGGAGAAGTGACATACTTCAGGGTGGGATTCTGCCTTCCTACAGCTGGGCCAGACTGGATCTACAAAGGTTGTAGTGAGAGCAGTGACCACCTGAGTGCAAACCATGAACGTGCAGCTCTGAGTTGTGGGTCTACTCCTTTCCTGACCCAGCGACAAGTCACACAACCCAGATTTTCCTGCCTGAGTAGCTCCAGTGGTTGTGGTGACTGAGATCCCTCAGCATCAGCCCACCCAGACCCACCTCCCCCTGTAGATGCTGAAATGATGTCTCACAGGGAACAGCGGTGATTAACAATTTTGTTTGGCTGCTATCCATCGTGGGCCCAAAGTAATGTAATTTCTGCTTGCAATCAAGAGTTACAAGAAAGTGCCTTTCTTCCGGGGAGAGAGGAAAATTAGCCACCGGGCAGATGATTCATGGTGTGTCTGAAAAGTCTTTGTGGCTCTAACAAAGAGGTTGGTTTGTAGGATGGAGTCTGTAGAAATTGCTCCATGTGTCACATTATTTCATCTATCAGGAGGAGCAGAAAGGGGACAGGTTTGGTTCCTCGATGCTTCTGCAACGTGGCCCCTTCTGCAGACATCTCTTCTCCAGTACCCTGAGCACGAGGGTGGTGAGAGCCTGGCTCAGGTTGCCCAGAGAGGTGGTGGCTGCCCCATCCCTGGCACCATTGCAGGTGAGGTTGGCCGGGGCTCTGAGCAACCTGCTCTAGTTGCAGATGTCCCTGCTTAGTGCAGGAGGTTGGACTAGATGACCTTGGAAGGTCTCTTCCCACCCAAACCATGCTATGATTCTAAGCAACATCAGGCCAGGTTGTTCATGGGGGAGATGTGTTGGGCCAGGAGCAGCTTGAGGTTGTGTTTGAAGGGTTGGCACATGAATATGGGGACGTGTCCTCACTTGGCACTGTCTTCAGCCTGGCTGAGGGTGTGATGTTTCTACAGTGCAGGACTGGGAATTATTGGGTTGATATTTCCTCTCTGGAGGCTGTTTGAAGGGCAGCTGCTCGGGGGTTTCTCGCTGGAGTAGCTTTGCCAGCTCTCACTGGTCTTAAGTAATAGTGCACTGGGGCTCATGACTGAAAAAGGGTTTATGTGCATAAAAGCTCGTCTGGTTTTTCCACCTGCCTTTCCCAAGCATGGCTTGTTCCTCATGTTTCAGCTATTATCAGATCTTCCTGTCCCAAGTAATGCCTTCCCACCAGATTTGTTCCTCTGATCCTGCTTGTTCCACGTAGTGAACAAGGGAAAGAGGAGAAATGCAGCAGGACATCTCCAACTCCCTTGTCTGGCCACCTGGACCCCTGTCCCAGGCAATAATGCAAGCCTGATGTCCCCTTGCCTATAGGAATGGTCACCCTGCCACCACCCAAAGCTTTGCATCCATGTTGGGGAGCAGACCTGCAACCACTGCTGGAGGGAGCCAGAGCAAAGTTACAGAATCATAGAAACAGAATGGTTTGGTGGGAAAGGAACTTTCGAGGTCATCTAGTCCAACCCCCCTGCACTGAGCAGGGACATCTGCAACTAGAGCAGGTTGCTCAGAGCCCCGGCCAACCTCACCTGCAATAGTTCCAGGGATGGGGCAGGCCCTCACCACTCTCAGCATAAAAAGTGTCTTCCTTCTCACTAGTCTGAATCTCCCTCTTTTAGTTTAAAACCGTCATCCCTTGTCCTGTCACAACAGCCCCTGCTAAAATGTCCATCCCCATCTTTCATGTAGGCCCCCTTCAGATACTGCAAGGCCACCAGAAGATCTCCCTGCAGCCTTCTCTTCTCCAGGCTGAACAAGCCCAACTCTCCCAGCCTGGCCTCCCAGCAGAGGGCTTCCAGCCCTCCCATCATTGCTGGGGCCTTCATATAATTTGGGTCTGTGCTATGGAAAAGGACTTCCCCTGAGGAGACCATTTCTGACCTGGCATGGACTGGGGCTGCTCAAACAGGCAGGGCAGGTCTGCGTCAGTGGAGAAGCCCATCGGGGGAGCAGGGGAAAGATGGATGAGTGTAGCTGCAGAGGTTGGCTGTTGCTGGGATGAATGATGTTTTGAGCTTGCTGCAGCACCTGGGAGGTGGTGCAGGCGGTGGTGAAAGGTGGGTGATATGTTCATCTTGGGCCTCACCTTCAAGTGGATGGAAGGCAATAAAGAAATCAATGTAAAAAGCAAGAGATTTGGGTTCAGATCTTCCCATGCACCCTGTTGGGTGGCTGCTGAGGGCTCCAGCTTGGGGACTGGTTGCTCTTGCCCTGCATGGGGCAAGATCATCTTGTCCTGGCTGGGGAGTGGGTGCTTCTGGCTCAGCCTCTCCAATTCTCCATCTAGAAATCCTCCATCCCTTGTCTCTTGAGGGAGCACAGACACAGCAGTGACTTCTGGGTGAGTGCAAGGAACAGAGAGGACCATCCAAAATTGGTTTATCTGCATCCATGGGAGCTTCGGTGGAAGCATCCAGCCGTGTCCCAGAGGAGTGTGTGGTGCAAGTGGGCCAAAATCAAGACATCCCCGTGGCAGGGGCCAAGTTGTGAACTTGTGCCATGGGTGAGTGCTTTCTGGGATGGTTGCACTGCTGCCATGGCCTGATCCCTCCTGCTCCTACAACTTGCCCATCAGCAAGACTGTTTATACAATCAGTCCATAAAAGCCTCGGTTGTCTGGATGGGCTGAGGAGCCAGTTATCTCTTCCTTAACCATTAACACCAGTTTATGGTGGATATAAAAGATGATTGCACCAGACGGCAAGTTTGTAGAGAGGTAGAAGAAATTGGCATGTAGTAAAATGGCGAATTGTGCCAGTGCTGTCACAGCACACATACATCAGTACCTCAGCGACTCACATGAGACCTGGGGGACAAAAATAGTCCAAATCAAGGTGCCTGTCTGGTTGCACCATCTCAGCCACGTGAAGATGTCAGGGAAATAAAGGCAGGTACTTTTGGGAAGGGTTTCACTTGCTTACTAGCAACTGAAGCTGAGACTTGTGGTGGCTCCATCCCCTTCAGAAGGGGCTGTCATAGAATAGAATTGTTAAGGTTGGAAAAGACCTCTAAGATCATCAAGTCTAACCGCCAACCCAACACTACCATGACCACTAGACCGTGTCCTGAAGTGCCACGTCTACACAAAAGGGCAGCTGGTTTTTGCACCGTCACCATGTCAAGAGGCTATGGAGGAGATTCAGGGCCCATCCTCATCATGGGAGACTTTGTACAAGCATAGCCCCTAGACATCGTCTTTTATGGTGGACTTATGGTACCCCACTGAGTTTGACTCCTGACCAGGGCAGGGGGCATAGACTTCGGCTGTAGGTCCTGTGGGGTTGCATGGGGTTGGAGGAATAGGTTGGCAGGGTCAGGCTGCCCACAGAGGGTCCTCAGTAGGAGATGGGGACATGCAAGTCCCATGCACAAGCCCTCCTTCCCTTGCTTGCTCCTGCTGCGTTCAGCCATGGCCCTTGTTCTGGCAAGAGCGAAGGGAATTGGCTGGAGGCAGTGAAATGGCATCAGCCCAGAGGAAACGGGGATCTGCTCAGATAAATTATCCTGCCACAAAACCAAGAGGCTCCCAGGGAATACGACTTCAGGCTGGGATCTTTGTTTCCTTTGTCCCAGCTCCCAGTCCCCTCAGTCATGCTAAGGAGCACTTGGCGGTGTGAATAACCTCCTGGAAAGGATCCAGAGTGTGAGTAACCTGAGAAATGCAGAGCTGGCTGCCAGCCAAAACGTCAATCCCTCCATCAACTGGTGTCCTAACCCTTTTTATTTCCCACACACACTCATCGATTGATCTCCTGGTCTGTAACACCTGCCTGCCCACCTGGAAATCATCCTTGGACTCCACCAATTCATATTCCTACGGGGAAGACCTTGGACCTCTGTTAAGGGAAGACGGATTAACGAGCATCATGTTGTGGGTGCTTCAGGCAAAGAAACTGCAAATACCCTTAAAACTGTGATACCTCTTCAGTGGGCAGCTCCTGTCTCCATGCCACACGTGGTGAGGGATCTCCCCTCACCTCGCAACCAGAAGCAGGGTGGCATTGAGTGACAGAAAGAGGTTGAGGTCAGTTTTGAGGTGTTCCCTGTTTCTGGGAACGTATCCAATGTGACCGTGGTGACTCGCGTCTCTTTTTGTTTCTTTCCTTTCAAGTGTATTATTCATTTTTAAAGTAGGATTCACATTGTGGTGCTTCTCCGCTGGTGCACGTCCCTGTGATGCTACCAAAGGCTCTATTAGGATCAGAAGCTCAGTGAGGAGGCCGCTGGGGTTGAAGCAGAACCAGTGGTTTCCTGCAGACCTCTGATGAGCAGGGATCTCCAGCAAAACTCTCCCTCAGACTTATTCAGCCCAAATCTCTACACTCCTGGCGGTTCTTGTAAGGAGAGACTGGGGGTGGGCAGCAAACCCTCCTTTGCTGTTTGCAACAGCAAGAAAAACCATCAGTCCTCCCCAGACTGGGTCTCTTGGAGAGGAAGAAAGAGATGGGCTGGAGACAATCTTCACAACCACCACCCAAGTGTAACTTTCTGCCTGGGAAGGTTTCTAAGCTCAGCTAAGAAGGTATTTTTGCTATTGTTGATGTGAAAACCTGATGTGTGGGGAGTCACCATGGTGTGGAGGAAAGGAGAGGAGGATCTAGCTTTCATTTTCAGGACTCATAATGTGGTTTTTTGCTTTACTTCTTGGTGCTTCTAAGCTGAAATGCTCCGTTCAGTGCTCCTGGATGCTGCTTGGAGAGTTTCTGCAGGACGTAGAAGATGGCAAAACCAGACCTGGTTGGATATGGCTTTGCAAGCTGTCCCATATCAGGGAAAGAGGTGTCACCTGCCAGTTATCTCCAGCTACTTGTCACCTTTTCATCGGCCTTGCTATCCTCTCCCCAGTGGTGAATGGCCAAAAACCCAAGGAGACCTGCCCTCTGAAATTTTGCCCTTAACTGGCTGTTTCATAGAATGGTTTGGGTTGGAAGGGACCTTAAAGATCATCTAGTTCCACCTCCCCTACCATGGGCAGGGACACCTCCCACTAGACCAGGTTGCTCAAGGCCATCAGATCTGAACAAATCCTAACCTGTGCTTTGCTCCATGTTGTTTGACCTTGATGTGAACAACTGCAGGAGTTGTGGAGGAGGATATTGGAGCTGTGCTGGAGCTTGATGGATGAGGAGAAGATGGGGCAGAAACCTCCCTACACCACATCTCCTACGCTGGAGGAGAGTCATAGCCATCCCATGCCATGCTCTCAGAAGACCTACTGAGATGTTAATCCAGCTGCTTTTATACACAGCCCCCATCTTCCCACCACATTTCCTGGGGGAACAACAGCTCTGGGGTCTAAACCTTGAGTTGGTGGGACAGGGTGGCCAGCAGCCCTTGTGGGTCACTGCCCTTGAACAAACCAGGCACGTTCAGCTGGGTGCTGAAGCGGAAAATAAGCTTCCTCCAGCTCTCACTTCATCTTCTTTTATTGAGCAGCCTCACAAGATTTACCCTCCTTCTCTCCCCATCATCTCTGTAGAACATTACTACGCGGTGCAACCCCTTTAAATCAGGAAATCAATGGTATTTATTACGAAAAAAAAGACCCAACAAAACACTTTCTCAAAGCTCTTTCTCCAAGAGAGGGAGGGGAGCCATTTACCCGTTCTGCAAGGAGCAGCAGTTTCTCGTGGTTGCTGATGCTGCTGTTTAAACAGGCTCCACGCTGTGGCAGGTGGATAAAAATGATCCTTGGAAAAGGTTTTCTTGATTTTAAAATCCTTCCATTTCAGGGCAGAATTGCTTGGAGCTGAGAGGGAGGTTCTCCAGGAGAACAAGGTGAAGAGATGCACCTTCAGAAGTGGAGGGGAGCTGCAGCTCTGAGGACATGGTGTTTGCTGGACCTCCTGAGGAGGTCTATTGGCTACCAGAGCTGTCACTCCTTGCCTCCAGCACCATCACCACACCACCACCAAGAGCTGCTGTGTGGGCACCTGCTTGAGGGACACTCTAACCCATGCTCCTCTAGCTCCTTCCTGGCTCTTCTGGCTTCCATTGGGGATATTCTCTCAACAAGTACCTTAAAGGAGATTGTAGAGAAGTGGGTGTTGGTCTGTTCTCACAAGTAACAAGTAATAGGACAAGAGGAAATGGCCTCGAGGTGCTGCAGGGAAGGTTTAGGTTGGACATTAGGAAAAATTTTTTACCTTAAGGGTTGTCAGGCTCTGGAACAGGCTGCCCAGGGAAGTGGTTGAATCACCACGGCTTAAAAGCTGTGGAGATGTGGTGCTGAGGGACCCCGAGTGTCACATCTCCATCTCATGTCACAGACCTGCTAAAGACGGTTTAGCAGTGGACTTGGTAGAGCAGGCTTATAGTTGGACTGGATGATCTTGGAGGTCTTTTCCAGCCTAGATGATTCTATGATTCTGTGTTCATTTTGGACTTGCCTTGACCAAGGATGGTGCTGGATTATCAGAATTCAAGCTTTGGTCTAAAAAGCACATGCGGCCATATGAAGCTACCTGGGGCATCAGGGGATGGGCAAAGCTTCATTTAGACTTTCATGGAGAGAACAGCAACCAGAAGCCTGGGAGGGGTTTGTGGTCATCATTGCTATGCAGGGGCCATCACACCTTCTCCACCAAATCTGTATGATGGCTGAATGCCAGGGACATGGCATGGCTCTTTGGGGAGCTCGGCTTCCTTCCCCTCTTCTGCCCAACCTACTAGCCCTGGGCAAGCTGGTAATCAGCAGAACTGGGCTCTGCCTTGCCCAGATGTTAGAGCAATAGGGGATATGGGGAAGGAAACCATGGGAGCTATGCAAAATGCTCTCCTTAGTACTCTGAGGATGCCTGTGTCCTTCTCTTAGCTGAGATGAAGTAGGTTCTTGGATCCAACCTGCATCACTGTGTTGTTCCAGGAGAGCTGGTGAAGGTGTAGATACAAAGATATCCTGAGGATGAAGCTTAAGTTACCCAAAGGGTTTTCTATGTGGGGTCTGGAAAGCCCTGCGGCAGCTCTGAGACTGGAAGGGGGCTTCTGGAAGATCCATCTGCCCTGGTCCCTCCTCTTGGCAACCAAAGTGAGAGTCCAGCTGCAGTACTGTGCTCCATGGTGCTAGCACCATCACGTGCCAGCAAGGGACCTCCTGGCTCTGAGCCCAAGCTTGCTGCTTTTTCGTCTCCTGAGAGGTCCATGGGGCACGTGCTGGGCAGGGATGCGAGTGGCTCCAGGGGACAGAGGTGCCTTGAGTAGGGACAAACAAAAATCAGATCACTTCTTGGCAGCTACTTCTGCTAGATGGTCTGATATTAGGGATCTTGGGGGATCTTGGGAATGAGAGCCACCCAGAAATGCACCCTGCCCTGACTCCTTGCAGAGTCCAGATTTGGGGTCAAGGCACATGCGGCAGCTGGCACCCAAGATCTCAGAGCAGGAGAGCTGCATGGTATGGAGGAGAAACCTGAGATGGGAATTAGTTGGATAAGTTGGATAAGGCCAGGTTGGATGTTGCCTTGAGCAACCTGGTCTAGAGGGAGGTGTCCTTGCCATGGCAGCGGGGTTGGAATGAGATGATCTTTGAGGTCCCTTCCAACCCAAACCATTCTATGATTCCATGATTCTGTGATTCTATGATTCTATGATTCCATGATTCTATGATTCTATGATTCTATGATTCTGTGATTCTATGATTCTATGATTCCATGATTCCATGATTCCATGATGTTGAGACAGATGAGCCAAAGGCCCACTGATTTTTTCAGCTGTCTCTTCCTAGCTGAGAGTAAAGCTTTCTGCAAGTTACCTTCAGGAGAACTTCCCAAGCAGAAGAGCTGGTGACCATTGCCAGAACAGTGATCCAGCAATTTAGGTTGCCCAGAGAGGTGGTAGAAGCCTGGAAGCGTTCCGGGTCAGGTTGGATGGGGCTCTGAGCAACCTGCTCTAGTTGCAGGAGTCCCTGCTCAGTGCAGGGGGTTGGACTAGATGACCTTTAAAGGACCCTTCCAAGCCAAACCATTCTATGATACAACAGTTGCATGAGATGGTAGCTCACTTTCATAGGGTTGTAAAGATGCTTTTGAATGCTGGGCTGAATCAGTTGACTTCCTAATGGGGACTTCATCCCAAAAGTGGGTGAGCAGGAAGGACAAAACACATTCACACACAACCTAAGAGCTACCAAAATCTCTGCTGACCACAGGACTGTTGGTTGGAGCCTGGTTTGGAAGCACTGATGATAGCCCAGTTGAGATGCACCGTCTTGTTGTTTTGGTATCAGTTATGGGTATTTTTAAGAATTTAGGAAACCCTATTTTTCCTTTCCTGGTTCTGTGCCCAGAACTTCCCTGTCACTGTGAAAGGGATCTTCCAGAAAATCAAAAATCCTGTAGGAAAATGGCCCCGAAGGGGCGTGAATACACACAAGAGGGGAACGGCATGAAATGGGTGGACATGGCCATTCCCACCTCAGGCCAGCTGAAGGACCTGAGTGTGTTCAGCTGGAGTTAATGCTCCTGATCCACATAACGAATTCTGAACACTGCATTAACGAAATCCTGCTTTGGCTTGAGAAGTGTCCAAAGGAGCTTTCAAAAAGACCAGGGATAATCCAAGTCCCTTTGGACGTAATTTGAGGTCTGGCTTTCGGGACCATTTCACACCTCTGCTTGCAAAGAGGGCATCTCCTTGCCGTGGATCAGCCCCTCCAACTGTTCCTGGAGAGTCCCACGTGCTTCAGGAGTGTGCCTCCAGCTACCAGCAAGTCAATGCATTCATATTTCTTTACAAAAACAGCTTAAAAGTCGGTATTCAGGGGATTTAGAGAGAAATCAATTACCATAAAAATCTATTAACTGCATTAAAAAGGAAACTGTAAACTTTTGACCCCCTGAGGCTGATTTCTGTCAGGCGAGGAACAACCCCGGTGTGACCAGATTTTCCCTCTCATTCAAATCTACCGTTTTCCTTGAGGTTTGAAAATGTCTTAAACTCCCCTGCAGCAAATGGTGCCTGATCCCAGGAGAGGAGCTGCAGAAATGCCCCAACCAGGATTCCTCATGTGAGCGTTTCATAAAATCATTAAGGTTGAAAAAGACTGCAAAGATCATCAAGTCCAACCATCAACCCAACACTACCATGATCACTAGATCAAGTCCTGAAGTGCCACGTCTACATGTTTTTTGAACACCTCCAGGGATGGGGACTCCACCACTCCCCTGGGCAGCCTGTTCCAGGGTTTAATCACTCTTTCAGTAAAGAAATTTTTCCTAATATCCAACCTAAACCTCCTCTGGTGCAACTTGAGGCCATTTCAAAGCTGAAGGAGAGAACCAGCATTTGCCCAGCAGCGAATGGTCAACACATTTGCTTGTAAAATGGACAGACCCTCTAATTGACACCAGCTATTGCATCTTCAGCCTGTCTTCTGAGTTCTTCTTATGTTGGTGAAAACACGGTGCTTTTGGATGAGCTGTTGGTACCTTTTTGGAGCTTACAGTGGTTGTGAGCTTCGCTCTTTAGGTGGCCAAGAAGGCCACCAGCATCCTGGCTTGGATCAGCACCAGTGTGGCCAGCAGGACTAGGACAGGAATCATCCCCCTGCACTGGGCANAGTGGTGACCTCGCAGTGCTGGGTTGACAGTTGGACTTTATGATCTTAAAGGTCTTTTCCAACCGAAACGATTCCATGATTCTATGCTCAACCTGCAGCCTGTCTGTGCTGGGTCTGGCTGGGATGGAGTTAATTTTCCCCACAGCAGCCCTTGTAGGGCTGTGCTTTGTACTGGGAGCCAGAAGGGTCCTGATAACACACCAATGTTTTGGCTACTGCTGAGCAGAGCTCTCACAGCACCAAGGCTGTCTCTCCAACGTTCCCCCAGAGTGGGATGGGGTGGGCAAGATCTTGGGAGGTGACACAAGCAGGACAGCTGACCCGAACTGACCAAAGGGATATTCCAGACCACATGACGTCAGCTCAGCTATAAAGCCAGGGAAAAGGAGGAGGAGGGGGTCATCTGTTGTCCTTTAGAGCAACCGCTACGTGGATTGGAGCCTTGCTTCCCAGGAAGGGGCCAGACATCTCCTGCTGATGGGAAGTAGAGAAGAAATCTTTGTTTTCCTTCATTTCTGCCAGCAGCCTTTGCTTGGCTTTGCTTTCCTTTCATTAACTGCCTTTATCTTGACGCATGAGGTTTTCTTCCCCATCTTATTCTCTTCTCCCTTGTCCTGCTGAGGTGGGGGGTGATAGAGCGGCTTGGTGGACACCTGGTGCTCAGCTAAGGTTAACCCACCACACTTCCAGAGGGATCTGCTATAGGTTGCTCTTCCCCTGTCCTGCTGGCTGCTTTCAGGATACTTGTATGAAAACATGTGAGACCTGCTCCCCTGTGTCAGACTTGGCTGAAATTGTCCAACCTTGGTGGAGAGGCAGAAGGTCTGTCTGCTTGTGTGATGTGTGCTGTGGCACATGGGTGGGTGTTGGGATGAGGATCCCCTGGAAGGCTATGCCCAGGCGCAGCTCTGTGAGGTATTTTTTGTGTCTGTATGCAACAGGGATAGATATTTGGTGGACAGAATTAGCAGCATCTTCTGGGGCAGGAGGTGTGTGAGATCCAGCTGGAGCCGTAGACAAATGGCTTCCCACAGCTCTGTCATCTGATCCAGGTGAGGTAAAGGGAGAACCTGGTCCACCAGCTTCATGGGGTTTGGAGGCAATTTGTTCAAGGAAGTGTAAAACCCAGAGAAGTTGCCCCCATAAATTATTTACCAGGGGCAGTAAAAGATCAAGGAAATTACTGGAATTCCTTGCAAATCCCTGAAGCTTATGGGGTCATTTCCCTGCCCCTACCAGGTTTTTCTGAAGACTTTTGTAGCAGTTTAGGAGGTCTTTGGCAGGGGCTGATGGAAGCTGGTGTCAAAGATCAGCTAAGACCTGCTGGATTGAAGTTTGCTATAAAATGTTGACTGTAAGTGAACTGAGCTGGCCTGAGTTGGATAAGGATGGTAAATGGCCGTCCTTCATCAGCCTTGTTACCTAAAATATATCCTGGAAGATGGAGCACATTGGAGGAGCAAACTTCTCCAATGTGCTCCTAGTGCAACCTGCTCTAGGTGAACTTGTTCTGGCAGGGGGGTTGGACTACATGATCTCCAGAAGGGCCTTCCAACCCCTATCATTCTCTGTTCTGTGAAACTGAGGTGTGATCTTGGCCCACTGGTGGGCTGTGGATGGAGGGAGGTGTTGGAGCAAGTGTCTGGAAGCTCCAGAGCAGCTCTTCACCCTGATATACATGTCCCACACTGTCTTTTCTCTCCTAGGGCTGGTAGGAGACCTTGTTGTGGCTATTCAGGACTTCAAGGGGCCTGTCAGAAAGATGGGGACAGACGTTTGAGCAGGGCCTGTTGGGACAGGACAAGGGGGGATGGTTTGAAACTAAAAGAGGGGGATTTAGAGAGGGAGAAATTTTTGAAGTGAGGGTGGTGAGAGCCTGGCGCAGGCTGCCCAGGGCAGTGGTGGAGTCTCCTTCCCTGGAGGGGTTTCAGAGCTGTGGAGATGTGGTGCTGAGGGCCATGGGTTAGTGGTGACCTGTTACCTCTCTCAGTACATGTGATCTTGCAGTTCTGGTGTTATTTTAGATATGGAAATTGTCCGAATTGTGTGTTGTATTTACAGGCTAAATTATCCTTCGCTGTGATTGTATTTTGGCCAGGAGGAAGTGTAGAGGTGTGAATGATGAGAAGAGGAGGAGAGAGGATGGAAGGAGGCACTTTTTGAAAAACATTGAAGTAAGGAGCTCTGCAGGAACGTTTCTGGAAGGACCTACGTTTTTAATATTAAGGCAGAGCTCAGAAACCCAGTCAAAGGTTTTGCTGCCTTCCTGCTCCATGACTGGTTTGTTATGGTCCAGAACAGACCCTGCCCTGTGGAGCTGAGGATTAAATGGGAAGCGAAAAGGGAATGCTGCCAGGTTGGCCTCACAGGAAGGGTGCTGGGAGCTGTGGGGTGATGGGATGGTCTTGCCAAAGCTCATAACACAGTTCTTGCAGAAGAGGTTGGGGTCGGCTCTGGACTTCTCCTCTATTACTTGCTTTTCTAGGCACTTGTGTAGTCCTGTTATTAAAAAGCCTGCATTTGATTAGGTTTTATGGGGGGGGGTTGCAGGAGGGATTGGTTTTTTGCTTTGGTGCCATCTCCACAGCAACTAATGACACTGCCCAGAGGTTTTGACAGGAGTTATGAAGGAAGGACTTGGTGCAGGTTAACCACTGCTCAGCAGAGATCTTAATTACATCAAGTACACCCAGAAGAGAGTGGGAAAACAAGAAACAGAAAACACATTAAGAGAACTTCAGTCCTGAGGGTCTCAGAGATGGGTGTAGCTACGTGATAGGCAGGGTGACCACAGTCCTGGTGGCCCTGCAGTCTTGATGCTCACCAGGCTGCTGTAGGCACTTGACCTTCATCTGGCTTGTTTGGGGATCCATTTAGGTGGGGTTATCCCTGGCTGTGTGCAGGAACTCAACCTTGTTTTCCAAAAGGGACCTGGTCTGTAATGCAATGTAATGTTGAGGTCACATGTTGTTATCTGGAAGGACCAATCCAGCCATGGCAAAGCACTAGGCTGGATGAAGCCCTCAAGCTTGTCTTTTCCCCCGTGTCTCTAATTTCCACCCTGGAAGCAAGGCCGTGTCTCCCTGTGAAATCTGCTCAGCTCGAGATGAGCAGGTGAGGCTCATAACAGGAGAACTTTTTATTGCCCATTAAAAAAGAATAAGACCCATCCTGGCAACGCCACTTCTGCTGCAGTTGTTGCTTCACAGGGAGAAGTCCTGCTTTGCAGAGGAAGTCTTCTGTAGCAATTTTGGAGAGGCATTCAATTGTCCTTAGGCAGTAATCAGAGCTTCCAACTCCCTCTGGCTGCTCCACGATGATGGTGGGCTGGATCTCCAGGGGTGGCAAGTGCAAGGCAGTTAGTCCTGGATTTAGGAACTGAAGGTTAGTCACAAAACCAGCTAGTAAAGACTTGAGTGCAGGTGATTGCTGTCTGCAGTGATCTTCTAGTGATCTTTACTCCCTGTGTAGAGGCAGCAGGTGCTTCTCACTTTCATCACACCACTAATATTCACATTTAGGCTTAATTGCCTACGGTTGCTGTTGCCTGAAGAAGGGTTCTCTTAGGAAAGGTGCTGGGGGAGCAAAGCCACAAAGGAATTAATGGATTTATGGACTTTGATGCCAATTGCCGAAGCCAAGATGAGCCTTTGCAGCTGGAGAAAAACTTCCCTTGCCATGGTAGGCAGGTGAGAGCATCACACTCAGATGTCATGTGTTAAAGCCTCTTTTCTCCTGCAGATGAATGACTCTCCAGGCTGTGTGCTGACTCCAGGAACTAAGAAGGAGCTTCTTCCCAAGGAAAATGTTGTATGCCCAGATCCTTGCCCTGGCAGTGGCTGTGGTGCAGTACAGCGCTATGGCTGCTCATGAAGGTATGTGACAAGTGGGCTACCATGAAATGCAGCAGCTGGGGGTGATGCTGAGACACGTCAGGGAGGAAAAGACCTTTTCCAAGCAGCTGCTTCTGCTAATGTCATAGACACACCCACAGATGCTGTTACAGTAGAGCCGTAGTGCTGATGTCTTGAACTTCTACACAGAGCCCTTTTAGGTTGGGATTATCTGGCTGAGAGAGCATCTCAGCTGGCCTCAAAGGACCTGACTTGCTGCACTAGGGTTTAACAGGGAATTGAGGGCTCTGCTTAGTGTCTTTCCTCTAATACTGTTCCACCTTGGCTACTCTAGAGGAAGGTGGGGAGAAAGGGAAAACGTTTACCCTCCTGATTCCTCTTCGGATCTCCAAGACCTGGTCCAAGCCACCACACAGAGGATATGAGAGAAAAAACCTCAGGGCAGCCTTGAAGCCTCCTGCTACTGTTTAGAGAGTTGAGATGGCACAAGGGCTCACCTCCTCCTTGGCTCCCCCTTGCCTGTGCAAGCCCACAAAGAGCTTTTGGGGCAGGAGACAAAAGGACACCAGAAGAGAACCTCATGGAGTTATATCATGATCCATGGTAAGCCTCTAGCCTCATGGTCCTTCAGGAGGGAGAGGCCCCTTGTGAGCATCCAACAGAGCTAACCCAGAGGTCCCATGGCGTTGGGTATGAGCCAGGGTGTCCTCCCTTTTCAAATTGTTCTTCAGCAACAAGCCCCCAGGCTTTGAAGGTGTAAATTCACTTGGGCTAAATCCAGTAAATTCAACAAGGAGTTAATGGAGGCTCTGGCATCAGCTACAAAATTAACTTGATTAAGTTCCTGTCCGTCAATTAAGCCAATATACTTGGCTATAATGCTATTTAATTCAAAGCTGGGAACAGTGCAATAAATCAACATTTACAGATGTCTCTGGCAAACCTGTGATTGATGAAACGTGGTAATTTTGGAGGTGCATGGAAAATTTCAAATAAAATCATATCCCCTGTGATTAATATAGCTGTCTTGGTTGGTATTTTCTCGAGAAGGTACCAATCCAAATATGCTTAACATCCCATGTTTCCAATGACAGCATCAGGTACCTGATCCAAGCAGCAAATGCTCTCAGGTTTCATTGCCAAGCTGGGGCCCTCAGGAAAGGTGCTGAGCTCCTGGTCCAACATCTCACAGATGGGGCTGTGATTGGCCCTTTATAGAGAAAGAGGCACCACCCTGCCCTTTTTAATCCCATGGAGCTGTTGCTTGTTGTCTTTCTTCTCGTTACCCCTGGGTGCAAATGAGGCAGGGTGAGCAAGAGTCCCAGGGGCCAGGTGTGGATGGAGGAGGCTCTCTGAGGATTTGGGACGTGGAGAGGTAGGTAGCAAAGTTCCCTCTGATGCCAATGGCATTTGGAGCAGGTTTTCCAGATCAGGGCCAAAAATGCAGATGTCCCAGGAGGAGCTGGCTGCACTGCCTTAAGTAGCTTCAAGAGGTGGGTGATTTGGGGAAAGCTGGTGGATGGTCTTCTCCATCTTGTTGAGCCTTTGTTGGGGTTTTTGTATGGTAATACAGATTGTGGCTACCCTAGGAAGCTGTTGAATGTTCTCGACCAGTTCTGAGGTTGGAGCCAAGGGCTGGTGTTGCCTTTCCTCCAAGTTCTTCTCAGGGAACAGGGACATCAAGGCCCAAGCTAGGGAAAAGGGGTAGATCCAAAAATAAAGGCAGCAGCTGGGAAAAGAGCTTATGGTGATCTGCTAAACAACATCTGCTGTTAAACCAAAAAGAGACAGTCGTTGTTCTTCTGCAGTAAACAGAACTGTTAAGTCGTGAAGATCATAGTGTCAGGAGGTGCAAAGAAGTATGAAGAAACCAAAAGCCTTGGGTAACAAAGACTTTTGGACTGCCATCCATCCGCAGCCAGTAAATGATCCTCTGTCCTGCTGTGTGGCCAAAGGGGATTGATCAGGGACATGGCAACAGAGAGCACAAAACCTGCATCTTTCCAAGTCCTTTGGGGAGCCTGCTTATAGAAATGGGGTAAAAATCAGGTAAATTGAAGAGGCTGGGCTAAAACAGGCTTTCCACTTACAGCATGACAAATCCACCTAGTATATCTCCCCAGCAAACTGGAACAAACGCTGCAGCCTGGTTGGGTGTGAGGTGGGTCTCCAGACCTACAGCTCAAAGTCAAGGCAGTGGCTGGGTAAATTTCAAAGCAGCAGTGACACAAAATGGAGAAAATGTGAAGAGGTAGAGCCCAGTCCTGGTGAGCAAGATACAAGAAGCCCTCCTCCAGCAGTCAGCGTGGTCTACTCTTTAGCAGCCCTACAGTAATATCTTAGCATCTACCTGCAAGGGAGAGAAATGCCAAAGAGAATAAACCAAAGAGAATAAAAATTGCCCCTCACTCCAAGAAGGACCTTGAGGGGCTGGAGTGTGGCCAGAGAAGGACAACAAAGCTGGGGAAGGGTCTAGAGCAGGAGTGTGGTGAGGAGCAGCTGAGGGAGCTGGGGGGGTTGAGCCTGGAGCAAAGGAGGCTCAGGGGAGACCTTCTGGCTCTCCACAACTCCCTGAAGGGAGGTTGGAGCAAGGGGGTGGGTTGGTCTCTTCTCTCAAGGAATAAGCAATAGCACAAGAGGAAATGGTCTCAAGGTGTGCTAGGGGAGGTTTAGGTTGGACATAAGGAAATTTCTTCATAGAATGGTTTGGGTTGGAAGGGACCTTAAAGATCATCTAGTTCCAACCCTCCTGCCATGGGCAGGGACACCTCCCACTAGACCAGGTTGCTCAAAGCCCCGTCCAACCTGGCCTTGAACACATCCAGTGATGGAGCATCCACAATGTCCCTGGGCAACCTGTGCCAGTGTCTCACCAACCTCATAGTGAAGAATGTCTTCTTAAAAGGGTTGTCAAGACCTGGAACAGGCTGGTCAGAGCAATGGTGGAGTTCACATCCTTGGAGGAGTTTCAAAGCTGTGGAGGTGTTAGTGGTGCCCTGGCAGTGCTGGGTTAATGGTTGGACTCAATGATCTTAAAGGTCTCTTCCAGCCAAAATGTTTCTATGGTTCTATGATTCTACATTTTGAACATCCCTTGTAGAGCCTCCATTAATTTAAGCATCCCTAAAAGTCATCAGATTTCTGTCCATGAAATATGTTTATTGGATGCCTAGGGAAAATTAAATTAAAATGAGACTGAACACTGTAAATGGAAAGATGTCTTGGTGTTCATTAAACACATTTTCCCATACACCTGTCCCTTCCCTGCCATCTGTCACCAGATAGCTCTGGCTTGTGCAGGAAAATACTCAAATTGTTCATTCTTTGCACAAGATAATTCTCATGCTCAGGACCATTGGCAACTTGGCAAGAGGGGAGTGTTGCAGAGCTGAGAGCCCTGGGGCTGCTGAGCTGGAGAAGAGAAGCCTCAGAGGGGATCTGATCAGTGCTGAGCAAGAGCTCAAGGGCCCATGGGGGGCAAGAGGATGGGGCCAGACTCTTGTCAGTGGTGCCCAGCGCCAGGACAAGGGGCAATGGGCACCAAGTGGAACCCAGGAGGTTCCATGTGAGCAGGAGAAACTTGTTTGGTGTGAGGGTGTGGGAGCCTGGCCCAGGCTGCCCAGAGAGGTGGTGGAATATCCTTCTCTGAAGACTTTCCAAACCCACCTGGACATGTTCCTGTGTAACCTGCCATGGGTGAACCTGCTGGAGCAGAGGGGTTGGATGAGATGATCTCCAGAGGTCCCTTCCAATCCCTGCTATTCTGTGATTCTGTGAGCATCCCAAGCTCATGGAAGACTGAGTTGTTTTAGGGCTGGAAAAGCATGGGTGGCCAGGCGGTCCCATGTCACCCTGGGTGTCTCACATTGGCTCTGAAGATCAAGCTGCAAGAAGGCCAGAATGGTTGGTGGGGTGGCTGAGCTGCCATATTCCCAAATTTCAGTTGTGTGTGGCTCAGGTGCTGATGTCTGCCTCTGGCTGTGTGAGACCCCCAGGCATCCCCTTGTTTCCAGCATGTCCTACAGACCTGCATGTGTTGATGTGTCTGAATCTTGGTGTCTGTGCTTCAGATGAGGAACTTACCCTGAGTGGGAATGGCAGAATGCTCCAGGAAGCCCACGGTTACCTGCTTCGTTGGGCCTAAGCATGGTCTCTCTTTCTTAGCTGCAGTATCTCAGGGGTTCACATGACTCAGAGGGGTTTATCTCCTGGCTGGCATGGTGTGGAATGAGCCTTCCTGCCCCTCTTCTCCCTCAGCCTGC
The DNA here is from genome assembly GCA_013400335.1 of Eurystomus gularis. Taxonomy (NCBI): domain Eukaryota; kingdom Metazoa; phylum Chordata; class Aves; order Coraciiformes; family Coraciidae; genus Eurystomus; species Eurystomus gularis. Next base: position 199,080 of record VZZY01009612.1, on the reverse strand, counting down.
AGGACTGCAGAAGTGGCCGACATTGTGTTCCTCGTGGGGCTGTCACAGAGCACAGGGAGGGAGAGCTCCCGGCTGGTCAAGGACTTCATCGGCAGCATGGCCCGTTCCTTTGAGAATGTGGTGATGGGCAAAGGAGGCATCCGGCTGGCAGTGGCACTCTACGGGGAGAAACCAAGGTGGGTCAGTCCATCCTCTACCACTAGCACCCAGGTTTCTATAGCTCTAGGTGAGTAACCATGTTCCTGTGGTGAAAGAGCTCTTGCTGCTCTGCTGAATCATTGCAAGAGTAGAGCAAGAGTTCAACCTCCAGCAGTGGCACCAGAGTCTAGAGGTGCTTGGCCATGGAGAAGTCTCTTAGGGCAGGGAGAGGGATTTAACAAACCTCCAAGAAATTCCCCATCTCCAATTTTAGATGGTATTTTATGGTAACAGGGCTCTGGGGCTCATACCCTGGGCTCCTTTGACCACTGTGTGAAGAGGACTCCTTGCCTACATACAAGCCTAGTGAGACCGGCTAAATGTCAACATTATTGCTGGTCATTGACTCTATCAATGCATCCTTGAAGACACTGTTGGTACAACTTGCTCCTTACTCACCCATTTCTCCCATTGCGCATTCCCAGGATGAGTATTGAGCTCACAGATTACGTGACCATCGAAGAAATGCTGGTGGCCATTCAGAATCTCTCCATCAAAGGTGGCAGCTTAAAAACAGGGTCAGCCCTGGTGTTTGCAGCTCAAGCCATGTCTCGCCTGGACACGCTGCGAGAGGATGCAGCAAAGGTAAGCGACCTTCTGTGATTACCTCCCTGGTGTCATCCTTAGTAGGGATCAGACCTCCAAATGCTTCTCTTGAAGGCATCAATGAGCCATTTGGGTTTTATTTATATCACTTGATTTTTAGCTTGGGGTTGAGGTACCACATTTAGGAGCTCATGTTGCTGGTAGTCTCTACGCGTCCACTCTGGTTACAGAGAGTGGCAGCACAGTAAATATCCTACTTGATAGCAGAGATGTTGCAGTGACTTTACCTTTCAGATACAAGTTCTGGGTCATGGGTTTCCTCAGATTTATTTTTTTTATTTTGCTCATAATTTCTAAGGGGCTCTGAGGATGCTAAAGAGAAGGAGCTGCATTCTGGTTTGCTCTGCAGGCTGTATGAAGCTGTTCATGCTGCTCCAATGGCCACAGCAATGATGCGAGGGCTGGAAGCCCTCTGCTGGGAGGTCAGGCTGAGAGAGTTGGGCTTCTTCAGCCTGGAGAAGAGAAGACTCCAAGGAGACCTTCTGGTGGCCTTGCAGGACTTCAAGGGGCCTGTCAGAAAGATGGGAGACACAGTTGGGTCGGAGGAGATATGCAGAGACTGTGTTGATGTGAGCAGCAGCATTAGATATTAGGCAGAAATTCTTTACTGAGAGAGTGGTTGGGCACTGGAACAGGCTGCCCAGGGAGGTGGTGGAGTCACCATCCCTGGAGGTGTTTAAAAAACAAGTAGATGTAGTACTGAGGCCACGTTCTAGTGACTAGAGAGATGTTAGGATGAAGGTTGGACTTGATGATCCTGGTGGTCCTTTCCAACCACAGAATGGTTTGGGTCAAAGAGACCCAAGGTCATCTAGTCCAACTCCCCTGCAGGGAGCAGGGACATCTGCAACTAGAGCAGGTTGCTCAGAGCCCCAGTTAACATGTACTGGAATGTTTCCAGGGATGGGACATCTACTACCTCTCTAGGCAACCTGTTATGCTCTCCCATCTTCCTAGCTCATGCCCATGAAGGCTTTGTGTGACTGACTCCAGAGATGCCCATCCCTTTAGAGGCAGGGCCTTCATCCAAGGTCTGGCTTGTCAGTGTGAAAATCTCTGTGACCTCACATTGTGCTCCTTCATTCTCTGGCTCTTACACCAATTCTTCTAGGTAGTTGTTTTGATCACGGATGGGAAATCCAGTGACTCAGTTGAAGAAGAAGCCCGGGTCCTTCAGGATGGAGGGGTGACAGTGTTCGCTGTAGGTACGTATGGATGTGCTAAGCCATGTAGAGTGTTGCCACCAAATGCCCCGTGTTCACCAACACACAACCTACACTTTGGGGAAGGTTTCTGATGCACGACACCCTCCCCTCTAATATCTGCACCCATCCCCAGGCTCAGCCACTAGCAAGCTCTGCGAGCGCAGGAAGATCACGTTCATGCTGTGCTTGGATGTTTTTTGTTGTCATCAATAGCTGATTTATTCAGTGGAAACCTGCGGGTTTGCATCTGTCAAAACTACTTTGGAATTCAGGAGGAGTTCAATAAACAGTTCCATAACAGTCAAAATGTTTTGATGTGGCATTTTCAAAAATGGAATGTTTTTCCTTTTGAAGGTTTTTCTTAATGGGGTTCAGGGACCAGCTACAGCTATGTTAAAAATGTCCGTCAGAATAATTCCATGGGCGAGGAGAAGTCTGAGCACCTTCCTGCCCCAAAGAACTAAAGACAGCCACTTATTACAGGTCAAACCGTTCCCTTCACCAGACACTTCAGGGGAGGAGAAGGGGATGGTGGTGGTGTTTCGTTATAGAGGGCAACCAAGTTGATTTGGACCAATGTGAGGTGAAAATTAGGGAGGATTGGTTTGCTGGGGGGCGGGGTCCACCTTCTTTTAATTAATCCATAAAAAAACCCTGCAATTTTCACACAGCCTCCCAAAGTTCCATTGTCTCCTCATCCATCAGTAGGGCAGAAATGTCTTCGTATCCAACGGGAAGGGTGAGGCCAGATCCTGCCCTGCTCCTTTTCACTCTCCACTCCAGGAGAGCTTTCCATCTCTGGGCCCATCAGCAGCCAAATCCCCTGAATCAATCTCTAACCTACCTCTGGAGAAGACCTTGACCTCTTTTCCCTGATGGCTTCATCTGCTTCACCACTACCCATCCACCTTGAGTCTCTACTCCTTGTTTCATCCTTAACCATAGGCAGCACGACTCCAAAGCTGGTATAAATCTCAAAGGCCAGCACATTGCTCCCACTTGTTCTTGACAGCCCTTGCCAATGCCTGGCCTGCCCCACGGATGGTGTTTGATGTTCTCCTTTCCTCTTCTTTCCTTCTTCTAGGAATTAAGGGTGCTGACAAGAATGAGCTGAACAAAATAGCTTCAGAGCCCACTGCAGAGCATGTGCTTCACATCGAAGATTTCCACCTGCTCCACAACGTGGCCCTCAAACTCTCTCGAAGGCTTTGTTTCACTGCCTCGGAGCCACCTCGACCCATCAAACAGACTGTGCAAGGTGCCTCAGGGCTCTCTCTTTATCCTTCCTTCCATTGGCTTGAACCAGCCCTTTCCCAGCCCATGGATGTGCCAGCCACACCATGGAGATGGACCTCCTATATCCACTCTGTTCATCATAAGGGAGGTTTAGGGGTTGGATGACCCTAGAGGAGCATCCAGCTCATGGAGCATCTGTTGCTTGAGGACAGTGGTCCTGTGTATCTTGCTTGTGTTGAGCTTTAGGGGTTGGATGACCCTAGAGGAGCATCCAGCTCATGGAGCATCTGTTGCTTGAGGACAGTGGTCCTGTGTATCTTGCTTGTGTTGAGCTTTAGGGGTTGGATGACCCTAGAGGAGCATCCAGCTCATGGAGCATCTGTTGCTTGAGCGCGGTGGCCCTGTGTATTTTACTTGTGCCCACATCTCCGTGGTTTGCCTGGTGATACCAGATCCTGAAAGTCTTGCTGCTTGTTCATACAAAAGGAACGGCGATGAGCTGTGGCAGCATTTCTGCTCCTTGGGGGCTTTTATGATGGACCTCTCATNGATGGACCTCCTATATCCACTCTGTTCATCATAAGGGAGGTTTAGGGGTTGGATGACCCTAGAGGAGCATCCAGCTCATGGAGCATCTGTTGCTTGAGGACAGTGGTCCTGTGTATCTTGCTTGTGTTGAGCTTTAGGGGTTGGATGACCCTAGAGGAACATCCAGCTCATGGAGCATCTGTTGCTTGAGCGCGGTGGCCCTGTGTATTTTACTTGTGCCCACATCTCCATGGTTTGCCAAGGAACGGCGATGAGCTGTGGCAGCATTTCTGCTCCTTGGGGGCTTTTATGATGGACCTCTCATGGTGAACCCTGGCAGCACAGCTCAAGGGCGCAGGAAGAAGTTCATTCCTTGCAAAAGATGCTGAGAGCAGCCAAAGAGATTTCCAAAGACATCTAGGTCTCTCCCCAGAGAGATTTCCAAAGACATCTAGGTCTCTCCCCAGAGAGATACTGATGTTGCAGCAAATGCAGAGGTGATGGCAATGAATTCCGGCCTACCTCTTGGCACGCAAACTCCTGAGATGAGTTAAAAGCTTGGGGCAGAGCTTGGGAGAACTTTAAGTCATTAGAGGGTCTTTTTTTTTTACTTTCTCTGTGGTTCTGTAGCACTTTAGGGCTTCCTGTAATGTTTCATGAAGAGTTCAAGCTTTCTGGCTAGAGGTGATTTTGCCCCTCTACTCTGCCCAGTGAGACCCCCCTGCAGTGCTGGGGCAGCTCTGGAGTCCTCAGCACNAAAGATGGGGGTGGACTTTTGAGCAGGGCCTGTTGGGACGGGACAAGGGGGGATGGTTTGAAACTAAAACAAGGAGATTTAGACTAGAGAGAAGGAAGAAAGTTTTGATGCTGAGGGTGGTGAGAGCCTGGCTGTGGTTGCCCAGAGAGGTGGTGGCTGCCCCATCCCTGGCACCATTGCAGGTGAGGTTGGCCGGGGCTCTGAGCAACCTGCTCTAGTTGCAGATGTCCCTGCTCAGTGCAGGGAGGTTGGACTAGATGACCTTGAAAGGTCCCTTCCAACCCAACCCATTCTGTTCTGCTATTCTCTGGTGGCAGTAAGGAGAAGGGCAGGAAGGACCTGATGCCCCATGCACTCAGTAGGTGTTCAGAGGGGAAGTGGAGCCAGAACCAGTTTTATTCTCCCTTCTTATGCTATCAAGCAATTTGCTGAAAGAACACCTTCTGTGGGTATGCCCTGGAAACAGCTCCCAGCTGACCCCACACTCTTTGTCTAAATGCCGTCTACACCCAAGGCTTTCCCTCACTGAATATGTTGATTCCATCAATGGACAGCCTGCACATGTCCAGCACTGGTGCCATCACAGTCCAAACCAAAGGCCTTTCCTTTCTCTTTTGACAGCTGAGAAGATCATTGGCCCCCGGGATTTGTATGTCAGTGAGCAGAGCCACAGCTCGCTGCGACTCACGTGGATGCCGGCTACGGGAAGGGTGATGGGATACCGTGTCCACCTGCATCCCTTGCGGCCTTCAGGACAGCTGGTTTCAGAGGACCAGCAGCAGGTAAAGTTGAATTCCCAGGTTACGGAGCACCAGCTGCAAGTCCTGATGTCAGGGGTTAGTCCTCTGCTGAGGCTGCTGGTGGCACAGCCTGGTTAGGAGATGGCACCATCTCCTGAGGGGCAAGAGGATGGGGCCAGACTCTTGCCAGTGGTGCCCAGTGACAGGAAAAGGGGCAACAGGCACCAAGTGGAAGCCAGGAGGTTCCATGGGAGCAGGAGGAGAAACTTGTTTGGTGTGAGGGTGTGGGAGCCTGGCCCAGGCTGCCCAGAGAGGTTGTGGAGTCTCCTTCTCTGGAGAGATTCCAAGCTGACCTGGACATTCTCCTGGGTACCCTGCTCTGGGTGATCTGCTGGAGCAGAGGTGTTGGACAAGATGATCTCCAGAGGTCCCTTCCAACCCCTGCCATGCTGGGATTCTGTGAATGTCTGTAGATACACCATCGGATTTGCAGATGTGTTGATTGCTCTTGCTAATTTTGGCATTGCTGTTGTCGTGAGATGGAGTTTCTGGGAGTGAGGGGGGGAAGGTAGCGTGAAAGAAGGTTGGGGCACAAACTCCACTGAGGTTGCTAAGAACAGTTCAACGAGAAGCCTTCTTTCTCTGCTTACCTTTGTGATACCACCTCTCAAATAAGCCCATCCAGCTTCTCTAGCAACATCCTTTGTTCCTCTTACTTCCAAGATTGCTCATCTTGGGAAGATCTTGAGATGTTTTGGGTTTGCCATGTCCTTGTGCGAGGGATGGTGCCATGTGTGCCAGCTTGCGCCAGTTCCGCTTGGTCACTGCACCGAGTTTGAGAGCAACACTGAAGGATAGAAGATGCGTGCATGATTTCTAATAATGGAACAAAGCTATGAAAGCATAAATTATTAAGGTTAAGATTATTAATTGTATTAATTATTAAGATTGTATTTAAGAAGAATGATCATACTTGGCTGCTTCAGAATCTCATAAGAACATAGTGAAAACACGGAAGTTGTCTCCCTCTCTCTTGCCCTCAGGTTACATCAAAATCTCCCTTTATGAGCTTAAAAGAAACTTCCTTTGCTTAAGAAGTTGCCTTTTCCTCCATTTCCTTCAAGGGGGTTGGAGACCAGCATGACCCTTACGCAGGCTCTTATCTTCATGGAGTTTTTTCTGGGCTCTCCCATGAAATCCACCCTTGGCAATGTCCTGTGTCTGTGCTGTGTCCATTGTGAACCCAGATATCATTTGAGGATAGTGGTGTTCTGAGTTAGGGTGTTTTAAGAGGCTCCTGCTCATGGCCGTCACCTTGCATCAGAAGTGAAGCCTCGTGCTCCTGACTTGTTGCGAACATGGGAGTCTTCTACTGTCATGGAGGTGTAATGATGTCCTTTATTCCTCTGTGCGACAGATTGTGGTGGATGGTGACAAAAGCACCGTGCTGGTGACTGATCTGAAACCCAACACCAAGTATGTCTTCAAGGTGAGGGCCATCTATGCAGATGCCCTTGGGGAGTCAGCAGCTGTCAAGGGGAAAACAAGTAAGTGTCTCTTCTGCAGTCATCTCTGTGTGTTCCTTGTCTGTGTGGGCACAGGAAAAAACCCTCCCCAAAACCATACATGTGAGGAGTGAGGGATGGAGAGGTAGGAACGGGCAGGAGGAACATCTGAGCAAACGTCCATGGTCTGGAATGCAGGGTTGTGAGTAGGTGCGGAGTAACCCATGTGGTTAACCCATTTGAAAGCAGAGGGTGCAGCCTGCTGCGTAGCTTGCATCATCTCATTTAATAATGAGTAGGATTTAACGAATCTGGCCTGGGATTCAGCTAATGTATCGCTGCCCTACGTGGGATGGGAAAGCTTTTGGAGACCATGGCTTGAGAAACACAGGCATGAGTTTTAGGGAGAGATGTATCTTCTAAACACCTTGCTTTGTGAGTGGGTGGTCCAGAAGGTTTGGATTGGAGCTATGCAGGCACTTGGGGCTTCATCTCACCCAAGGTGGTATGATCATGGCCTTTAGGAAGTGTACCAAGTAGTGACCTCTGGTCCTATGAAATGATCTAGGCTTCCTCTAGATTGCCACCTGCCATGCCAGGTTCTTTTGCTGTCACATGGCTAGGGCTGCAATGACAACATTCTTGGAAACAAAGGAGCAAATTCACTCTTGGCCAAACCCTGGAGTGCAAGACCCTGGGTCAGATGTGATGGATGGAGCAGGTTTTGACCCAGAAGTCTCTGCACTACTTTAAGGGGTTTCAAGAGTTTAAGGGGTGCACTAATTCTGCTCCTCTCCCTGTTTTGCAGGAAGTGCCAAGCCCAAGGGCTTTTGAAAAGAATTATTCCTTTCTTCCTTGTCTTTTATTTCTTCCTCCACCCCCTGCAATGTCTTAAATTGTTTGTCTTCTTGAGGGAAGATCTCTGACAGGATGAATAAATAAAGTGCCTCAATAAGGTTGACTCATGTGTACTTGCCAGGAATAAGATGGAACGTCTTTATGGATGGAAATAAAGTCATTTGATCTCTTCTCTTATTATCCCCAACATGAAGCCGGAGGCAGAAGCTATAAATCTGCCGTGGCTGGCTGGATCAAGATGGGCTCCTCTTTGTAAGAGTTGTGTTGGCGCAAGTAGCGTTTGATTCATGTGTCCTTGCTCGGGCTGCATGAGAGCACTGCAGAGATTTCTCTGCTCAGGAGGAAACCGGGCCTTGTGGGTAGATACTTCACCATTCCCAACACCATTCAAAGAGGAAGCCCACAAGCACTTGGTCTTGGGGGCTTTCAACTCAATTTTCAAGCAGATAAGGGTTTGGTTGAAGGAGGGGTGGTTGCTTTTGAGGATTCAGCTGAGAGAAGAGGGGGAACTGGTGCTCTGCTCACCTTTGTGTCTCTTTGTCCTTGAAGACAGAAGGTTTTTCGAGGGTCTCTGCCATGGGACTTGGTTAAAGCACTGACACCTCTATTTCTGTGATATTTTTGTACCCCAAAGCGCCTGTGCCTCCAGTCACTAATTTCCGTGTGATAGAAGAAGGACTTTATAGCTTGAAGGTGGCTTGGACACCTCCACTGGGCAAGCTGGAGGGCTACAAGATCTACATCCCCAGAGGTGAGCTCAGATTTTATTTATTTTTTTCTCAGAGTTGTTTTTTTTTAAAGGAACAATGACCAGAGGACAGGAAAGGTGCCATTTTGTCCAAGGAACAGTGCACCACAAAGCTCCTGGCATTGCTCTGGAAGGAGGCCAGGTTAGCTTCTTCTAGACAGTATGGTTCCTCCAGGACAGAGGAGGAGAGTCCTTTGAAGGACTTTCTTTTGAAGAACAAGGTGGGGATGATGTTGTGGATGCCTTGTACCCATTTGTACTGTCACATCCAGACCTACCGTGGGTGTTTTTCACTCAAGTGCCTGCTTTGGTGTGGACTTGGGGTGAGTTCAAGCCTTCAGTATGGCTCATACTGACCTCTGTGTGATGTGGAGGGCTGGGACAGCATGGATGTGTCAAGCCTTGGCTACAGAGCTCTCAGCAACATCACAGGGGTTGGGAGACTTCAGCCATGCAGCTGAACCAATTCCTATGCATGCTTTTCACCATGTTGTGAAGACATCGCCATGGGATGTAGATAGGCAAGGGGAAGGTTTCACCATCAGTCTTCTCCTTGATTTTGCAGCCAACAGACCAGGAATGACCTATGAGCAGGTTGTGCAGGGTGATGCCTCTTCCCACGTGCTGGACAACTTGCAGGAGGATAGAGAATACAACATCAGCATCTACGTGGTGTACCCGCAGGGGCCGAGCCAGCCTGTGGCTGCTCTAGGAAGAACATGTAAGAGGTTTGACTTGGTGGCTGGTCCCTTCTTGCCCTGGGCACGATGTTCACACCCTCTGCTGTTGAGAAGCACCTCACAGGTGGTGGGTGCTGCAGCTACATGCACATCAAAGGGGCAACGTTCAACTTCCTAACTCCTGCCTTGAGCCCAGCTCTTCCCCTGTGAAATGCATGGACATGGACACCCTCAAACACCATCATGCTGCCTGGGAGGAAGGGTTGGAGATCCACCAGAGCCTTGCTTGCCCTCCCATTTTGCACCCACACTGCATCAGGCTTATGAGGTTGGTGCATTAGATGTACTGATCCTGGAAAGCAATGGTCACGGGTGTGGTTGTTTTCACCACTGCTTTTCTGAGATGCCTTCAGCCTGTCATGCAGGGCAGGAGCTCTTGGAAATCCCTCTCCTTCTGATAGATGGGCTGGAGGAACAGTGATGCAGGGAGGGCAGCCAACAAAGTCCTCCACTGGCAAGTGGGTGCTCTGAAATGTCTGTTCCCTGTCCTCCTTCCAGTGAAGCTCCTGCCTGTGAAAAGCATCTTGCTGCAGAACGAAACCACCGACACGGTCCAGGCAAGATGGAGCCCCGTCCGGGGAGCAACTGGGTACAGGCTCACCTGGACATCAGCAGGTAGAGACACAGGGGTGGGGTGCATGCATCAGTGGGCAGGGAGATGGAGATGCAGGAGATATGAGGTTCCCAAGTGTTGGGTTCACTGATACCTTCTGTGTCCAGCCATGCAACAGGAAGCTGGAGGGAACCAGGTTTTTTGGAGTCTGTGAATGTTGGAGTTTTCTGTACATGGAGATCAATCAGCAGCTTGCAACAGGGAGCTGTGCCGTGGGTGTTGATGGTGAACTCTACCATGGATGCAAAAACATCTGCTCTGGCTCTGCGTAAAGCCAGGAAATGGGTATCCAGCCTTGTTATTGTGGGATTAGTGCAGGATTCACTGGATCTGAGTAGCCTTGGAAAGGGTTAATCGCTGGAGAGGAGCTGGTAGACTACTCCATGTAGAGCTGCACATCACACAGCCCCTGAGCATCTGGGGTTCCCCCCTTTCTGGGGGCCAGGTGCTCCCACATTACAAACTGGAAGTGCCCGTGCTTGTTGCTTTTCTCTCTGCAGCACTAAGACCTGGCTTCATCCCCCAGCATCCCATAATACCTCCTCATTCACAGACAAATTTTGGTGTTTGAAGGCAGACCTGCGTTTGCAGCTGGAGCTTCTCCCCTGCCCTGAACCCAAACATATTTTCGTTGCTGGGGTGGGGGGAGCAGAAGTTAGACATTCAGGTTTGATGGCATATTTTGGCCTTGGGAGATGGATGTTTCTGAGGCTCAAAGATGAGGTGGGATGTCAGGACACCTGGGCTCCATCCCAGGCTTTGGATAAATAACACGCGCTTCTCTGGCTCAGCTCCCCTGGTTAGGAAATAAGGAGACTTCTCCCACCAGGGGAGGGGGTGGTTAGTAGGAGAACAGCTCCGAAGGTCCTCAAGAAGGGGAAAAAATCTTTACTTTTATTTTTTTATTGCTTTGTAATGAAAACCTCTGTGGAAAAAAATCGTGGCACACCCCAAAACTCAGCTGTTTACCCGGTTCCAGCTAGAAATGGAGCACACACGTGCTCAGCCTCCCGCATCTTTGGAGCAGGGACACCCCTTTCTTGAGGGGACATCCCAAGGTGAAGGAGCAAGAGCCCATCACCTCTGCTCTGGATTTGTGCTTTCCAAGCAGCTCTTTCACCTGGTACCGCTTCACCCCAAATCCAGGGATGGCAAAAATCCCAAGGGGCAGCCCACCGTCACTGCTGGGCCTTGTGAGGTCATCCTCTTCCACTCCATCCCATGCCAGGGCCACGCATTATGGGTGCAGTGGTGTTGGGATGCAGACACCTTCTGCTCGTCCTTCTAAGCACTGGAAGGGTTTGATTTTTCTTCTCTAAGACAGAGAATGAAACATAAACGAGCAGCTGATGTGGAGAGAAGGTCCGTGTCATGGGGAGGGGGGAGAAGGGGGATGGGGCTCAGGTTCCTGGTGGAGCAGAAGATGGGGACATGGCACCCTCCAGTGACCAAATTGCAAATGGCAGCTTCCCAAAAGCCCAACATACTGCTGCCAGCACGTCTCTGCCCCTCTGAAACATGACGTGATCCCCAGGGATTGGGCTTTGACTCTTCTCCTGCCCTGCCAAGAGGTTTGGCCGAGCACTTGCTAGTCCACCACAAGGATACAGGAATTAGAAAATGCTTTTTGTGGCATCAGGTGGCTCTTGTGTCCGTGCAGGGAAGGCAAGATGACTCAAGCACTGAGTCACCTGGGGCTGGACAGTGTGTGGACCCTCTTAGAGGACTACTCACTAGACCCATACGTGGCCATATGTGTGTTGCTGCCTGATTTGTTTTCTTTGGCCTTCAAAGCCTGGAGCTGCTTTGATCTGTTGGTGATCACTGAGATCTGCCCAGGTGGCTGTGGGTTATTTCTACACAGATAGACGTTAGCTCCTCAACCAAGATACGTTCTTGTGGCACTAAGCCTGACAGTCCCTGGCCTGAGGGCCTTGCTGGCACACGTGCAAGCCTGGAGGATGCCACGCCATGCGATCTCACCAACTCTGTAGTTCTCAAGTGGTTGTTTGCATGATTGCCCACTTCCCTCCCAGACAAGGAGACCCCAGGGGAGTGGTCCTCCTTGGTCTGACCCAAGGGAGCCCAGACATCGTTTCCCTTTGCAGAGGGCAGCATCCAGGACGTGAACCTCAGCAACACCTACAGCTACTACATGATCCAGGGGCTGCAGCCTGGCACAGAGTACACCATCACCATCAACCCCATCTTTGGGGATGTTGAGGGGCCAGTGGTGAGCAGGAAAGCAACGACAGGTGAGTGCCCTGCAGCTGGCAGCCCAAGCAGACCCAGACCAGCCCAGATGGAGCTCAGGCTGTGCTGGCAGCACAGAGCTGGTGTCACTTGTAGTCACCACCCTGCCTGTCATCTGGTGCAGAAAGCAGTCTGGGTCATTACAGTTTTGAGGGGCTTCTTAGAAGTTGTTGGGACCTTGATGCAACTGAGCAACTCTGCTCTCTTGCAGTGGCATCAAGCACTGTCCGGATGCTGAAAGTGAGTGAGATATCCATCAACAGCGCTCTGGTCTCCTGGGACTCAGTTGCTGGGGCCACCGGGTACAGAGTGGCTTGGGGTCCTACACCAGGTAAGGTCCCACTCTCCTCCAGCCTGCATCACCTCCACCTCCTTCTGTAACATGGGAGATAAGGCGCTGGGAACCTCAGGGATGATGGGTGTAGGGGCAGGTCCAGCTCATAAAGGGGTCTGAGCAGCATCTGTCACAACTTTAGGGCATGAAATGAAACCAGAAATTGTTGGACTTGACCTGACCAACCCAACAGGCAAGGTTCCTGCAGCAACTACATTCAGCTTGACTCCAGCCCAACTCATGGAGTCTTACACCACCTTGCCTGCTTCTCAGGGAAGAGGAGGAAGCAGGTCATCTAGCACAGGGGCTTTGCAACTCCCTGCAGATGCTGGGGAGGGATAGGGCTCATGGCCACATTACCATGGGCCCTGGATGTGGGAGCTGGTTTGGTTCCTTCAGTTCCCCTCAGCTGGTTTGGATCCTTTAGTCGTTTGAATTCCCAGATAAATGACCGTAGGAAAAACTCTCTCTTGCCCCAGTCACACATGAATGTCCTACAACAGAGGTTCAGCTGGATCTGAGGTAGGCTGCCAGGGAAAACATGGTGTCTTTCCCAGCATGCAACAGAGCTGCTCTCCAGGCTTTTCAGTCTTTATCCTCTTCTGTTTTATTTTCTCTCTTCCAAAGAGTTCTTTGACAAAGACCGTCCTCGCCAGCTTGCCCTCAACAAGTCGATCACAGCCTACCAGCTCCGCAACCTGGCCCATGACACCGAGTACGTGATTTCCCTCTATGTGCTCTTTGGCTCAGTGGAGGGACCAGGGGTCACAACCTCAGCAAGGACATGTGAGTATGGGCAGGACATCTGAGTAGCTATAACAGCTACCACTCAGATTCAATCTTGTGTAGCCCTACAAAGGCCTCCCACTGTACCTCCTGCACCCCACTCACATCATCTTCTCATGTCAGGGGCACCATGGTGGTGGTCCTCTGCCCTGCCAACCTGTTGGGCCTCAAGGGTGAGACTGTGAATCTGAAAGGCTCTAGGAGTCTTCAGGTGCAAACTGGAGTCAATGTGCTCTGCAGTGGATCTGTTCATGTGTGTGGGCTTGGGCGGAACGTCAGGCATGAACTGCTCAATCTCTGCTCAGTGAGCTTCCTGGCATCCCAAAATCCAGACCAGTGGCTAAAGTCTTCAACATTGTCAAAGAGTCCAGCTAGAAAAGAGATGAGATCTGGGTAAATTCTGCTGTAGGGAAAGGGAGATAAAGGGAGAAGAACATCCCAACGTGGAACTTGCTGCTGGTGACAAGGCCTGTCCCCTGCCTCCAAGAAGGTGGGACTCCAAAGGGCTGTGCTGGGAGATCAGGTTGCCTGGACAAGAGGCAACAAATGTAAATTCTTCATGTAAAATAGGGAAAAACATTGGTCTAGTTGATGGGCAGAGTTTGTCCCACCATGGCAAGCTTTGGGGTTGCTGCCTCTTGGCAGGGAGAAGACAGGAGTGCTGAGCATGGTGGTCAGAAAGCAGAGGCAATATTTATACAGCAAGAGATGTTAGGGAGGTGGGATGAACGTGTGTCCCAGACCTCAAGAAGTGCAAACTGGTGTCTCTCCAGGTGAGGATGATGGGACACTGAATATTAGCTGAGATACCACTTTTAACCCTTTCACATAATTTTGGCCTCATTAAACTGACAACGAGGAGTCTTGTTGGACAGTAGTCTAATGCTGTCTTCACCTTGCAGCTCCTCTTGGCTATGTATCCAATTTCAAGGTGATGTCCTACACCAGCACAAGCCTGTCTCTGACTTGGAGTGCCACAGCAGCTGCCACTAAATTCAAAGTCACCTGGAGCCCGGTGGGAGCAGGCAAAGGTGAGCAGAGAAAGGTTCCTGGCACAGACCCATGCCTATGGCCATGGCCTTTCCAAGCTCCTGGGGTAGGAAAGAGCTCTCACTATTGAGAAACATGGTCCTCAACCTGCACCCATTGGCAATGGAATCATAGAATTGAATCCTAGAGTTGCTTTGGTTGGACCTTTAAGGTCATCAAGTCCAGCACTTGAGGTCACCACTAAATGGCTCCTTCTCTTTTTGTGTTTACGCTCTTCTATTTATGAAGATAATCCCCAGAGCTTTGAAACAGCAAGGAATGGCTGTTTGCTTTGGAGGAGATGCCACCAGCCTCACAGGTGAGCTACAGGCTCTGAAGTATCACTTTTTTTTAACAGAAAAAGAGGTTGCCAAGACTCAGTACCTGGGCAGCAGAGTGTTGGCCTACCGCATTGACCGCTTGCTGCCCAACACCTTGTATAAAGTCAGCGTTCGGGCTGTCTTCAGCAAGACCGAGGGGCCAGAGGTGACTCTGACTCACCACACAGGTATTTTCTGGTGGAACAACTCTCCAGGCTTGGCGTAGGTAGGCAACCCTGGACATATTGACATGCTCCCTGGTCTTACTTATCCCCAGCCACCTAGGGAAGGTAGGAGCCTCTCTGCAGGCACCACTCTGGATCAGCTCAGCATGCACCCTTGAGGTTTGCCATTCCTTGATCTGTGGCTCTGCCCCTTCAAAGCTGGAGGCCTGAGTCCTTTCGGTGTCTTCTTCACATGAGTTAGCTGAGTCATAGTTCCCCACGGTGTTTGAAGATGCATCTGGATGATCTGTCCTCTCTTGGTCCTCTACTCATGGCCCTGTGTCATGTCACCAGAGTTTGGTGCAGACGTTAAAGAGCTGTGGGTGAGATCCCTCAACTTATCCACATGGTGCTCCTCTTCATGGATTCATTAGGAAATTCAGCCTGGTATCCGTGGGTAATGGCTGGAAAGTAGACGTTGCATGAATACCCAAATATTTCTCCAGCCCCATAGCTTATAGCCATGAACCTGGTGCTGTGTCACTTGAGCTGTTACATGCAATCATAGAAGAGGATCATAAAATAGTTTGGGTTGGAAGGGACCTTTCAAGGTCATCTAGTCTGAACTCCTGCAGTGGGCAGGGATACCTGCAACTAGAGCAAGTTGCTCAGACCCCTGGCCAACCTTATCTGCAATGGTTCCAGGGATGGGACATCAACCACCTCTCTGGGCAACCTGCGCCAGGCTCTCACCATCCTCACTGCAAAAAATTTCCTCCTTCTCTCTAGTCTAAATCTCCCTCTTCTAGTTTCAAACCATCCCTCCTTGTCCTGTGCCAACAGGTCCTGCTCAAAAGTCCCTCCCCATCTTTCTGACAGGCCCCTTGAAGTCCTACAAGGCCACCAGAAGGCCTTATTGGAAGGGACTCTCCTCCAGACTGATCTTCAGACATCTCATCCTGGTTCATTTTTGCAGCATCTCTTGCAGACTCCAGCCCCATCCAGCCCATCCAGGATCTGAGGATTACTGACACCGGTGTAAACAGTCTGAAGCTGGCTTGGAGGAGGCTTTCTGGGGTAACTCACTATAAGATCTCCTGGGTGCCATTCAATGGTAAGCAACGTGGTCTCTTAGTCAGGTGTGGTATGAAGAGAGAGCACAAGGTACCCCAGAGACTAGGACTTTAGCTCAGCTCATCCCTTTTCTGACAGATGACGAGGAGATGGGGTCTGTAATGCCTACGGGGGCAGGTTGAAGCCCTGTGGCTGGGCCAGGTTTTAGTCTCTAACGAAGATACCCATTGCATAGAAGCATAGTTGGGATTCGGGAAGTCAGAGAAGTAGTTCCTTTCTAGCAGCCCATGGGATGCCTTTGGATGCAGAGTTCTTACCGTGTCTCAGTTTCCCTGTATGCAAGATGAGCTCAAGATTCTCCTCCCTGGCCAGGTCCCATAAAATCTGTGCAAGGGAGCTGCTCTAACAGTGACTATTAATCAAAAATACCTTGACCTTTCTGTATACACTGTGGGGGTTTTTTGGATGGCTCCTCTTAGGTGACTTGGAAACCTCCCAGCTGGTTGCGGCAGAGACAGTCTCCTTCACGATCCCCAAACTGAAGGAAAGCACCACCTACACCATCTGCATGTCTGCCATGATTGGGGAACGGGAGGGAAGCCCCACACTCCTCACGGCCAAAACCTGTGAGTATGGGACCACTGGATAGGGGCCATAAAATACATATGGTATCAATAGAGGCTGGGGGTGAAGGGCTGGAGAGCAGCCCTGTGGAGACGGACCTGGGGGTGCTGGGGGTGAGGAGCTGGAGCTGAGCCGGCCCCGTGCGCTCGCAGCCCAGCAGCCAACGTCCTCCTGGGCTGCATCCCCAGCAGCGTGGGCAGCAGGGCAGGGAGGGGATCCTGCCCCTCTGCTGCGCTCTGGGAGACCCCCCTGCAGTGCTGGGGCAGCTCTGGAGTCCTCAGCACAGCAGAGACATGGACCTGCTGGAGCGGGGCCACAGGAGGCCCCAGCAATGATGGGAGGGCTGGAAGCCCTCTGCTGGGAGGCCAGGCTGGGAGAGTTGGGCTTGTTCAGCCTGGAGAGGAGAAGGCTCCAGGGAGACCTTCTGGTGGCCTTGCAGTATCTGATGGGGGCCTCCAAGAAAGCTGGGGAAGGACTTTTGAGCAGGGTCTGTTGTGACAGGACAAGGGATGATGGTTTGAAACTAAAACAAGGAGATTTAGACTAGAGAGAAGGAAGGAATTGTTGCTGCTGAGGGTGGTGAGAGCCTGGCTGTGGTTGCCCAGAGAGGTGGTGGCTGCCCCATCCCTGGCACCATTGCAGGTGAGGTTGGCTGGAGCTCTGAGTAACCTGCTCTAGTTGCAGATGTCCCTGCTGAGTGCAGGGGGGTTGGAATAGATGAGCTATAAAGGTCCCTTCAACCCAAAGCATTGTCTGATTCTATGACAACAGCTCAAGTTCCACATTAGTGCTGGGGGCTGTCCCTTCCTAGGGGCTCTGGTGGGAGGTGAGAATGGAGAAAGAGCAATATTGGCTGATAGACACTTTATTACTTCTCAGTCCCACCAGCCAATGTGCCACAAAATTGGTTCTTTCTTCTTATTATTGAGAAACGTTGGGACTTTGCCTGTCTTCTCCTGCCAAATAATCACCAGGAGATGCTATTTTTGTCACAGGTTATTTTGCAATTGCCACTTTAGTAAGAACATCTTGACCATTTCCCCTAGCTAAAGGCAAATATCACTCATGACACTGTGGCATTGTGCGACTTGAGTGATGCTGCAGAATAGGCAGATTTGGAGATCAAGTGGTGGAGAAGATCAGGGGTGTGGAGCCAACGCTGTGTCTTCAGGGAGCGCCAGCATTTGACACAAGTGAGAAGGCAAAAACTTCATTGCCCATCCCACCAGCTAACACTTCGCAATCAGTTTAGAGAAACACTCAGTAGTCCAGGCTGAAGATCTGCCAACAGTTATTTGCTGAAACTCCACCAATTCCCACCAGCTGAGAAGCTGATCTGATTCAGCTTTCTGGAAAACCCCGTAAGTGCTGGAGGGCCTCCTTCCCCTCACCAGAAACATGGTATTTTAGGAAGTAGAAGGTCTCCAAAGCTGTTTGCAGGCTAAGGTGTGTTTCCTGGCACACACCTCTTTGCACCTTGGGGTAGATATCACCTGAGAGATTCACCAGCAGCTGGAGCTGTGGATGAGAGCAGTGGAGCTGTGCTTCATGCTCATCATTTCTATCTGGACTTTTTGCCTTTGATGTCAGTGGGGCCAGGACTTGCACCTCCCCAGGGATGCATCAGCTTCCTTTCAGCTCAGTCAAATTTGTGGTGGTACCTTCTACCCACCCAAAGGTTTTTCTTTCTTTTCCAACAGTGGACTTACCCAAAGTGACCGAGTTCACCGTACAGGAGGTTGCAGAGACCAGCATTTTGCTGACTTGGACAACTGTTCCTGGAGCATCCACGTACCTATTAACATGGCGCTTGTCCTCAGGTAATGTGATTTTGGTGGGGGGTGGAAGGATGGTTTGTAACTTGGTCTCCTCCTGAGTGAGCTGCCCTGTCACCTAAGGGGATTTGAGGATGGAGCATGGACAGGTCTGGCTTGCCCTGTGGTCTGCTTGATTCAGTACCTGATCTTAGAACCAGCTGATGCTGCAGAAGATGCAAGTGGCAGGTATTGAAGGAGAAGTTCTTTCCACCATCAGCCTTAAGTGGCTGCTCTTTCCATCAAGTGTCCTGACTTGTGTCTCCAAGTGCTGCCCAGTTTGACCTGGGGTAAATGATGCCATCACTGATGGCACCAACACCGTTCCTTCTTTTGAACCCGTCTGGATTCTGTTGAGCAGAACAGAGGGTTGACCCTGGGGCTTCCGTATGTCATGTCCATTCATCTCTGCTTCTTCATTTGGGTGAGAAAGAGGGGGGGAAATGGAAGCTGGCCCACTGAGGAGGCTCACAAGATGACCCATTTGGTCACTGCAAAATTCTCGGGGGGGAGAAAAAGGAGATGTGAAAGTTGCTTAGGAAGAAGCCTGCTGGGTGGCATTCTCAGTCTCTTCTTCTAGAGTCACTACATCAAGGATAGCTACAGTGAAGCAAAAAAAGGCTGGGTTTTTGTCATCCGTACAACCTTAATTCCTACCTGCTTAAAAGCTTTGCTATGTAGTAAGGAGCTTTGAGAACCTTCTTAATCATTGCTCACAGTTTCTAGGGTGTATTTCTTTTCCAAATTGATTTGGCCTTACAGGGTTTGCCCTTTTAAAGCATCAGCCGTATTATATATATAATTTTTTTTTAATTTTTCCTGGTGTGGGCTCTTTGAGTACATCAAGTTTCCTGCTGTCGTTGCTTCATAGAATCGTAGAATCATAGAATGTTAGTGGTTGGAAGGGACCTCTGGAGATCAAGTCCAACCCCCCTGCCAAGCAGGACCAGAGAATCTAGGGCAGGTCACACAGGAATGTATCCAGATGGGTCTTGAAAGTCTCCAGAGAAGGAGACTCCACAACCTCTCTGGGGAGCCCGTTCCAGTGCTCTGGAACCCTCACAGTCAAGAAGTTCCTCCTCATGATGAGGTGGAACTTCCTGTGCTCTAGCTTGCATCCATTGCCCCTTGTCCTATCGCAGGGCACGAGTGAGAAGAGGTTGCCCCTTTCTTCTTGACACCCAGCCCCCATCTATTGATCCACATTCATTAGATCCCCTCAGGCTTCTCTTCTCCAGACTAACCAGCCCCAGGTCTCTCAACCTTTCCTCATCAGGCAGCTGTTCCAGTCCCCTCCTCATCCTCGTAGCCTCCGCTGGACTCTCTTCATCCACTAACTTTTTGCTAGGGCTCAGTTCATCTCCACAAATCAATAGAGAAAACGAATCTGACACAATTCCCCTGCGCTCCCTGCAGTGCTTTTTGAGTTACCAAGCCATCAGCTTTACTTTTCATTTATTTTTTTAATTCCAAGGACGTTTTTGCTATTGACTTGCAGCGTGTGTCACTCAGGATGAAGTCTCCTGTGGTGGCATCGTGGGGTGTTTTTTTTTCTTGCTCTACATATTATGGATAAATGATGAAAGACCTGAAGGTTCAGTTCTCTGGGGTGATTTAAGTGATCTAATGCAACTGTTCCCCTCCTGTGCCGTGCTGTTAATGTATCGATCCGTAAGTGTTCCAAAATCATTGGCTTCAGAGTTGTCAGGGGCTCGGAAACGGGTAATACCGTGTCTGACAGTCCCCCTGTGCCCTCGCTCCATCGATCCTTCTCAGATAGGTTTATACCTATTGATTTAACGTTCCAATCAGATGAATCTCGCCACCACATTTCAATAGTACCAACGAGATCAGATTTATGCTCATAAGTGAGTAATTCCAGTTTCTCTTGTGTAATTATCCAGGCTGCCAGGATTAGTCCATAAAGGCAATTAAGAATTTGGTCCTTTTATTTTTTTTTTGGTCTCTTGGTGCCTTGATTAATTTTCTTCTCTGCAACTTGATTTTTTTCAAAATGAGTACTCATTCATTACCCATTTCCCTTGCTCCCCTCTTAAGCTCATTTAATGCCCTCCTCCCTGCTGGCCAACCCTACTCAGCCTGCCCTATAAAAGATGAGGTCCTCTTCTATGCGGCTGGAGGACATCCCGGCTGTAGACCTCCTCTGCCCAGGGTTACACAAAACCAAACCCATGGATGTCAACAGGGCTCCATCCAGAGCCAGCCTTCCTCCCCCATGGTACAGGAAGGACCTTGGAGGACTTCAACTGGGCATTACCCTCTGAGCAACCTGCTCTAGTTACAGATGTACCTGCTCAGTGCAGGAGGTTGGAACTAGATGACCTTGAAAGGTCCCTTCCAACCCAAACCATCCTATAATTATTATTTTGCCTTCCCTACCTGAAAGGAGTGGAGGATAGAAGAGACTGAGTGAAAACTGCAAGAGGGCTTTTTAATTTTTAATTATTTTTTTTTTTAAGAAGCAAGTGCTCCTTTCCAAAAACTTCTTGGGGTGCTTGAGAACATGTAATGAAAATGACGCAGGTTATTTACACCAATTTAATTTATTTTCATAGGAACCGAGCTTCATATTCATTTAAGGGAAGGTGCTATTTCAGGATGAAAAGGTGCAGGTTTCACTTTGAACACTGTCAAAACACATCATTTGGTATTTCCAAACTAAGGCACAAATAAAATGTCAAAACATTATTACGGCATTTTCACAGACTTTTCCTATCATTATTTTAAATCAAAGCTACCTGTTGTACGTGACCAAATTTCTCAAGTAAGTTTGATTCTACTTTTCAGCAAACTTTCCAGTCATCAGCAAGAAAGAATTCCGTTTCCATACGTGCTAACGGCTGCAAACCATAATTAATACTCCTTGATTGGTCTATCACAGAGCTCCATCTTGGACACCACCTGGACCAAATGCCGTCTCTAAACACTTGTACAAATTCCCATTTTCTTTTCTTCTTCATGTACTCAAGAACACCCTTGTCAGATGCGAACAACCATATTTCATCTGGTTTAGGACCACGCTATCAACCAGACCATTGCAGTTTGCCAACGTCTTACCAAGAGCCTCCGCTCCAAAGCCCAGGACTCCTCTTGTCCCCAAGCTCCTGTTTGCCAAAGGTGGTGTCACTAGAGGATGAGGTGCTCCAAAAATGGGAGTTCTTTTGAGTTTCTCTGGCTCCCAGTCAATAAGTGTTTCTTCCCTTTTCACAGCTTCTGCTCTTTCCCAGGAACTCTTATCAGCAGCTTCTAGATCGTATCGAGTGACAGGACTGAGTGCCAAAGAAATGTACTTGTTTTCTATAAGACCCATCTTTGGAGACACAGAGGGACCAGAGACAACACTCCTTGGGCAAACAGGTATGAAGGCTGGAGACTTGTTGCAGTTTTACCTCGGTAACTGCTACTGAAGCTAATTTCTTGGCTTCTCTGCCCTTCTGACACTTTGCTAGATAGTGACATCATAACTAAAAGAGGTTTAAAAAGCACCTTTTCTCTTTGCCACCTCCAGTGGGACCTCACAGAGACTCAGAAGCGCAAGTCGCTCCAGTGGCTTCTGCAAAATTGGGTACAACGACATCCTCAGCCATACCTCCTAACGATGTGGGGACCACTCCTCTTCCACTGGCCACCACCACAACACTACCACCAACCCCAGAGACCCTGCTATCGACCCCTGTAGTATCTGCACTGCTGACAACTCTCCCTGGGCCAAGTGAGTGTGTATCCATGTGTGATTTGATGATGGTGTAGCAGTAGGTCCAAACCACCAGGGACCATGGCCTTCCCTGATCTCAGAGGCCAAAAAAAGTCTTTATTTATTGATTAATGAGAGCAGACAATGTCAGGGAAGCTCTCAGCACTACCCTGTGGGGTGGAGGTGCTCACTCACCACAGCTGGCATCACGAGAGGTGCTGGGTTTGTTTTGTTGCTCTGAACACAAAGAAACACGCTTCTGCTTTAGGACCCACTTACGGAGATCCTCTCTTCCCTCTGCAGTCTGTGGCAAGTTCAAAGCAGACGTTGGGTTCCTGGTGGACGAGTCCTCGAGTATTGGCCAGAGCAATTTCAATAAAGTGAAGGATTTCCTCTTCCGGATCATTTCCTATTTCCCTAAGATTGGGCCTGAAGGGACACAGGCAAGGTTTTGTTATTCTGTTTCCTGAAGAAGTTTTCCTTCCTGGTGTTCACCTCTTACCCCTGTGACGAGAGCACTCTGCTTCATCACATGTTGTGAGTGAGAAGGGCTTAGTGCTCCACCTAAAGATGTGCGTGTCCAGCAAAGGCACGAATAAGTATCCCAAATGTCAGCTACTTATCTGGGTATACTTCCATTTCTTGGCTATTTTTCCAAGACTGACTCATCAGGAATGAAGCACATTCCAGATCTCACAGGTTATGGAGCCTAAGGATGTGCCAGGTCCATGTCCTCCTCCAAGACCCCATTTCTGTCCACAACCAGACTGATAACAGTTAGAGACCCGAGTGGGAGCCCAGATGGGAGGTACAACACATGCCAGCAGCTGCCTCCTCAAGTGGAGGACCAGACCTCCAGGCCATGCTGTGAAACACCTCAAGGGCAATTGAAGCCTACAGCATTAAATGACAGCTCAGCAAAGCCAATGAGAAGACTCAGGAGATAATGTATTTGGGTCATTTGTGTTTAATTATGATAATATTTGAACTAGCCCTTTGAAGGGGAGACCTGTGTAGGTCACTTTCGGTTGATCAAGAAATGGGAACTTCTCACACTCTTTGCTAGCAGGTAGTCATGAAGGTTTAGGTGCGTGGTGAAGTTACCGTGGGTTAACAAATAACTCTGGGGAGATGAAGATATTTCCATTTAGGTGGTTATAGTATGATTTGAGGAGCTGGCCTCCTTTTGCACTCTACAGAGATCAAGAGTTTCATTTAAGAAGGATGAGTGCTACCAGGAGAGGTGCTGCAGCAGGAGATGCTCCCACCCAGCCATGAGCTGGCCAAGATGCACTAGTCTCCCTTTGGTCCTGTGCTGTATCCACCAACCTGTGCAGAAGTGTCTGATGCCCTAGAAAGTCTGAAATAGTACCTGCCCATCATTAAGCCTATGGATTGTGTCCTATGTGCCTGCCAACCTGACAGCCATTTTTGTGCTTTTTTTGGTGCCCTCTACAGCTCCCTCAAAGGAGGCTGGAGCCAGTTGGGCTTGGGCTCTTCTCTCAAGGAACAAGTGACAGGACAAGAGGAAATGGCCTCAGGTTGTGCCAGGGGAGGTTTAGGTTGGACACGAGAAAATTTTACCCCAAAAGAGTTATCAAGGCCTGGAAGAGGCTGCCCAGAGCTGTGTTGGAGTCCCCATCCCTGGAGTGCTTTCAAAGCCGTGGAGATGTGATGCTGAGGGACATGGTTTGGTGGTGGACTTGGAAGTCCTGGGTTAATGGTTGAATTTGAAGATCGTAAAGGTTTTTTCCAACCAAACCGATTCTATGATTCAGTCTGCATGAAACACAACCTCTTTCCACTCTCATTCCACCACAGCTAGTCATGTTCTGTAACTCAAGGCAGTTTACTGAGTGACGGCACATTTGCTGTGTGCCTGAGCTCTCCACGGTTTTTTAACCCCTTTTTCTTTGGCAGGTTGCTGTTGCTCAATACAGCGAGGAGCCCAGGGCAGCCTTCTACTTCAACCAGTACCGTGACCGCAACAGTGCCCTCAAAGCCATCAAGGGACTGCGCTATGCTGGAGGCAACACAAAGACAGGTGTGTACAGGTGTGCTGCACACGTGAGGTGGACCTTCTGGCCCAAGACAGAGGCTGGAGGCCAGGGAGAGCATTTATCTGAGTGTTTTGAACCCATTTACTTGGTTAGAAAGTTATGGTCCAAAGTTCTATAGAATTTGAGAACAGAGGATTGAATTTATTTCCAGGGATGGTCTTTCCAACTTGCCTGATGTCCTTTATCCATGTCCTAGTTTTACAGCTGGGTTTCTCTTCATTATTTTATAACCTTGCCTGCACTTGAGGAAGGTTTTCATACCTGGCTTGGAGACAAAGCCCATAAAGTGAGGACAGCTAATGCTGAAGCATCCTTATTGCCCACCATATGCACATTTTAATCAACCATTATTGCCTTGTTACCTTGACAACAAAACCATGTGCCCTGTCCTATCTTCATGGTGTGTCGTCACAGGATGCCCTTTGTCCACCTCTGTTGTTCAGAGCACAGCTCTTCATTAGCTCAACGTCTCGGAAATTCAGACACTTTTGTCTTATGTAGTTAAAAAGCTCAGAGACAGACAGCACTTCCCACCTGCTCACTCCCAGCAGGACACTGGGAAATACCTGGTTTCCTGAAGCTATGCGAGCAGCAATATTAAATTGAAGGTAGTTCTGACTTTACTACTTTAAAGTGGCCCAATTAATGTCTTCCCATCAGGCAACATAAAAGGCAGCTTTGAGGCACCCATGTGTGTTGACAGAAGGCTTATACACCTCATCCTGGCCAAGTGGTACTGGTCAGGAACGTGGAAAAATGGAGGGTGATCAAAAGACAAGAATTTTGCTGGGACTGGTTAGGGAAGGGAGGCGTGAAACTGGTCGGACTGCCAATTCCTAGGTAACCCTTCTTTTTATGGACATTGTGTCAAAAGAGACTTTTTGCCCTTCATAGGAGTCTTTCCATATTGTTTTGGGGCTTCTTAACCATTTCAGTTTGGGGGGAGAGTTCTTTGTGAAACTTCCCTGGTCTTTGGAAATGGGCAATTCTGTAGATTTTTTCCTGAAGTGTAGGAAAAACCATAGAATCGTAGAATTCACTGGGTTGGAAGGGATCTTCAAAGGTCATCTAGTCCAAGCCCCCTGCAGTCAGGAGGGGCATCTCTAACTAGATCAGGTTGCTCAGAGCCCCATCAAGTTTGACCTTGAATGTCTCCAGGGATGGGGCCTCCACCACCTCCCCGGCAACCTGTTCCAGTGTTCCACCACCCTCATAGTAAAGAACTTCTTCCTAATATCTAATCTAGATCTACCCTTGTCTAGTTTAAAGCCATTACTCCTCATCCTCTCACTACAAGCCCCTGTAAAAAGTCCCTCCCCAGCTTTCTTGCAGGTCTTCTTCAAATACTGGAAGGGACACCATCTAGCCCTACAGGGCCTGGCAAGCCTGGTTTCCCCTGAAAAGGCAGATACACCATCAAATCTTTTTCCCCTAAACTCTTTATTACCATCATACTAAAGAAAAGGTTCATTTTTAAGCCTGCAGAAACACAAGTAGAGAAATGAATATCCTGATGTGTCCATCTCAACAGCACCTTTGCAACTGAGGATTTATAGAGATGTTTATGTATTCCCAATATTTCATTTTTAATAGAATCATAGAATGGTTTGGGTTAGAAGGGACCTTCAAGATCATCTAGTTCAACTCCCCTTCCATGGGCAGGGACACCTTCCACTAGACAACATTGCTCATAGCCCCATTCAACCTGGCCTTGAACACTTCCAGGAGACGGGGCATCTACAACCTCTCTGGGCAACCTGTTCCAGTGACTCACCACCCTCAGAGTGAATTTCTTCTTAATATCTAGTCTAAATCTACCCTCTTTCAGTTTAAAACTGTTATCCCTCATCCTACCACTACAAGCCCTGATGAAGAGTCCCCTCCCCATCTTTCTGACAGGTCCCTTGAAGTCCTGAAAGGCCCCAAGAACATCTCTCTGGAGCCTTCTCTTCTCCAGGCTGAACAAGCCCAACTCTCCCAGCCTGGCCTCCCAGCAGAGGGCTTCCAGCCCTCCCATCATTGCTGGGGCCTCCTCTGGAACCACTCCATCAGGTCCATGTCCTTCTTGTGTTGAAATGCTCCAAACCCCCTGAATATTTTTATTTTTTTTTTCCTTTCCAAAACTACCTACTGAATTCAGCCCGAACCATTTCAGCTGATCTAATTTACTGCTGTCGTCCCTCAAATGACATTGCCCTATGCTAGGGACAGCTCTCCATTCATGGGGCCACACTGAATGTCCTTTTTCCTCCATCTGTGGAAGGAGACCCATGGTTCTCACCTGCAGACATGATTCTTAAGCAGATTTGCACCATCTCTCTTCATGTTTGCTCAGGTCGTGGTATAACCTACATGCTAAAGGAGTTATTTCAGTCCTCCAGAGGGATGAGACCAGATTTCCCTCATGTGATGGTGCTTGTGACTGACGGGCAGTCTCAGGATGACGTGTTGCCACCAGCCAGAGTAGCCCATGCTTTGGGTAAGAGTTGCTCTGTTGTGTGTCCCTGAAGCCTTGGTTCTCCAGGAATTTCCAGGGGGTTGAGGGTGGTACATGATGGGATGTGATGTGATGGAATGTGGTGTGATGTGATGGAATGTGATGTAACGTGTGTACTCTTTGAGTGCATTGTTGACTTTCTTCACTCCTTTATCCTTTCCTCTTTCTGTTCTTAGCTAGAGTGTCTTGGTTTGTTGTAACTCGCCCTGCTTCGGATGAGTTCTCCCATGGCTTCTGGAATACCTGATCCCAGCAGAGGTTATTGACAGGAACATTGAGATGAGGGCTTTGGAAACTCTGACCTCAAACATTGCTCGCTCAACAGAAGCAAAAATATTTTTCAGGGATCCGTGTCATTGCTGTGGGTGTCTCAGGAGCTGACCCCGTTGAGCTCAACAGCATCTTGCTGCAGCAGAACCTCCAGAACGTTTTCTACGCCAGCACATTTGACGACTTCCCCGAGATCCTCCGAGAGCTGATAGAAGTCATTTGTTCTGACCCTCAGCCGTCAGGAGCCCAGCTACCATCTGGGGAGGTGAGCTGCTTCAGAGACCTTTGAGTATGATGCATCTTGATTGGTGCGAGTCATGCGCAAGGGTGATCTCCTTCCCTGAGCAAAGTTTCGAAGCAAAGTGAGCATAGATGTAGGACACTGGGTCCAATCTTGACCTCACTTACTGTCCAACGCTAGAGATAAAGAACAAAATCTTTGAAATCAAGGGAGTGGAGCTGGGGAAGCCAGAATACAGCTTTGGAAGTCTTCTTGCATAAAGGCCCTGTGGAGGAAGAGCGCTTGGATGTATTATAAGTGTATTGTCTTCTTCTAACTCTGGTCAATGGGTCATTGGTATGGGTGTGAGCTCGTCTGCAGAGCATCTGCAGCAGTGATCTTTTATGGCTGTTTTAGTGAAAAGGTTGGTGACATAAAAGCACAGTGATCTCTCGAGACCTGTTGAAGGTTGCTGCTTGATGTCTGGTTCCAAAACCTGGAAGATCACTAATCTAAGCCAAACTCCATGCTGTAGGTTGCCAGACATGAAGCTGACAAGCAACTGCCATTTGATGACACAGAGAGCAAGCCACACGTCCCTGATCCATCATCAGCTGAACCACATACCCGAAAAGAAGAGGAGGCTTGTGGTCCCTCATGTTTAAAGGTGAGAATTCATTCACTGGTGTCTGTTCAGGGGATTATATTTCAAAGAAACATTGATCACTGCTCTGGCCAGGTCACTTCTCATACCTGTGTGGTGTGCAGTGGAGTTACATCACTGTCAAGACCTTTGACTTTGGAAACCATGTCCATGTTTGGGGAGGTCATCTTAGAAGTTGCCGTTGCAGCAGCCTCCTGTGCTCCTTCCCAGCAAACCAATGAAATGCAGGTCTTCCAGGGGTCCTGCTTCATATCTGCCAACACCATGGAGACATCTCAGACGTTTTGTGGCATCTCAGATGTTTTGTGGCATCTCAGATAGCTCTAGACTCTGTGTGAGTTGCTGAACAGACCAACGAGCTGCTGCTGCTCCTTGCTTCTGAAATAAAATCTCAGGAGGTAAATCTGCCCACTTCTCCTACCAAGCAGAAAGCCAGGGGACATGAAGAACAGTAGGACAGCCTCAGAGCCCATGTGCTTGTCTAGTGAGTTTATTGATGTGACTGTAGCCAGCAAGACTGAACAGTCTATGTTAACATCACTGGAGAAAATGGAGGTCTATGTAGTAGTTGGTGGACAGCTAGTCAGTGCAGTCAGCAAAGTCTGGTCATGATTCAGGTCATAGGCAGGTGTCCATACTGGCAAAATAGCTCAGATGGTGATGTTTATGCTGTGGCAGTCTAAAATTAGGTGAGATGTATGTTGTCCATGGATGGCTGAGTTAGAGTCTTCATTCTCTGCCAAACTCCTCTCCACAGTTTCTTCCACGAGGGAGAAGAATTGAATTGACGTTACTCTGAAGTCTTGCAGATATGTAACCAAGAATATTTAGAGTGTCTCTGAGCCAAAAAGAAGATCCTGAACTGTAGATGTGACATGGGTCTAGACTTCTTGAGGCATCAATATGTTCCTTGACTACATTTTGCCCTCACGCAACTCTGCTCTCCATCCTGTTCTCCCAATTTCAGTACAAGCCAGAGACAAAATAAATAATGCATGACCACCAAGGGACTTTAAATAGTCTAAGGATATGAACAGGTCTTCTGGATGGTCAACTTTGCATCTTCCTTTTGTGGCATAAGCCAAGAAGTGTGTTAGTCTGTGTTTCATGAACACACTGGTTTGAGTTTATTTGCCATCCTTTGGTGGATAATTGTTTTCTGATCATTTGTTCTGTTTTCTTTTTCAAGAACCTCAGGGGCTCACCAGCTCATGGAGGCTATGACCCATACGGCTTGACTGCAAAGGGAGAGAAAGGAGAGCGGGTGAGTCCACCAGCTTCAAGCATCCACTTGGTTAATTAGTATGAAACTAAATGAACCAGAGAAGAAATCTAGCAACGAATCATCTTCAGATCTTTTGTGTTGGTGTTCTGATATATCCTGCTCCATGTTGACTTGAAAAATCAGGCAAAAGTGAACTTGTGCGTGCGCATGCTGGCAATGGGGGATTCTGTCAAGTGGTACAGAAAGCTAGTGCTGCAAGAAGCATTACTGATGGGCTGAGGCCAATGGGATGAGGGTCAACAAGGGCAAGGACCAGGTCCTGCCCTTGAGTCACAACAACCCCCTGCAACGCTCCAGGCTGGGGGAAGAGCAGCTGGAAAGTGCCTGAGGGAAAGGACCTGGGGGGGTTGGTCAACAGGCGGCTGGAGATGAGCCAGCGTGTGCCCAGGTGGCCAAGAAGGCCACCAGCA
Organism: Eurystomus gularis; assembly: GCA_013400335.1. Taxonomy (NCBI): domain Eukaryota; kingdom Metazoa; phylum Chordata; class Aves; order Coraciiformes; family Coraciidae; genus Eurystomus; species Eurystomus gularis. The sequence continues at coordinate 169,827 of VZZY01009612.1, read as the reverse complement.
TCCTGGCTTGGATCTGCACTATTGTGGCCAGCAGGACTAG
>VZZY01009612.1:81347-169579 GCA_013400335.1 Eurystomus gularis | reverse complement strand
CTGGCAAGGGCTGTGAAGGGCTGTGCCAGGCTGGGCAGGGCAGTGGTGGAGTCCCCATCCCTGGAGGGGTTTCCAAGCTGTGGAGATGTGGTGCTGAGGGACAAGTTTTAGTGGTGCCCTGGCAGTGCTGTGTTCATGATTGGACTTGAATGATCTTAAAGTTCTCTTCCAACCTAAACAATTCTACGAAGCTGTTTGGGTTTGCAAGTCTGGGGCCATAACCTACATGCTCTTACTTTCCATACATTCAGGGTCTACCTGGGAAGGATGGCATTCCTGGGCTGCCGGGCAGACCAGGACGGACAGGTCCTCCTGGTCCCCCGGGACTCATGGTATGTATTTGTTTTAACGAACTTTGTCAAAGTGCCATTTAAGAGAAGAGTGAGCGTGGCTCTCAAATCTTTCTCCTGTTTTGCAGGGTCTCCCTGGCATCCAAGGTGATATTGTAAGTATTTTGAATGCCGCAAAGATCATCAGTACAGTGAGACCCTAAAGCTTTGCTTTTCAAACCCTTCAGAGGCCAGCTGTACTGAGCAGGACAGGAAGCCCAGGTGACCCATTTTGCCTTTATGAGGGCTGTTGCTGCCACCAGATAGCTCCAAACAGGTTTCCTTCTGTTCAGAGATCTGGCAAATAATGCAGCACAGCATGGGCACATTTCTAACCAAGTAACCATCGATGAACCAGAGCTGCCCAGAAAAAGGCCGAGAACTATTAACTCCACCTTCAGTCATACATATCAGTCCTGCTCCACAACCACCAGCAGCTCGTGGACCTCCCATACACAAATTGTTCGTGCAACAGTTCGTAGCATTGCTTAGAAAACATGCATCCACCTAGACAACCCGAGTGTCACATGCCCTTGATTTTGCTGCGCTAATTGCTCCATGCTGTTGATGTCACACAGAGTCACAGAGTGGTAGGGGTTGGAAGGAGCCTCTGAAGATCATCTAGTCCAAACCCCCTGCTAGAGCAGGATCCTAGAGTAGATCACACAGGAACACGTCCAGAGAGGTGTTAAATGTCTCCAGAGATGGAGATTCCACATCACCAACACCATTGGTGGTAGCACAGCTTTGCACACTGGGTCACCAACATCCCTCCCCTTCTTTTACCTTCTTACTATTGGTAGACAACTGTGTTTGACCAGTTAAATCACCCTTGACTATGAGACCTGTATTGAGAAGGGACTGGTACCAAGGTGCCCAGGTCATTTGAGATGCCCGAGGATTTCCAAGGCAACCATTCAGGGCTGATAAAATATAGGTCTTGATGGACACTTCTGAAGTGAGAGCTGAAGGCCAGCAAGGTATCAGAGAGCATCACAAATGGTACAAGACACCACTGCATGTGTAACTGAACTGAGCCCCTGACCTCCACTGGGTGCAATGGGGTGTAAACATCCAGCTCTTGTAGAAACAGCACATCAGTGGCACCATCTTGAACTTAACTCCGTCTTTTGGGCTTGATTCAGTTGCCTAAAGAGTCCTCTCCTGTCATTTGAGATGCACTGTTACCCCACCCATCCTCCAGCTGATGCTCCAGAAGGACACAGGTCTCCCATAAATCCTGTGGAATGTCTGCCAGCTCTGTGCCTTGGGTAACTGGAGATAGCTCAGATATCCCAGGACCCATGTTTGAGCATGTGGATCAAACCACCAGTGTCTGTGGTGGGGCAGCACCTATAACAAGGGTTGTGATGTTTATGAGCTGCGGTTTGCCTGGATCACAGGGGTCTGACAAACCACTGTGACCATGGAATGTCCCTTCTGACTTGGTTTATCTTCTCCTGGTGGAGTAAGTCAGCAGCAGCCCCCTGTTCCTCACAGCATCCCATGGTGCTTGAAGGTACTACACCATTGCAACATCAGGTGTGCACCCTACATGCGACCATCACTAGAGAGGACATAGAACACATTGGCCACATGGATTTTGGGACTAAAACATACATGGACACATGCATTTTGGAATCAAACCCTATTTTCATGACCACTTTGAAAGTGAGTGCGACTTTATTAGAGACAGGTCTGCAACCAGAGCATAGAATCAGAACAGTTTGGGCTGGAAGGGACCTCAAAGATCATCTAGTTCCAACCCCCCTGCCATGGCAGGGACACCTCCCACTAGACCAGGTTGCTCAAAGCCCCATCCAACCTGGTGTTGAACACTTACAGAGCCATCCGTGGCATCTACCATCTCTCTGTTCCAGTACCTCACAACCGTCATAGTGGTGGTCCCACAATCATGGTCTTGTGGGTGCTTTGCTGTTTAATGCTGCAGGTTTTCTTTTTAATTCCAGGGATCTCCAGGCTATCCAGGACCAGTGGGGCCAAAAGGAGACAGGGTGAGTTTCACCCCTGGGTTTCATGGGGAAAAAGCTGTTGTGTTGCTCTGATCTCTAGTTTCTAAGCATTTTCATAGTCACCTTTGGTGAATATGAACTTCTGAGGTGTATGTAACTAGACCTACACTGCTGGTCTTCAGCTTGGGCCGTTGTCCTTCAGCTTTGCTAGGAGGAATCTAATGTCTTTATGGAGAAAAGTGATCACGGGCCCTTGGCACATCTCAGCTGGTTATTTGCAGAAGGAGGTAGCGTTTAGTTGGGTCTTCTGCCTTTTTGAGTTTTCATGATGAACAGCCTGTTTTACGTACATTTAGGACACAAAAAGGTAAAGCTTCAACATCAGTTGTGGGCAGATCCCAGCAGCAGTTGTCCTGTCCTTCACCCAGCCCACGTTCCTTCTCCTTCCTTGCATCTACCTGAGCTCTCTGTACGGCTGCAGATCAGGGAACAGATCCTGCTGAAAGCCAACCTCCTTTTTTTCCCTGGGATTAATTTTCCTCCATGCCAGTGAGGAAAGCTCATGTCATGGCCATGTGGTTTCTGGTAGCTCTGCAGAAATATCTGTGGCAAGCAGGTGCTTTGGGTTTGCCACACAGGGAGGGGCTGTTTGGTTTTGAAGTTGATCATGAAATTGCCCCTAAGTCATGATGCTGCCTGTCTACGCCTGGACCTCCCAACGCAGCTGAGCGTGGCCTTCTCCTTTTGTGTGCAGGGTGAACCAGGCTATGTCCTGGGAGGAGTGGAGGTGATTCCTGGGCGAAATGGGCAGCCTGGTCCCCCTGTGAGTATCATTCCCCAGGTGTGGTGGACCCTTCAACCTCTCAAGGGCTGGAAGAGAAGTGAATGGAGCTTGGAGAGAGCCCACATCCCTCTCACTCCTGGTTTTCATTGTTGCAGGGACAGAAAGGGCAGCCAGGAGTTCCTGGAGTGGCAGGACCACCGGGTTTACCAGGGCCACAGGGACCACCAGGGCTGTCCATCAAGGTTAGCATGGCTATTTGAAGCATGGTTCTGTGATGTTGTACCACAGAAAGATGAGACCTGGTATAGTCCATGATCCCTTGACACTCGGTCCATTCAAGGGCCCTGGGAACACACATTTCTTCTTTCCATCATGGGATTCTACCATTGAGGCATAAAAGGAGGCCCTCTGCAAAATGTTCCTGTCATCAGGGCTCTGCTGTTCAACGCAGCGGGAATTGATGATGGAGCTTGAAAAGGTTGTGGTCAGCCTTGCCTGACATGGGACTAGATTCAGTGGCCACTAAGACTTTTCTAGGTCCCTGGGAGCATTGTTTGGTGGCTGGAGTCATCTGTGCACAGCCAAACCTGGACTGATGGTTGTCACCAAATGTCTCCTTGCACTGGGAGTGGGTCAGAAAGTCCCAGCAGACACCAAATGACCTAAGCTCCCTATCTCTACCCTAAGGGTGGAGGTTGACACCAGGTGCTGGATGTTGAGGTGTCTGGAGCATGCAAGATAGCAGACACCTAAAGCTTTGTCTTCCCTTGGGGGTGGGAGTTTTGGTCTCTGGGTTATCAGCCTGCAGGAGCACTTATCCACCACACAAACTCTTCTTGTCCCTTGTGTTTCAGGGTGAACCAGGGGATTCAGGTAGCAGGGTAAGTACCTGAGATTGACTTTCACTTTTGTATGCGATGAGAAGCCTTTAAAAATATTATTTCTAACCTACCCAGTAGGCTCTGGTTTCCATACTTACCAGATGTCCATCCAGACCCTTAAAGGGCTGCTGGGACATGCAGTAAGACTGTCCTGTGCTTCATGCAGGGCCCACGTGGAAGGAATGGCCTCAAGGGTGACAGAGGAAGCATGGGAGAGCCGGTGAGTTGTCCACCAATGGCCAGTTGCTGAGGAAGAGCTGCTGGCCATGGTGGGAAGGAGCCATTGGCCTTGGGATGCACTGTGCCACGTGGGGTGGGTGTAAAGGGATAGTGCCTACTGTCAGATCTCATCACTCTGAGATGCCTCACTCTGCTGAGAAGGGCTGGCAGATGAAGCAGGGCCAATTAAGCCTTTCTCACTCTGTCAGCTTCATCCCGTTGACCTGTCACTCAGGAATTGCCAAAAGGGAAGTGTTAGAAACCCGGCAAAGACACGAGGTAACAGCCGTTCGTTTTGCTAAAAGCAAGGACACGCTCTTCCTCGTGCTCTCTTCCTGGTGCATCCATCATGGTGCTCACCATGATGATAAACTCTGTGGTGCAGTCAATCATGTTGACAGATGATGATAAATGTTCCTTGGTGAAGGCTACTCCAAAGTGACAGTGATTCACCCTTGAGCCCCCACAGTCTTCATCACCCATTGGGGGACTTCCCAAACCAAACAGGATTTCTTTTACCCTTAGTAATCCTCCATGGACTTCTTTTCTTCTCTCATCTTCCATTCAACTCAAACTTCCTAGTCCCCAAATATCCTTGTGGGACTTCTTGAAGAACCACCTCCTTTTGTTTGTCTTGAATCTGCTGCCATCTTAGTCCATTTGCTGTCCTACACTTTTGATCCACCTTCTTGCCCTCCTCTAGACCTGCTCCAGTTCTTTTCCATCTTCCTGTGACTGGGGAGGGGAGACAGTGCAAATAAAGTGGAGGCACGTAGGACATTAAGGTGCTGGAGCATGTCCAAGGAAGGGCAACAAAAGATGATGAATGGTCTAGAGCAGGAGTGTGGTGAGGAGCAGCTGAGGGAGCTGGGGGTGTTGAGCCTGGAGCAAAGGAGGCTCAGGGGAGACCTGGCTCTGGACAAGTCTCTGACAGGAGGTTGGAGCCGGGCGGGGATCGGTCTCTTCTCCCAAGGAACAAGTGACAGGACAAGAGGAAATGGACTGAAGTTGTGCCAGGGGAGGTTTAGGTTGGGCATTAGGAAAAATTTATTCACCAAAAAGGTTGTCAAGCATCAGAACAGGCTGCGCAGGGCAGTGTTGGAGTCCCCATCCCTAGAGGGATTGAAAAGCCTTGGAGATGTGATGCTGAGGGACATTGTTTAGTGGTGGACTTGGCAGTGCGGGGTCAACGGTTGGAATTAATGATCTTAAAGGTCTCTTCCAACCTAAATAATTCTATGCTCTTCCCCCCTTTCCATCCATTCTCTTCTCATATGGCTTTGAGTTTGTGCACAATATAGTAGATGCTCCATCTCCATCCAAGCCCTTGTTTTCCTTACAATCTTCATGTTTCCTCCCAGTGGAAGACCTTTGCAGTTCCTTCTGTCAAGAACAGTGGTTTCTCCCAAACACAGCCCAAGCCCTGCATGTTTCCTGTCCACTGATGTCATTGAATCCCCACCCTGCTTCAAGTGATCACTGAGAACACCCACAGACCCTTGTTTATAACTCTTTCCTCCAAGTTTGCATCTCACCTGAAGGTTACTGGCTGGACATATGTCTTAACCCTATGGTTAAAGAGCAGATTTTTCCTCTCCTGCTTTGCAGAGGTCTGAAGCAGATAGTTGGGTGGGACATATCATGCTCTACAATTTTGGGGTTCAGCTTTCTTGAGTGCAATGTTGTGCTTACCTTGCAGGGGATGGCAGGAACTGGAATTCCTGACACTGTTGCAGCTAAAGTCCCCTTGGAGGGTTCAGTGGCTCTAAATTCACCTCCAATACCTCTTCTAGGTTGTACTCAGAGACCATCCTGTGGTTATGGATGGAAAGTGTCAGAGAAGGGAAGACATTGGGTCTCAAGTCTGAATTTTCACTGTTTCTTCTGTTTTTTAGGGGGTGGTGGGACCTCCAGGAGCACCAGGACAAAAGGTGGGTACTGAAATGCTGAATAATTTTACACATCAGCAGTCACTGGCCTGTGGAAGTCATTGCTGCAGGGTTGCCACAGAGACCTGGAATGATAATGAGATACAGAATTTTAATGAAAGAATAAATGACATTTTTGTGGCCAGTGAGACTGCAGAAATGTAGAACTCACGTTAAAGGTGTTTTGAGAGGAACATGCACCAGGGCTTGATCCCAGCTCTGATGAGATGAGGGAGGAAGATGTAAGGAGCAGATTGTCTTGCATCTGCATTTTGGACACATTTCTCTGAACCATCCAGGCCCGGACTCATTCCCACCTGATTAAATACCTGCGTCACTTAATGTCCTAGTGCCAGGACATCTCTCTTGGTGGAGAAAGATAAGCCCTGTGAGAGGTGGCACAGCCCATCCTGAAGTTTGAGTTTTCTTCTGGAAGCGTCCATCTTTCTCCAGCTGTTGTGGGGAAAGGAGACCTTGACTTGGCCAACTCTCTCACCGTACTTCAGAGCCTGAGGTTGTTGGGGAGGAATGATTTTGGTGTCCTGGTGCTGCCAGAGGAAACGGACTGGGCAAAAGTAGCTCCAGTCCAAATCTAGCAACTCTGCCAAGAACCCAGGGGAGATGATGCATGGCAAGGATTGGTCAGGAAGGGCCTCATGGCAGGTAGGAAGATTTTCTTTCAGATTGTTCCCTATCTCCCAGCTCTCACTACTCGTGGAGATGTGGAAGCTCAACTCCAGGGCTTCTCCATACAACAGAATAATTGGAAAGTTGTGACCGCAGGAGGAATCAGCTGATCATGGCATGTACAGGGATGATGGCTGTAGGAAGGAGACTTTCTCCTGATCCAGGAGAAATGTCCCTAAATTCACTTTTGAGTGGAGGTTTGGTTTTTCCTGAAGCATCTGGCTTGTGCTCATGCTGGAAGTTGGACACTGGAGAAGGACTCAGGAAGCCTGAGTTTCCCCTGGTACAGGGAGTGCCGGGCATTGATTTAGCTGGTACATCTAAGCATGGTCCCATCTCAGCATGGTCCCAGGTTGTTATGGCTCTGGGAGGAGCAACCACTTGGGACTGCGTTGTATCCTTCTCTAGGTAATTCAGGACATACTCTCTGAGTTACTGCTGATGGCCAAGTGGATCTGAGTCACTAATTTATTTCAGATCCATTAAGCTCAAAAAATGTCTTTGTCAAACCCAGTAATTATTTTCATAGTTCCAAGAGACCTGGAAAATTAAGGGGAAAATAATATCCAAGGAAACGATTCATTCAGCCCCAAACAAAGTGGTTTGCTTCCCTTTGCAGTGGTGCTTTTTTAATCTCATAAAATGGAAGAGGTTCTTAAATCTGTAAAGTCTTTGCAAGTGCTAACAGCTGCTCACGCCTTGCTCTTCACAAGAGCAAACATCTCCTTGAATTGCCCATTGCAAATATGGGTCTGTGGCTGCATGTTTCCTGGACTCCCCTCGAGAAAGCAAATTTTGGCATGGTGTTCACTGGTGATGTAACATTTGATGTTGCCCATGAGCTCCTTGAGCTCTTTCTGGGATGACAGCAGGGGGTGCAGGTGGCAATCACAACTGCTCTCTTGTCTTTAAGGTCGGGCCAGGACCACCTTGGGGAAGGAGGAACAGTTGGGCCAAGGGTGTTCCTCCAAATGAATCAAATCAGAAGGAAGTTTTTAAAATTAAGATTAAAAAAGATGTAAATATAGAACTCACTGTAACTGTGTCCTAGACCAATACCTCACCTTACTTCTCTTGGTTATGCTCCACCTCTGAGCTAAGCCTGGACCCACCTGGCAACCCCAGACCTGAATCACAGGATCGGAGAATCCTAGGTTGGAAGGGATCTCAAGGATCACCTGGTCCAACCTTTCTTGGCAGAAGGCCGGTCTAGACAAGCTGGCCCAGCTCCTGTCCAGCTGAAACTTCAAAATGTCCAATGTTGGGAATTCCACCACTGCCCTGGGGAGATTATTCCAATGGCTGATTGTTCTCATTGTGAAAAATCTTCCTCTTCTGTCCAATTGGAATCTCCCCAGGAGTGACTTGTCCCCATCACCCCTTGTCTTTGCCAGGTGTCTCCTTGTATAAAGGGAGCCTCCAGCTTCTGTGTAGCCACCAAATCTTCCTTGTAGCCACCTGCACGTTATCTATGCTATAAACTCTCAACTTTTCCAAGAGACTATCTCATCTTCAGCTCTCCTTGGTCTGGTCAAGCCCAGGATAATCTGTATATACATATAATAATACATGTAGATTATATAGTAGATATATTCTGTAGTAGATTATTATGTCATTAATACGTAGTAACTGTATAATATGCATGTAATTTAATATTAGCCATTATATATAATGTATATACAGTAATATGTTTAATTATACAAGATACCTTCTTAATGTATTATAGATACTAAACAGCTAATTAATATGCAATATACAATATATAAATGCCTTGTCCTTACTAAAGCGTCTTCTGTTTTCCAGGGTGACAAAGGACAAGGTGGTGTTAAAGGGGAAGAGGTGAGTCTGGCCAGCACTGGAGTGTGGCGTAGGAGGGGAAGAAGCACTGGCTCTGTTTTCACAGAATCCCAGCATAGTAGGGGTTGGAAGGGACATCTGGAGATAATCTCGTCCAAGCCCCTGCTCCAGCAGCTCACCCAGAGCAGGGGGCCCAGGATCGTGTCCAGGCACCTTTGGAAGCTCTCCAGAGAAGGAGACTCCACAACCTCTCTGGGCAGCCTGGGCCAGGCTCCCACACCCTCACACCAAACAACTTTCTCCTCCTGCTCCCATGGAACCTCCTGGCTTCCACTTGGTGCCCGTTGCCCCTTGTCCTGGCGCTGCGCACCACTGACAAGAGTCTGGCCCCATCCTCTCTCCCCACTTCCTCTGGATGTTTGTAAGCATTGATAACATCCCCTAATTTCAGGCTCAGAACAGAGCAGTTGAGGTATCTAGTTGGAGGTCCAGAGAAAGGGAATTTGAAGTCCCACCAAAGGCTTCTCCCAGCCTGACCAGACGTAACTGGGCCACATAGCTGCACACCGTGTAACTGCAACGTTCAGGAGCTCCCTGCTGCTGAAGGAGCTCTGTGTGTGGGATAGACCTTGCAGCAACCCCAGGACAGTCTGAGACTAGCAAATGTGGACAAACAAACCTTAAGTTCTCTTTGCCAGTCCATATGGAGTGTTCACGGGTTGCTTTTATTGAGCCATATTTCACCTTTGCTGTTTTTACAGCTCCCTCAGCTGCACTTCGTCTGGACGTGCATTTGGTTATAAGCTCAAAGATCAAAAGAGACAGCAGCATTTTTTTGCTAAAAGCAGCTACGGTAGTGAAAAATGGAACTAGGCCGTAGGTCGAGCCAGTGTGTCCTGCAGGAGCAAGGCCCTCCAAGGACAGCGGGTGTGTCTACTTAGAATCACAGAATCATAGATTTGTTTTGGTTGGAAAAGGCCCTTGAGATCATTGAGTCCAACCGTTCCCCCAGCACTGCCAGGGCACCACTAACCCACATCCTTCAGCACCACATCTCCACGGCTTGGAAACCCCTCCAGGGATGGGGACTCCACCACTGCCCTGCCCAGCCTGGCACAGCCCTTCACAGCCCTTGCCAGCAAGACATTGCTCCTCAGCTCCAACCTCAACCTCCCCTGGGGCAACTTGAGGCCATTTCCTCTTGTCCTGTCACTTCTTCCTTGGGAGAAGAGACCAATACTTGAAACTTCCAGCTTTGGGCAGAGTTCTAAGGCTGCGTTAGGCAAAACACTGACCCAACATGGTATCTCCCATGCATCTCATGCCTTTCTTCCTACTTTTTCTTGCTTGCAAAGGACTATCTTTGATAGCTTTAGCTGGGAGCTTGCCGCTCTGCACTTGGTCTCCTGGCAGATGGCAGCCAGGCCTGCTAGAGACAGGATTGGGGATTTCCATCTCTCACCCAAGAGCCCTTGTAGCTGTCTGGCAGAGGTGTCTTGTAGTCAGTGAAAAATTGGGCTGCAGAACTTCCTCCTTCACTCCCTCCTGCTTGGAGCTTCTCACTATAGCAGGGACCAAAAGGGCTGAGTCTGTTTTCAGTGTGATGGAAATTCTCGTTTGATTTCTTACAGGGACTCCCAGGACCTCCAGGGCAGAAGGGAGACCAAGTAAGTCAAATATGAGAACAACGTGTTTCACTAGCTTCACCACAAGCTCAGCATCTGCTCTCTGTTTTGCCCTTGTGCTTCTGAGGTGGGTTTTGAGCTGTTTTAAGGAACTTACGGGGAAGAGCAAGGAGCGGAAATTTTTCGTTGCTCCAGATTGTTCATTTTATGTCCTCTTGCCTTGCAGGGGAACCCAGGATTTCCAGGTGCTCCAGCTATGGGGGTAACTATGAGTGGATTACAGACTTTCTTGTGCTATAGCCATGCAGCATCACCACCAACAATGCCAGTAGTCCAAGGACCAAGAGAAATATGTGCCACTGAACTGCAGGAATGGAACCTTCCCTTGACCCCCCAGCCAACTTTGTCTTCTGCTCCCTTGCTCCTCTTCTTATATTCCCAGCCCTGCACCAGAGTTTACCCACTGGCTCCTCAAAAGAGCTTCACTGCTGTGCAGGAAACATAAGGATAAAGCCTTCCACCACTGAAGCCCTGTGCTCCAGGCCTGTCTCCCACTCAAGCTCCCCATCCACAATGGGGCTGTGGTGGGCCCTGCTGAAGAGGCACTGCTGACATGCCTCATGTCTTGCCTCATTCCCATGTGGAAACTGGGCTCCTATAGCCCCCTCTTCATGGTCCTCCAAATGCTAGGGCAGCTTTAAGGTGACACCTCGGTGGTGGCCACCTCTATGTGCCCCACAGCATTGCTGCAAGAGCTATGGGAGCAGTGGGAGGTTGCGTTAAGGACAGAAACCCACCACCAGGACAGACTGATGTGTCCTGGAGGATGCTTGAAAGAGCAGGGTACCTTAGGTTTCTTTCCTAGCAACGCTGACAGAGTTATGTTGGAGACACAAGCTAGGAAGACAGTTCTGCAGTCCCCAAACCAGGCTCAAGGCTGCTCTGCAGGGTCATAGAGCAGTCATTAAAAGCCATGGGCGTCCAAAGGTTGGTCCTTGGAGGGTGTTAGCAAAGGCAAGAGCAGTTATCTGCCAATTACCCCTTGATGCAAGTGATCATTCTGTCCTATCCCTGGAGCTAAAACCTACTAAAGCTGGTGGGGTTCCTTCACAAGCTTCACTGGGGATTTGGCTTGTAGCCCCTTCCGGCATTTTATGACCCAGCACGGGTAGTGAGTTGGTTTCCTATCCTATAACAAGGCTGAGATTCCCTTGCTTTGGAAAAGGCAACATGAATAGACTCCCCTTTGAAAGGGAGACCTTTTTTTTTCCCAAAGAAGAGAACATTTCTGTGATTTTTTTCATCCCTAGGTTCTGGGACCTCCAGGCAAGAAAGGTGTCAGGGTAAGTCCATTAATTAGCACTGCTTGAAACTTAGATAAGAACTTTGCCTGAAGAAGTGGGGGCTGGACCATGTTTCACCATCTGAATCCTATCTCCCTCATGACTGTCTGGAGAGGAGATGTTGGCACAGCAGCAATAGTCTTGTCCTGCTGTGATATTTCTTTTGCTTTTATTAACATTTTGTGCCCGTCATTCTCTTTCTAGCCCCAGTCCATGGGGGGACTTGGGATTTTCCATGTGCTACTTTTAGAAGGTAGAGATCACTGAAGCACAGTTCCAGCCCACTCGCAGAAGCTACTTTCCAGCCAAGGGAGGCATTGACATAAAGTCAAAGCACAGCTAAGGCTGGAAGGCACTTCTGGAGGTCTCTGGTCCCACCTCCTGCTCAAAACAGAGCCAGCTTCAAAGCTGGGTCAGGTTGCTCAGGACATTGTGTGCTGAGCCTCTCCGTGGATGGAAATCTCTTCACCTGTCTAGGACACTGACCCGGTGTTTGTCCTCGCTGTGACTGGAGGAGACTGAATTTATCAAACCAGGGAGGCCTCTGAGTCAGAGCGGTTCCCTGACTATGTTGTCCACGTTGTACATCTGCTTTATAGCACAGCAGATGTACTTCACTGTTGCAGTGACCATGTGGTGGAACATGGCCTGGAATATCTCGATTTCCAACCTCCAGAGAAATGGAAGATCTCCCTTGTCCACCTAAGGAGGATTTACTGCAGGACTAACTCCTCTTGGCTTTTTGACACTCATGAAAAGCTCTACAGAGCTTCATCTCTCCCTCACCCCACAGAGGCAATGAGTTTTGTCCTTTTTCATTGTGCTTGGGTGTTGGAGCCACCTTCCTTCACTGGTCTTTCTGTCTAGACTGCTTAAAAATGTCTCTCTTCTTTTAAGGTTGGCTGCGTTTAAGTGGTGGCCTGGGACTTTTTGCAGTGGCCTTGTGGTGGGACGTGGCCTGGAATATCTGAATTTTATTTTTTATTCTTGATACCCCATTTCCAACCCACAGAGAAATAAAAGATATTAATTTTGTCCAGCTTATACCACTGTCGATGCACACATGGTGGTTTGCAGGACACCAGTTGCATGGCTGGAAAGGGTGTAACCTCGGTGATGGTGTTTGTATGGCAGAAACCCAGGAACCACAGAAAAAGTGTCCAAAGATGGATGGATGGGTGGATTTGGCAAGGGAATGGTTTGGGGAGTGTATTAGAAGTGCAAAAAGCTCTAGGGAGCCACATGAGCAGGGCTTGGCTTCCTGCATGGTATTATTAGCTTTGAGAATGTCTTGATCTACAGGGAGATATTGGACCAATGGGGGCCCTGGGACCACAAGGAGCCAAAGGAATACAAGGAGACAAAGGAGAGAAGGTAACACACTTGCTTTTCTTGGCACATCCTTTATGAGTAGAAGGGTTTATTTTGTTGGTGTCCACAAAGGAAGCTCTGAGGCAGATGGAATTCCTTCCCAAGTCATGCTAACAAGGAGCGCCCACGTGCTGAAAGCCCCAGGGAGACTTACCACATGTAGAAGTCTCCTTGAAATGAAGTCAATGAGAGATGCAGTTGCCAACGCTCAGCTCACTTGGCTGCCTGTGGTTGATGAAAATGGTTCGGGTCTGCTCTGTCCTTTCCTGCTAGCTTCAGATGTGGAGATTTACGTCCTGAGCTTGGAAGCTGCTCTGGCAAGACACTGCATCTCCCTCTGCTTCTTCCTTTGCACCAAACACAGCGTTGGCAACTAACTGCCAGCAAGGCCAGAAAGCAGGCTGACCCTTGAGGGTGCTGCAGAGTGGTGGTGGGGTGGAGACTGCTAACAGTGAACATGACATAGGACATGTTCCCAAAAGTGAGATAATTCTCCAGGCTGAACAACCCCAACTCTCTCAGCCTGTCTTCACAGCAGAGGAGTTCCAGCTCTTGGGTCATTTTTGTGGCCCTCTTCTGGACCTGCCTCGACAGGTTCAGCACAAGAAAGACTTGGACCTGTGGACAGGCTGAGAGTTGGGGTTGTTCAGACTGGAAAGGACTCCAGGGAGACCTTCTTGTGGCCTCTCAGGACTTCAAGAGGCCTGTCAGAAAGATGGGGACAGACTTTTGAGCAGGGCCTGTTGGGACAGGACAAGGGGGATTGTTTGAAAATAAAAGCGGGAGATTTAGACTAGAGAGAAGGAAGAAATTTTTGGTGCTGAGGGTGGTGAGAGCCTGTCCCAGGTTGCCCAGAGAGGTGGTGGCTGCCCCATCCCTGGCACCATTGCAGGTGAGGTTGGCCGGGGCTCTGAGCAACCTGCTCTAGTTGCAGATGTCCCTGCTCAGGGCAGGGGGGCTGGGCTAGATGACCTTGAAAGGTCCCTTCAACCCAAACCATTCTGATTCTATGATAATGCATGAAGCAGGTCATGCCACCACAGCTTGTGCATGGTGTTGGTGTCCACATGCAAGATCAATATGGGGAAACTGAGGCATATGCTGGGTTCCCCAAATAGCACTCTACTGAAAGTTGGCTCTCCACAACAGCATCTCTCAGAGGTGGCAAAGAGTGTGGTTAGGAGGGGAGAAGGACTATGTGGTGGCCATAAGGACAAACCGAGAGGTAGTACCAGCACAGCGTTTAGCCCTAGCTGTCTCTTCATAGTACGTAGAGGTGCAGAGTGGAAAAGTTCCTGAAGCGTTACACTGAGACAAGCATCATCATTGATTTTTGCAGGGAAGTCCTGGTTTTGGCATTCCTGGTCAACCTGGGCTGAAGGGAGATCCAGGTGACAGGGTAAGTGGAGCAACATGCTGGATGTGTGTCAAGGGTTAGGGCTGGGCCAGCCCCTAAATGAATGACAGACACTCTCTAATCCCTCTCACCAGGACAATGTGGAAAAGGGAGGCCTAAGGAGACAAATCAGGAGGTTCGGAGACAAGAATATCTCTGTCACCTCCATGCATGTGGATTTGCTGGCCTTCACCCACCAAACCTGTCACCAGGACATTAATACTGGGATGGTGACAAGGAGCTGGGCTGTTACCCCGTGGTTGGTGATCCCATGGTGGTCTTGTGTGCTGGGGCAGTTTGCACCCGACTCTGGAAGACAGTGCTAAGGGGAGGCTTCTCTGAAATGGAGAGAGAGGATTGCTCGTGAGTGTGAAAGAAAACACAGGTGCTCGATGCTCAATTCTGGGAACAGCAAAGCCAAGGAAGCCCTGTTTCCAATGGCTTTGTGTCCTAAAGGTGAACTTGACCTTTAGCTTCTTGACTTTCGTGTCTAAGAAGGTGCAAGCTTCTGGTGGCTCCCACGTGAGTTCACTGATCTCTAGCAAGGGTTGAGTTAATGCTTTGGCGTTCCCTCCTACAGGGGTGTTAATAATGTCACTTTAAACCAGCAAAAACCTGCAAAACTTAGTATCTTTGGTGTCTCCACCCCTCTATCAAGGTATTAATGGTTTCCAAGTGGGGAAGACAGATGTATCTAGACAGCGTGTGCTTACAGCAGCCCCTCTTCTCTTAGGACATCATCTGTTTTCCCTTTCTCTGCCTTTTACTCCACATTTCAGCTGCAATCAAAGAGCAGCTCTGCAGCACTGAGTGTGATGGTTACACCCTTTAGACACAACAGAGGACCCTCACCTCAAGTTATTCTACCTGAATCGTTCTTGGCGTGTGACTAATGGTCTGTATTTCTGCAGGGAAACGTAGGTTTGTCTGGCAAACCAGGTCCAAAGGTGAGTCTCTGAAGCAATTCAGCACATGAAGCATCGTCCCATGACTGGTGTCTGTGTTGTCCAAAGCAACCTGAGGCAGTGGGGCTTTATCTTTGCCATGAGGCTGCTGTCAAAACATCGGGAGTGTTCAAAAGCTGAAAGGTCTGAAGAAGTCCTGCTTTGCTGGAGCGTCCGTATGACACGCAGAGCCCTGCACAGAAAAGCAATGAAAAGATGCAAGAAATGGGGCCATAAAAAAGTCTGCAAATCTTGACTTGTAACGTTTCTCCTGGAAAAGGTTCAAAACTGGTCAAGAGAAGTCTGGAAAACATCCCAGATGTGGTGTTTGATCAGTGAATCTGTCTCGCTGTGTACCTTTCTCAAGCAGCGTTGCTCCCCAGACTTGGCTGAAGGACCGTATGGAATTGGGAAATGTTACAGCGTGATTCTAGATGATCTCTATGGTCCCTTCCAACCTAAGCCATTCTATGATACATAGTGAATGGAATATTTCGGCTGGATCAGCTTCGTGGCCATGGAGAAGCTGGATGTCAAAAGAGATAAATGAGATGCGTCCAAGACAGGCTGTGTTAACAAGATGTGACAATGCAGTTGCAAAAGGGAGAAGGCAGCAAGAGGTGTTTCGGGGTTGAGAGAAGGCATGGTGAGGTGGTTGTGATGAGGAAGGACTCTGTTGTACGACATCAAGCAGAGCAGATGCGTAGCTACCCATCCGTGAAAGCTCAGCTGATTTTACGTGAGAATAAAAGTTAAACCATGAAGGGGGACCAGACCCTGTGTCCACATCGCTGTCGCGAGACCGGACCCACCTCCTGGATCTCCGCCAATGGGCCATGTCATTTGAGCTGCAAAGCTTTCTGGTGGTGGAGAACCTTGGAAGAATCTGTCCTGTAGTGTTGGCCAAGTCTGCTCATGGGGTCTGGATGGGCTACATTAGAGATGGATGCTTTTCAGCCTAGCCTGCTAAGCAAGTACCATGAGCCCAGTCCTTGCTAGTGCAGGGTAGATGCTCTGAGCCCAAGCTTCAGCCAGGAGTGTGGAAGCAATTGCATGGCCATGGGGCCTGGCACGCTGTCTGAATCTGCACCACGATGTCTAAAATGTGAGGACTATGAAATGCAGAAGAGGAACATAACAACAGTCTTGTTTTCTTTAGGGGGATATGGGTCTGAAGGGAGAGAAAGGTGAACCAGGATTACCTGGGAAACCAGGCGAGACCGGACTGAGAGGTAAAGATGGAAGTAGAAGCTAACAGTCCAGTCAGATGGCCACGTACCAAGCTAACGCCCCCAGGCTATGGCCTTCTAGTAACAAGTAGGAACAAGTGACAAGATGGTACCAGTCAGAAACATGCATGTTAAACAAGCCTGGCTGGGGAAGAGAAAGGTCTTGGTACAACAGTGGTCAACAGATGAGAGTGGACAAACTATCTCTAATTGATCATGATAGTTTGCTCATCAAGGGATCTAACTTCTTGTTTGCTCTGTCCACTCTTTCATTGCAAGTGAGGAGGTTGATCCTTTGCAGAATGTCTTTAGGATGTGCTTTAGGCTAGGTTTTGGGGCTGAGCCTCTTCACCCTTGATCTGGGAGGAACAAGTGCGTGGCACCAGGGTATTTGTGTTACACCGGACGCATCATTTCTTACTTGTTATTTAACATCATGTTTTTACGTCATTGAGTCACATCAGTCTGATGTGCAGGGAGTGGACACAGTGTGCGGCCACAACAGCCCTGAAGGGCTTGCTTTTGGGTTTAGGACATAATAGTTCCCTCTTATGTTCAAACAAGGTGGCCCCTCACAAAAGCATCATAATAGGCTTCTGGAAAGCCTCTCCTAATCACAGTCAGTGAAGACCTTTCTTCAGTTCAAAGGGCTGAGCTGATCTCTGAACATAAGTGCAATAGGATGACCAAGGGAAGTCTTGAAAGACAAGAAGCAGTCATGTTTCTGCTCCTGAGGCACTGCTGCCCATCACCCCTGGCTTCAGAGTGACCAGTGATTTCAGAACAGGAGCTCTTAACCCAAGCAGGAGCAGGGCAGTGATTGTCCCCCTGTACTCGGCACCACTGAGGCTGCACCTCAAATCCTGGGTATTGGGCCCCTCACCCCAAGAAGGACCTTGAGGGGCTGGAGCGTGTCCAGAGAAGGGCAACGAAGCTGGGGAAGGGTCTGGAGCAGGAGTGTGGTGAGGAACAGCTGAGGGACCTGGGGGTGTTGAGCCTGGAGCAAAAGAGGCTCAAGGGAGACCTTCTGGCTCTGGACAAGTCCCTGACAGGAGGTTGGAGCCAGGTGGGGTCGAGCTCTTGTCCCAAGGAATAAGCGATAGGACAAAAGGAAATGGCTTCAAGTTGCAGCAGGGGAGGTTTATGTTGGATGTTAGGGAAACTTTCAAAAAGGTTGTGAAGGGCTGTGCCAGGCTGGGCAGGGCAGTGGTGGAGTCCCCATCCCTGGAGGGGTTTCCAAGCCATGGAGATGTGGTGCTGAGGGACATGGTTTAGCAGTGACCTGGCAGTGCTGGGTTAACGGTTGGACTTGGTGATCTTCAAGGTCTCTTCCAACCAAAACAACTCTATAATTCTAGGAAATAAGGGTAGAAATCTTGGTCACAGGTGGAAGTGTAACCTGGTACTTTTGCATTGTGTTGTAGGGCGAACCAGGGAAGAAAGGCACCTCTGGGACCAAGGTAATCAATGGGGAGCCCACACCTTCCAGAGTCACAGAGGTACCAAACACAGCAGGCTCACTCACAAGTGGAGCTCTGGTACAGCAGTGTAGGAGAAGGGCTGCACTGAGTGAAGGTCTATCCGGCCTAGCATCACCCCTCCAAGAGCAACCAGCTTCCCTGGAGGTCTTAAGAACAATGCACAAGCCGCATGTCCTGCGTGAGATGTGATGTCCGATGGATTTGATAGGTCTTGGTAGATTTTGCTGCCACGAATTTTCACACCACGTAAACCTTCAATGCCCTCAAGTCCCCTGGGCAAGGCGTTGCCCAGGTTAGTGAAGCAGCAGGTGGAAAAACATCCCCTTTGACTTGTTTAGAAGCTGACCCCTGCTCATTTCATTACCTGTTGACTTGTCCTTGGGTTAGATGAGGCTACCAAGTGTCCTCTTCATCTTGCCCTTTGCTTTTCTTTCTCTTATTTTAGCTTTGGTTTCATCTCCCATAGCTAGAGGCTGAAAAGGAAAGGTCAGAAAAGAACTAAACTGTGTTTTTGGGGGGAGAACTTTCTTTTATGCACTGCAGCAGATGCAGAAAACAGATTGCACCAAATAATTGTGGGGTTTGGTGGAAATAACCTCATTTTCCTCCTGAATATGAATCCTCTACTGTAACCATGCTTCTGCCCCATTTGCACGACTATTCTAAAACACCACCCCTAGTTTAAGACATCTCAGATGACCATAAGACTGCCTTTGTGTTGGCTTTCCAAGCATTATGCAATGCTAAAGAGGAGATCTTATCTTCTCTAGAGTTACTGGAATGGTAGGTGGGCTTGGTTCTCTTCCTTTAAACTGGTTCCTCCAGGCATAAATGCAGTAAAATTAGTGTAACCAATGAAGGTTCAACCTGATGGAAGCTGACTTTTGAAAGCTCCTACTCCTCTCTTTCAGGGAGAAGCTGGTGTCCCTGGAGAACCAGGTGTCCCTGGAGAACCAGGAGAGAGAGGAATCAGGGTAACAATGGCCATTATTATAATCTTCTTCCCAGGCAAGCGGTAGGGCATCAGGGGAGGCCGCTCTGCTGCTGCTGGTCTGTGCTGGAGGAGAGGACTTCCTTCTCCATCCCAACGAGAATCTCCACTTAGAAACATCCACATGCAAATATTTCTTTCCTGGATGAAAAAATCATACTGGGGGGGAGGGGGGAGGATTTTTTTTGGTTTACTTTACTTTTTGGAGCTGCTGGACACACTCTATTACTGATTGCTTCTCCAAATCCTTTCTTGCAGGGTCCACCTGGACTCCCAGGACGGCCTGGAGAACAGGGGTTAAAAGGTGACACAGGACAACCTGGAAAGGATGTAAGGCAATCCCTAAAGGAGCAGTTGAGAGAGGGTGGACTTGGGATAGTGCGATCAAAGAAGGAACTGTTGCTTTTTCTCCCTTGCAGCCTGCGAGGTGTAGAAAGCTCCCTCCCTCCCTCCTGGGGAAGGGTCTGCTCTTCAAAGGGCTGTTTCTCCTGTCTTGTTTGATTAGCTAGAGGACAGGATTAGCAGGACTGGTCACTGGAGCGTTCTGAGCATGCAGAACTTCCCCAGCCCCACACTGCTGGAAACGAAACGCTGAAAACTATCTCGGTCTGGTGGGGAAGGAAGGGAAATTGTCTGATCCCCCTCCAACAGCTTTGCCAGACACTGGCTACGACTACGTTGCCAGAGGTCTCAAAGCCATGGTGTTGCTACAAACTCTGTGAAACGGGAGCAGCTGACTAGCAGAAGGTCCCCAATGAGCCTTCCCACTGAGGGAGAGGCGAATAATCTCACCCCTTATTAAATATCAGAGAAGTCCTCCACGGGAGAGGTGTTGGAATCCACGTTTCATTAGCTGAGCTGCTCCAAGATGGGTTTGTTAGTCCATTGGATGCTGAGCTGGCGAGAAGAGGGGAGACTGCTGAGATGCCCTTGCACGGCTTGTTCTCATCCTGCCTCTCTCTCCACCTCCTAGGGAATCGCTGGAGAGAAGGGCGACAAGGGTGAAGCTGTAGGTTTGCACATCCCCATTTATAACCTTGCATGAGAAAGGGTCTGTTTGGGGGCGAAGATGTTGAATTGCACCACTCAATGATTTTTTTTTTGGGGGGGTGGGGGTGTTGTATCTTCATAGGGTGAGCCTGGGCTGCCTGGGAGTCCTGGAAGCGTTGTGAGTAACACCTACTTCTGTTGACTTACACGTGTGTTCAGGGAAGGGAAATATTGAGATTTGTCAGGAATCCTGGGTGCCACGGAGGACACATTGCCAGAACTTACTGCTGTCAGCAGTGCGTGCTGTAGAGTGGATTTCCCTCCTAATCTTATGACAGAATCACAGCATGGTAGAGGTTGGAAGGGACCTCTGGAGATCATCTCGTCCAACCCCCTGCTCCAGAAGGTCACCCACAGCAGGGGGACCAGGACCATGTCCAGACACTTTTGGAATCTCTCCAGAGAAGGAGACTCCACAACCTCTCTGGGCAGCCTGGGCCAGGCTCCCACACCCTCACACCAAACAAGTTTCTCCTCCTGCTCCCATGGAACCTCCTGGCTTCCACTTGGTGCCCATTGCCCCTTGTCCTGGGCCCTGAGCAGCAGGGAAGTTGAGAAGAATGAGGGACTTCATTGGAAATGCAGATGCTGACACTGGCCTTGTGCCCCTGGGCATAAAAGACAGATGAAGGTGAGGGCTTCTATCAAAGACATCAACCTTCACTTTGTGAGCAAGGTTTTATCCATTGTTTTTTGCAGATATCTTCTCTGGAGAACATCATCACCCTGAAAGGAGTCAAGGTAAGGTCTCCTTGCCGGAGAAGATGTGTGTTGAAGCTGAGTATGTGATTATTTTGTGCATGTTGTTTGTTTTGTAGCTCCATTAGTTTGTAAGTCGAAGTCTGCAAACGTAACCCAAAACTGTGTTCCTTAAGTAAATTCTTGCTGTTCCCACCTACAACAACAAAGGTCCTCCAAACACAATGCATCAGTGTGGATGATGTCAGGGCAAGGTGAGCTTCAGTTATCCTTCCAAGTCTCCATGTTTCTGCAGGGCAAACTAGAGTGAACATTTCAGACCAGAAATCAGAGGGATCCATTCAGATGCTGAAGTTCACTGTAAGACTGACAGCTTTGTTGAAAGGGAATGACATGACTGGGATGCTGGAATCAGAAAATCATGGAATGGTTTGGGCTGGATGAGACCTTTCAAGTTCATCTAGTCCAACCCTCCTGCAGGGAACAGGGACATCTGCAACTAGAGCAGGTTGCTCAGAGCCCCGGCCAACCTCACCTGCAATGGTGCCAGGGATGGGGCAGCCACCACCTCTCTGGGCAACCTGCGCCAGGCTCTCACCACCCTCAGTGTATAAAATTTCTTCCTTCTCTCCAGTCTAAATCTCCCTCTTTTAGTTTCAAACCATCTCCCCTTGTCCTGTCCCAACAGGCCCTGCTCAAAAGTCCCTCCCCAGCTTTCTGAAAAGTCCTTTGAAGTCCTGAAAGGCCACCAGAAGGTCTCCATGCAGCCTTCTCTTCTGCAGGCTGAACAAGCCCAACTCTGCCAGCCTGGCCTCCCAGCAGAGGGCTTCCAGCCCTCCCATCATTGCTGGGGCCTCCTGTGGTCCCGCTCCAGCAGGTCCATGTCTCTGCTGTGCTGAGGACTCCAGAGCTGCCCCAGCACTGCAGGGGGGTCTCCCCAGAGCGCAGCAGAGGGGCAGGATCCCCTCCCTGCCCTGCTGCCCACGCTGCTGGGGATGCAGCCCAGGAGGACGTTGGCTGCTGGGCTGCGAGCGCACGGGGCCGGCTCAGCTCCAGCTTCTCGCCCCCAGCACCCCCAGGTCCTTCTCCACAGGGCTGCTCTCCAGCCCTTCATCCCCAGTCTGGGCTGATACCGGGGGTTGCCCCAACCCAGGTGCAGAGATTTGCACTTGGCCTTGTTGAACCTCATGAGGTTCACATGGACCCACTTCTTAAATGTGTCCGGATCCCTCTGGATGGATCCCATCCCTCAGACGTTTCAACAACATCACCCAGCTCCAGTAGTTTATCCAGACCAAGAAGCCTATTGCTGTTACAGAAGCTCCTTTTTACAGCAATAGCTCTGATTGTGGGTAGAGTTGGAAGAGCTTTTATTTAGTGCCAGCACTTGGATTGCAGCAGCAGGGACCCAGCACAGGTGGAAATTCTGGTGGTAGGGACCAGCAGAGGCACATTCACTCCATCCATTTTTTTCAGCCCTCTGAAAAAGATCACTGCAAATATTACCAAGCCCCTCATGACTTCACATCAGGCTGCCTAAATGTCCAAATGGAGACCAGTGGTGAGTGGTGTTCTTCAGGTATCAGTACTGGGACCAGTGGTATTTACTATAGGATGGTGAGTCACCGGCACAGGTTGCCCAGGGAAGCTGTGGATGCTCCATCCCTGGAGGTGTTCAAGGCCAGGTTGGGTGAGGCCTTGAGCAACCTGGTCTAGTGGGAGGTGTCCCTGCCATGGCAGGGGGGTTGGAACGAGATGATCTTTGAGGTCCCTTCCAACCCAAACCATTCTATGATTCTATGATGCCCAAGTAGTGATCAATACCAAAGCAGGTCCTTACCTACTCCCACCCCTCTCATTGTGGTCTGCTTACCAAAGCAAACAGCAAAGAAATGCAGCCTTGGCTTCATGCAAACCACAGTGCCACCTGCAGCACCAGGTCCAACCCAGGGAGGAACAGGGGTGGAGACATGGAGGAGTTTGAGCAATCAAAGAGCTCCGTCAGATGAAACGTATTTAATTGCCTTCTCCTCCAGTTTATCAGCGTTTGTGAGCTGGCCGTTTGTTTTGTGCATCTTGCAGCTGGGGACAGGGAGGGACACGAGGCAGATGTGGAGAAGACAGATCAGCCACAGCATTGATTTCTACTCTGTTTTGCTGTGCTGGGTGGAAGGGCTCATTCAGAGAGGTGCAGAGTCTATATGTAGATGGGTCCTTTGCAGGAAGATCTGGGGTTGCCCAGCTCGTTTTCTGATTTACCACCAGCAGTTATGAGTCGTGAGTCCCAGGGGAAGCCCGTGATGGACTGTAGGAGAACAAGAGTTGCAAGCAGTATCATCATGGGTCTGTCACCTCCCCAAACCCAACTTAAAGCATCCAGACCCAGGTTTTACTAAAGAAATGGTGCTGCTTCATCAGCCAAGCTATGACAGCAGGGAAGGAGAGGCCACGTTTGGTTTGCAAGGAGAGATAATACCAGTATTAGCCCAGGTAGGGGAGCAGTGGAGAAAGAAAAGCAGAAAAGTTCTCAGGAACATGAGCCCTTCTTTAGGTCCAAAGCAGAAGCAGAACATTTGAAGAGAAAAGCAGCGTTACTTCAAATTCAACTTAATTCTGTGAATCAGTGAGATGGTTCCAAGAAAAGGCTGGTTGGTCCATCTGGAAAAGATGTTAGTCTAGGGCCAGTATGGGCTAGCATGCGAGAAATGCCACAATGCATGATGAAACCATCATCTCCATTGGGAATTTTAGAGGGGACAAAGAACTAATATGTTCCTGTTGTCTTACAGGGGGATCGTGGGATGGATGGCTTGAAAGGCGAAAGAGGTCCTCCAGGGCCAAAGGTATGTCCTGAATGCATGGAGGCATTTTTGTGTTGGTGCCATTGTATTGAGCAGGCCAGAGGGGAAGAGCACCCAACTCAAATATCTTCTGACCCCTTAAAAGGTTGGGTTTTCAAAGCTGAGTTTCTGAGATAGGCTGGTGTCACGGTCGGGTAAACTTGTGGCCATGGTGATGCTGTGACAACTTGATTAAGCGGGCACACAACATTTAGGTAGGAAGATGTTGTTCAGGAGTCAGGTGGGATAAATTTCTGAAATGTTCAGGGATATTTCCTTCCTTTCCTTCCCCCTGCAAGTTGAAGAGCTCATCAAAAGGGATGGAAGGAGAAATGGCTTCTGATGCCACACGCATCTAGAGACCTTTAGAGGTGGGACCAACCCCTTCAATTAATGGGGAGGAAAATGCTGCAGAAAGCAGCATCAGCAGGTACAGGGAAATCTCCTGGTTGGCACGAGATCCAAGTCTTTTCAAAGGCAAAGACTTATCCAGGTGACATGCACAGGCTGTGCCTCAGACGTACCCAGTTCAGCACGGTGGCTCCTTCAACCCAGCACATGTTGTCATGGAGATGCATCACTGTCAGGGCCTTCCTGGTGCCCTTCATTCCACCGGAATCTGTCGATAGAGAAACCAGATTTCAGTGAAATGAAGCCCGTCAGGGAGGCAGGTCAGCCCCCACCACAGCAGATGTTCCTCACACCAGTACTGAACCTCCCAAGCTGTTGCAGCTCATCTGTAGTTTCATCTGTGGCAGTGGTCCAGGATCACTCACTTGGAGAGCATCACCATGTCAGGCAAGGAGAGATGGACAGCCCATCTATGCAACTTGCTGTTGAGAATCCAACCCATTGGAGATATTTGACCCACATGTGGCAGTAGGAAGGGCCACCAGCACCACGGCCACCTCCAGGCAGGATGTCAACAGTGGAGACGCCTCTTCCTCCTCGCTGCTACCTCTGCACAGCTGCCACAGCACTGAAAACCTTTGCTTTTTAACACATGGTGCATGGCCAAGAAATGGAGAAGAGGATGGAGCAAAGCTCTGGTCCAAACCTCACTTTGGTGATGCTCATGTCTGGCTCTGATCCAGGGCTGACCTAGGAAGTGCAGCCAGCAGCTGTGTCCAGTGGAGGAATGAAGGATTGAGCAGGATGGGATTCAAACCCCCTCTCTGAGCCCCCTTTGTCTGGGGTCATGGCATGGGCTGGTAGCAGAGTAAGGGCCAGATACGTGACTCTTGTCCCTCCTCAGAGCTCCTCTTCTTGCTGCTCATTGGGACAATGACTTAATTAATGAGTTGTTCTTGTTCATTTGAAGGGAGAACCTGGTCCACCAGGCAAAGGAGTGGAGATGAAGGTAAATAAAATACATAGAGCATATTATTGTAGAAAACACTTCCTTCTGTCTGGGGTTGGGATGGCAGAGGAGACCCACTGTGTGCCTCCAGGCTTAGCCATCAACCACCCACAGGACCAGCTTCCTGGGCTGGAGGAGAGAGGAGAAGTTCTGACCCTTCTTTCCTCTTGCAGGATCTGGAGATGCTTTTTGAAGCAAATGGTATCAAGGTAGGCAACACTTTGACCTTCCGTCTGATGAGGTGATTGTAATGCTGTGCCATCATCTCTCTTATGAAGAAAGACTGAGAGACTTGGGCTTTTTTAACCTAGAGAAGAGAAGACTGAGGGGGGATCTTATCAATGCTTATAAATAAAGGGTGGGTGTCAGGAGGATGGGGCCAGACTCGTGTCAGTGGGGCCCAGTGACAGGAGAAGGGGCAACAGGCACAAACTGGAACCCAGGAGGTTCCATCTGACCAGAAGGAGAAGATTCTTGCCTGTGAGTGTGGCAGAGCCTGGCCCAGGCTGCCCAGAGAGGTTGTGGAGTCTCCTTCTCTGGAGAGCTTCTAAAGGCTCCTGGACACAATCCTGGGCCCCCTGCTCTGGGTGAGCTGCTGGAGCAGGGGGCTTGGGTGAGATGATCTCCAGAGGTCCCTTCCAACCTCTACCATGCTGGGATTCTGTGATTCTGTGGGGCTGTTGGGGAACATTTGCTTCACCAGGTGCCTTCTGAGCCCCATTGGAAGTGTACTGGCCATTGTTTTGGAGTGGCTGCACTTGGACTGTCATGCATCAGGAACAAGAGGGTGGCACTGATCTACTGCCTTAATGGTCTCCACTGGTTGCAGCTAGCACTGCTGAAGGACCTCTCCAATGCGCTCCTGCGGGATGGGCTGGATGGGCTGATGCAGCAGCTGGTTGGCTCCAGAACAAGCAAGACCTCCAAGAGAAAGCAGGCAGCTCTGCATGTCACTGAGCACAGCGTGAGTATTGTCACCTGTCATCTTCAGAGGACAGACAAACCTTGAAGGAAATGAGAGAGGGACAGAAATGGATCATTGAAGGCTTCAGGGTCACCTCAGTCATCAAGCAGGCTATGGTGACTTGCAGCCGCTGTAAGAAACAGTTAAGCTGGAAGGAGGTAATGGCTCTTACAAGGATCTTGGATCTTCAGAATAAGCTGATGAATGGGTGTTGGACTAGATGACCTTTAAAGGTCCCTTCCAACCCAAAGCATTCTATGATTCTACGATTGCAAAGCACTCTGTTTTCAGTGGAAATAAAGGAATCAGTCAACCCTTGTTGTTGATGGAGGTAGCTAGAAGCCATCCTTCAAAGCCATCAACCTCCTTGTGCCCTTTGAGGACTAGGGGGTTTTGGAGTGATGGGTGTGCAAAGGGAGCAAAGCAGCTGAAAGCACAAGAAAACATCACAAGGGCAGCCTTAAAAGCAAGAGGGACCCAAGGGAGGTAAGGACTAGCTTGGAAGGAAAGCTTGGAGGTGGCCAGCAGGGAATTGCTGACTACTCACTCCATCCCGGTCCAGAAATGCCATCAGGTGGGACAGAGCTTGCCGGAGGGATGGGGCAGTGGACAGAAATAACCCATCAAGATCCCGATCATCACATATGTGGATCCTGGAAGCTCAGGTTTCTCATCACCACACCAACCTAATTTCTTTGCTGTTGCAGGATTCACTGGTGTTTGATACTTCTCATGATGACCTGGCCAGCATCGAGGTGATAGAAGAAGCACATGGCCTGGAGGTGGAGGCTCAGCTTAGGGTGCCAGTGTCTGGAGGACTCCCTAAGGTGAAAATAAGCAGCAGAGCAGATGAAGTGTAGTTATGTGAATCTGTCCCTCTGGTCTGCTGTGGCAATAACATTAAGAGACTGCGCATCCAATGTCTACCAGCTGCCTGTGAGCTCCCAGTGATGCCTCCTGATGATCCTCATCCTCATCGTCACTTCCTTTCCACCCAGCCACCAACTTCTTTTCTTCCGAGAATAAAAACAGCACAGGTTGGGATGGTTTCAAGCCATCCCCACGCTGGTTATCTGTTGAACTTGCCTTGCAACTTCTTCTTACTTGGCGGCTGTAATCTAGGTGCATCTCTCCTGCATCAGGGTCACCTCATAGCTGCTGGAGGAGTCATGGGACTTAATTTTCTTGCAGTAGACAGTCCTGATAAGAGATAGTCCAGGAAACGGCGTCTGCAGCTGTGGTGGGGTTTTTCTCATCCTCTTTCTATGACAGCCAAGAAGTGACTCATTCTCCATAAACCCCCATAGGTCGCTGGTAGCAAATGTTGTCTCTAACTGGAGCACAAGAACTCTAGGGGTGTTTGGAGCCAGCTGCTGGTCATCTTATCTTCCTTTATGGTTGGTTCAACCATGACCCAGTTGCTCAGGCACTTAGGGTGAGACAGGCTCATCCCCTTGCAGCTCCAGGCTCCTGATGTGATCTCAGGTGAGACGTGTTGCTTTTCTGGATCATTGCAACCTGGATGATAGCATTTTAAGGGCTTCAGAGGGCTTGAAGTGCTCACCAGTAGCTGTGTTTGCACCAAGAGACACAAACTGGATCTGTTCCAGCAACCAGTGTGGAACAGGCTGCCCAGAGAGGTTGTGGAGTCTCCTTCTCAGGAGAGGTTCCAAACCTCCCTAGACACGCTCTTAGGGAACCTGCTCTGGTTAACTGTGCTGGAACAGGGGGTTTGGACGAGATGATCTCCAGAGGTCCCTTCCAGCCCCTACCATTCCATGATTCTGTAGCACTGGAGCCAGCAATGCTGGCATTTGGGGTACAGAGACACAAAAATTGTCTCTCTTGGCCTTTGGGAGCCCAACCCAATTTGGCAGAAAGTGTTGGGGACCTCCCTGGTCATCTGGGCCAGCCTATCTAGGTTGGACTTCAACCAGAGAGAGAAGAGGACCAAAGCAGCTGTCCAACCCACAGAGGAACATAGAATCATAGAATGGCTTGGGTTGGAAGGGACCTCAAAGATCATCTCGTTCCAACCCCCCTGCCATGACAGGAATACCTCCCACCAGACCAGGTTGATCAAGGCCCCACCCAGCCTGGCCTTGAACACCTCCAGGGATGGAGCATCCACAACTTCCCTGGGCAACCTGTGACAGTGTCTCACCAACCTCAGGGTAAAGAATTTCCTTCTAATTTCCAATCTAAATCATCCCTCTTCCAGTTTGAACCCATCACCCCTCGTCCTTTCACTACAGGCCTTTGGAAAAGTCCCTCCCGAGCTTTTTTGTAAACCCCCTTCAGACACTGGAATTCTGCAATAAGATGTCCCTGGAGCCTTCTCTTCTCCAGGCGGAACAAGCCCAGTTCTCTCAGTCTGTCTTTGTAGGAGAGGTGTTCCAGCCCTCTAATCATCTTTGTAGCCTTCCCTTGGACCCTATCCAACAGGTCCATGTACTTCTTGTGCTGGGGGCTCAGAGCTGGACACATTGGAGTTTTCCCTAGCAGTAACTTTCTTTTGTCTCCACAGGGTCCATCTTCTAGTGGTTCTGAACCTGAGCACCTAGGAAACCCCCTGGAGTCCTTGGAGAAAACATCTAAGGAAAGAAGGAAGGAGACAGACTCAAGAGGGACAAACACTTCCCTCAGCAGTGTATGTAAATGCCTGTTCAGTGCCCTTTGATGACTTTTCCATTAGTGCTGATTTAATAGATGCAAAGGAGCCACATTTCTTAGAGCTCGATTGGACAAATCGTTGCAATTCTGTGAGTTTTGCCCCCGTTTTACTGCAATGAAAGGCTGAGTTAGAGAAAGGACAAGGATCTCTGCATGAATCGGTGTCAGAGCTTGGGAGAGGGTCTTGCTTTCCATCTTCTGTTCTGGTAATTGGTGAGATTGTGTTGTCACTTATCCATCACCCTCTGCAGAGCTTGGCGGTGCCCCCACCATACCCAGATGATCTGCAAGGAAGCCAGTCCGTGGAGCTGCTTGAGTCTTTGGAGGAGGGAATGGAAGGACAGCCACAGGAGGACACCAGCCATGTATGTCTTCTCCAGCGGTTCTGGGTGGTAGGCCAGCATGGAGATAAGTGATAGACTGGAAGGGGCTGGGATGCACATCTCTCACTCAGTGCTCTGAGTTGTGGGGCAGGTCCCCTCACGTCCCTGGAGGACACCACTGCTCAGACATGGGACCCGGGCATGAGGCTGATGGCCAACCTTGTTCTTTGCGTACAGGCAGGGAAGTGGGAACCTCCAAGAGCCCTTGGCAAATGTGTTGCTTGTTAATTAGCCACCCTTTTGGGTGGGAAAAAGGGACAATCTCTTTCTAATCTGCATCCATCTGGCCACAGCATCCCTCTTGTTGTTTGAGCTTGGTTGACTGAATAGTTGATGGTTCTCCGATATGTTTTAAAATCAGACTTGTAATACTGCAGAGAGCGAATTTAAGATGTGCCCCCTGACAAAATAGTTCCATTTCCTCCTTATTCTCCCCAGATGTCTCAGATTAGTCCACAGACCCTCAGGTTTCCCTGCACAGTGTTGGCCTTTTAGACCCTGATATGGTCTCTCCTGAGCTCAGCTTGGGAGTGCAGAGTCTGACTCCCTAAAAGAAGAGAATTTTGGGGTCTAAGCAGGAATTTGGAGACTTTCTCCTTTTCTAAGAAATCACCAACAAGGGTGAATTGTAATTTAACAAGTCGTTGTGGATCAGCCAAGCCAAGGTGACTGTCCCAGAGGAATCATGATGCAAGGTGGCTCACCTTACCTCGTCCTTCAAGGTCTGCCTCTTAAAAAGTCGAAGTGGTTTGTGACAGCACATAAGCTGAAGGACAGTAGCAACGTGGAGGTTTCTTCCATGGCCAGGAGTTAGAGCTGCTTTGCAAGCTCTTGTGTACATACCCTTTATGACACGTCGTATCACTTTCAGCAAAGCTGGATGGTGCATCCAGGCTGGTAGCAGCAGTTAGGCCAGCTCAGCTGATGGGCCAGAAGTTGTGGTGTTGCTGCAGTGTGGTTGTCTGAGCCCTAACACTCCATTTCACTCTTTTATTTATTTTTTTTTACACCTCCTGGGCATGAATTCTCTTCAGAGAGCCCAAACCATGATCCACTACCCAGCACCCTCCAGCCTGAACATCATTGTAACCATAAGTGTTCAGTCCAGCCTAGCTGGGAGACCCTACCCCAACACTGAGTGATGCCAGCCCCAGTGATGGAGAAAGGGAAGGTGGATTCAGCCAGTGTTGATGGAACACCTTTGCAGACTGCTGTGCTCCTGTGTCATGGAGGGAATGGTTTTTTTATATATCATAGAGCCATTTTGGTTGGAAAAGACCTTAAAGATCATCACGTCCAACCGTTCCCCCAGCGCTGCAGGGCACCACTAACCCATGGCCCTCAGCACCACATCTCCTCGGCTTGGAAACCCCTCCAGGGATGGGGACTCCACCACTGCCCTGGGCAGCCTGTTCCAAAACACTCAGAGACAGGATCCTAACAGCCTTAAAAAGCAAACTGAAAATTCCCCCAGATGTTGGCTTGCAGCTACAGGCGCAGGTACTGCTGGGAACAGCGTTAGCAAGGATGTTTCTAGGAATAGCAATGAGGGGGGAGCTCAAAGTGTGGTCGCTCTTGGAGGAAATCTCACTCTGATTTAGGTAGTTTGCTCAACCCTTGCTTCTGCTCCCATGGCTTTAGCTGTCTCCTGGCTGGATCTGCAAATTAACACGCACTGAATCACGAAGCTGGAAGAAACGATGTGGCAGCAGCCACGAGAGGGCTCTCGGCACACACACACGCTCCCCACACGCGTGTATGTGTGTAAGCTGCAGCTCTGGAGGCCATGGTCTGCGCCATGAGCATCCATCAGCTTTGTTTCTCCTCCTGGATGCAACATTTCCCTTGGCTGGGAAAGGTTAAGCTGGAGAGAGGCTTGGAAGCAGAGAGGATGGAATCCAAACTCCCTTATTTCTTGTGGGATTCGGCTGCATGACGCTGGCTGAGATGGGAGCTTTTTGATGTCCTACTCTTGAAAGAAGGTAGAGTTTAGTCCCTATGGACCTGCAGGAGACCATGAAACTGGGGGGGTCCTGAATCCGTGGCTGTGGACTCTAGCTGTGCTGGATGCTCTTTGTGAGCAGACTCCTCGAGTCTTCACACATGCCTGTGCGTGAGGTCATTTAATAAATCAGACCCACCAAAGACACAGTATCTTCTTCCTCTATGAAACAGGAGGGACCCCAATTTCTTTGGTGTCTGGGAGCTAGGTGCATTCATTTGCCCAGACACGGTGGCACTAGGAAGGAAGAGGGCCATGTGTGGCCATGCCAAATATGATATTTGGGCAGAAAGAAGAACTGTCTTCAGTCATCAGGGGTATAAACTATTTAATTGCTGCATCTCAAAGACCCAAAGCAATCTCTCTTCCGTTTGGGATGTTACTTTTCTTTTTTTGTTAAAGCCCCATGAGAAGTGCAGAGCAGAGCCACAAAAGTGATTTGTAGCTTGTAGCTTATAGACTTGTACCACAGAATGGTAGAGGTTGGAAGGGACCTCTGGAGATCATCTTGTCCAACCCCCCTGCTCCAGCAGCTCACCCAGAGCAGGGGGCCCAGGATCGTGTCCAGGCACCTTTGGAATCTCTGCAGAGGAGACTCCACAAGCTCTCTGGGCAGCCTGGGCCAGGCTCCCACACCCTCACACCAAACAAGTTTCTCCTCCTGCTCCCATGGAACCTCCTGGCTTCCACTTGGTGCCCGTTGCCCCTTGGCCTGGCGCTGGGCACCACTGACAAGAGTCTGGCCCCATCCTCTTGCCCCCCATGGGCCCTTGAGCTCTTGCTCAGCATTGATCAGATCCCCTCTGAGGCTTCTTTTCTCCACAGCCCCAGGGCTCTCAGCCTTTCCTCCTAAGAAAAATGAAGAGAGATATGTTTATCCTGAGACACCCAAGACTACATATTTTTTAGCCGGACTCAGGGTGCCTGAGATGACTTGATTTCTGCATCAAAGATTTTCAACGGGGAGCAGATACCAAATGTCAAAGGGCTCTTTAATCTTGCAGTGAAAGGCAGAAGAGCTGGAGGGAGGAAACTGAAGACTTATAATTCAAACAGGAAATTAGAGCTCAAGATGATTAACCCCGGGAACAGGCTGGAGGGAGATGGGACGAGGCAGCAATTCCCCATC
Organism: Eurystomus gularis; assembly: GCA_013400335.1. Classification (NCBI taxonomy): domain Eukaryota; kingdom Metazoa; phylum Chordata; class Aves; order Coraciiformes; family Coraciidae; genus Eurystomus; species Eurystomus gularis. Next base: position 137,501 of record VZZY01009612.1, on the reverse strand, counting down.
CGTCGCTGCCTGATCAGGAGCAGAGCACAGGGGGCTGGATGGAGGAAGTTTGGATTTACCAGCGAAAATCTCCTGCCTTGTTAGGGCTGGTGTTCAAGAGCTCCATGGGTTAGTGTGCAACGTCTGTGCTACCTGACCGCAATGCTGCGCTTAGATGTTCAGCAATAATTATTGGTGTAATCCTAGAATGCTTTGGGTTGGAAGGGATCTCAAAGATCATCTCGTTCCAACCCCCCTGGCATGGGCAGGGACACCTCCCACTAGACCAGGTTGCTCAGAGCCCCATCCAACCTGGCCTGCAACCTGGTATTGCCAGACCCCTTTTTCTGAGTCTTAGATCAGAGGATTCTCCACCAGATGAAGAGTAGTTTGAAGGATGGGCTGGTAGCACCTCCCTTCCTGCTCTTGTGTCCCATGATCCCCATTTGGGTAGGGGCATCGGTAAAAGTGGAACAGCTGCCACAGGGATAGAGGGAGAGAGACCTTCTTGCGGCCTTTCAGTACTTAAGAGAGGCCTGTCAGAAAGATGGGGCCTAGAAGAAAGATGGGGAGAGACTTCTGAGCAGGGCCTGTTGGGACAGGACAAGGGGTGATGGTTTGAAACTAAAAGGGGGTGGATTCCACCTAGAGAGACGGAAGGAATTGTTGACGCTGAGGGTGGTGAGAGCCTGGCCCAGGTTGCCCAGAGAGGTGGTGGCTGCCCCATCCCTGGCACCATTGCAGGTGAGGTTGGCCGGGGCTCTGAGCAACCTGCTCTAGTTGCAGATGTCCCTGCTCAGTGCATGGGGGTTGGACTAGATGACCTTGACAGGTCCCTTCCAACCCAAAGCACTGTATGATTCTATGAAGTTTTTTAGGACACTTCAACCTTCCCCCCCCTCCACCAGCGTGATGGGATCTGCACCCCATGGGTGTTTTCCCTGGTTGCAGTTAGTGTGAAATCCTCTTTATCATCAGGAGGAGGGAAAGCATGGTCCAAAGGCCAGGAGACAAGAGCAGCCCCTTCCTCCCTGCAGCTCCTCCATCCTCTCATCCCTGGTTCCTCCCACAGCCAAACTGAACTTGGCGGAGGGAGCGAGATGGAGCCGGTTGTTTTCCTGTCAGCAGCAGCTGTAATCACGAATTTTACCTGTTAAAAGGTTCATGGGGCCCTAGAGAGAAGCAGCCTGTAATAGCCCAAGAGCTTCATCTCGGAGGTGCAATTTCTGGCTGGCAGAAGTTAATGGGAGAAGCAAATTAACTGGTATAAAGAGGCAGGATGAGCCCAGGTACACGTGCCCGTGTGAGAAGCAGTGGCTGGTTACTCTTTCCATGGATGAGCCACTTCTTTGGTGTTATGGGACCAGACCAGCCAGTTCCTGCCTCCTCCTTCTCCCACCTCCCCCGCAGTTCAGCTTACTCATTTTCAGAGTTAATTCAGATAAATGCCCCTGATTGTCTCCATGTGGATAAACCCATCGTCACTTAATTTTCCCACCTGGTATCTTCTTGGCCTTTTTTATTTCTCTCTTCCCTGTATCTCTTTTTTTTTTGCAGGATTTTTTAAAAATTCCCTTGTAATTCCCATTTTTCTCTTTCCTGTCCTAATTTTATCTATTTCTTTCCTCCTTGTCTCCCTTCTCTTTGCCTTTCTTTTTCACGCTGTCACCTGCCATCAGTAAATCAGTCCTTTAGAAAGCAGCAGCCTCTCCACTTTCCTTTGAGGTGCCTTATTGCTGGCACCTCGGAGCAGGAAACGGCTAAAATTGCAGAAGAATTGCAGCGTGAAGGAGAGTTATTACCCTCTGCAATTTCCCACCACCCCAGTAAATGGCAGCTTTATGAGACTGCATGCGCATGGGTTGCCTTCAGAACCTTGTCGAGGTCCTGGCAACCCATGGGCTTGGCTCGCCACTGCCTTGTGATGCTGTTTGCACGTCTGCAACGTCAACGTGGACCTGTGTGAAAGAGCAGTGAAGTTTTACAGCCAGATGACACAGAGATGGCATCACAACCCATTGCAGAATGGATGGGAACATCCATGTGGTCTCATCTGATGGTGCCATCTGACCCACCAAGATAACCTCTGGGAGATGTTTCTCTAGCTTGGTCCCGCCTTAGCTGGACGCTCCCCTGAGCAATCTGTGCCCACACATCACTGACCTGCCTCTTCTTCCTCCTTCTGTCATCCTCACCATCTTTCAGTTTTAATTGAACCAAAATAATTTGTTTTGTTTTGTTTTTTTTCCCTTACGTATTTTGGTGAGTCAGAAGCTTCCTGGGTTCATTAGCCAGTAGGTGAAATTATGATCTGGAGAGTTAAAATCCAACAAAACAGAAAAATCATCCCTGAAAACCTCACAGTGTCATGTCTAGGGCTGGGCTAACCAGCATTTCTTGGAAGTCCATCGTTTGGAATTTACTTTCCTTTAACATTAACCATCCAGGAGTCCTGAAATAGACTTCTAGTTGAAATTAACTGAGATGAATCCAGGTCTTTGTTTCTGCAACAAAAAATATGAAAATACTACTAAATAACTGCACCCCCTTCTGATTTTTCCCTCTTCTTCATGTGTTCCAGGCAGGTCTCAGGGTTTTGGCTGTCTCAGTGGTTTGGGTAAAAAGAGGTGCCCAACTTTCACAGAATCATAGACAGATCTGAGTTTGAAGGGACCTTTCAAGGTCATTGAGTCCAACCCCTCTGTACTGAGCAGGGACATCTGCAACTAGAGCAGGTTGCTCAGAACCCCGGCCAACCTTATCTGCAGTGGTTCCAGGGATGGGGCAGCCACCACCTCTCTGGGCAACCTGCGCCAGGCTCTCACCACCCTCAGCATCAACAATTTTTTCCTTCTCTCTAGGTGGAATCCACCTCTTTTTAGTTTAAAGCCATCATCTCTTGTCCTGTGCCAACAGGCCCTGCTCAAAAGTCCCTCCCCATCCTTCTGGCAGGCCCCTTGAAGTCCTGCAAGGCCACCAGAAGGTCTCCCTGGAGCCTTCTCTTCTCCAGGCTGAACAAGCCCAACTCTCCCAGGCTGGCCTCCCAGCAGAGGGCTTCCAGCCCTCCCATCATTGCTGGGGCCTCCTGTGGCCCCGCTTCACCAGGTCCATGTCTCTGCTGTGCTGAGGACTCCAGAGCTGCCCCAGCACTGCAGGGGGGTCTCCCAGAGCGCAGCAGAGGGGCAGGATCCCCTCCCTGCCCTGCTGCCCACGCTGCTGGGGATGCAGCCCAGGAGGACGTTGGCTGCTGGGCTGCGAGCGCACGGGGCCAGCTCAGCTCCAGCTCCTCACCCCCAGCACCCCCAGGTCCTTCTCCACAGGGCTGCTCTCCAGCCCTTCATCCCCAGCCTCTGTTGATACTGGGGGTTGTCCCAACCCAGGTGCAGGGTCTTGACCTGGCCTTGTTGAACCTGATGAGTTTCACAAGTGCCCACCACCCAAACTTGTCCAGGTCCTTCTAGATAGATCCCTCAGACACGTCAACTGCACCACTCAGCTCAGTGTCACCTGCACGCTTGCTGAGGGTGCCCTTGATCCCACTGTCTGTGTTACTGATGAAGGTATTAAACATCACTGGTTCCAGTACGGACCTCTGAGGGCCACCACTTGTCACTGCTTTTTTTTGCTTTCATATCAAAATTTTCATGAAAGCTGCTCTGCCGTGCTTCTGCTGTGTAGGTCAGAGAATAATTGCTGTGCACCGAGATATCCAGCAGCTTGGAATATTACCATTTTTACAACAGCGAGCTGGTAATTTACCGTTGCTAATGCAGGAAAAAAAACCCAACAAATTTATGAGCCGGACCAGTAACTATTTGTACAAGCTTTACTGTGTGAGCCTTAAGTAGATAGATCGGCCAAAATCATGAGCACTGCAAACATCAGCATGTGACATGTGGACATTAATAGGCATTAATAGTCTTATTCCACTTGGACGTGCTGGTTGGGGACATTAAATGTAGAGTTGGTGCTACTTGGGCATGACTGGCATTTAAAGGTCAAAATTACAGTATTTTAGGTGTTTTTTTCTTTGAAATAGCAGTGAATTAATTGCACTGTGCTAAATAATATGTATTATTATAATGAATATATCATTGTATGTTAATAATTAATGAGTATTCATAATATATTATCTATATTTTTATTATACTATATATACACTTAGGTGCTCAGCAGGATGCTGTTTCCCATCCCACAAGAAAATGTGAATTCAGGCGATGGTTCTGCGCTCCCAAGGCACGTCAGAGCCAGGAGATCAGCCAAGCACGATGGACACACAGTAACGACCCCTTTTCATCGTGGTGGCTTCGGGCTGGCCTTTGTGCAAGAGCAGAGCCATCAGTGTGATCCAGACGGTAGCGGTGACCCTTCCTTCTTGGCTCCATTACAAATTCATCCCCCTGGTGCCCTGGGAGCTTGGAAATCCCCATCTGGATCTACGGTGAGTGACGACCCCTTACAAGGGTGTCTTCAAACACATAGTATCATTTTGATTGGAAAAGACCATTAAGATGGGGTCAGGGACATCCCAGAAGGCCAATCACATCCTGGGATGCATAAAAAGAACTGTGGCCAGCAGATCAAGAGAGGTGATTCTGTCCCTCTACTCTGCCCTGCTGAGGCCTCACCTGGAGTATTGTGTCCAGTTCTGGAGCCCCCAACAGAAGAAGGACATGGACATATCGAAGCGCGTCCAGAGGAGGGCCACCAAAATGATCAGGGGAATGGAGCATCTCTTGTATGAAGACAGGCTGAGGGAGTTGGGGCTGTTCACCCTGGAGAAGAAGGGGCTCTGGGGAGACGTTAGAGTGACTTTCCATTAGCTGAAGGCCAACAGGAAGCAGGGGAAGGTCTATTTAAAAGGATTTGTAGTGATAGGGCAAGGGGCAATGGTTTTAAGCTAGGAAAGGATAGATTTAGGCTGGATATTAAAAAAAAGTTCTTTAACCTGAGGGTGATAGATCACTGGAATGGGCTGCCCAGAGAGGTGGTGGAGGCCCCATCCCTGGAGTCATTCAAGGTCAGGCTTGATGGGGCTCTGAGAAACCTGACCTAGGTAGAGATGTCCCTACTTGTATAGGGAGGTTGGACTAGATAACATCTAGAGGTCCCTTCCAGCCTGAAACATTCTATGATCTTCAAGTCCAACCATTAACCCAGCACTGCCAGGGCACCACTAACCCCTGGCCCTCAGCACCACATCTCCACGGCTTGGAAAGCCCTCCAGGGATGGGGACTCCACCACTGCCCTGCCCAGCCTGGCACAGCCCTTCACAGCCCTTGCCAGCAAGACATTGCTCCTCAGCTCCAACCTCAGCCTCCCCTGCCACAACTTGAGGCCGTTTCTTCTTGTCCTGTTGCTTGTTCCTTGGGAGAAGAGCCCGACCCCACCTGGCTCCAACCTCCTGTCAGGGAGTTGTCAAGAGTGAGGTCTCTCCTGAGCCTCCTTTTCGTCACCCACTTGTGCAAAGTCACGACAAATGTGTGTGGGGAGGTGAAAGGTTAGTGATAAATATTAATAAATAAAGGAAGAAACAGCTGCTGTAGAAACCACCTTTCTTGGCAGAGCAGATTGTTCTTCCTGTACCTGGCAAGGGACACGCGACACTGGGGAAAATCAAACTTAATCAATGAGGGAACATAATCACCAGGTTCATGGGGAAAGCAGCATAACTGGAGGTGGTTGGTGTCCTGAGGGCTTAGGAGATGTTTCTATGTGTGTTTAAATGTGTAAATATATGTGTGTTTATAAACACATACGTCTGTGACGCACCCATGCAATTACATCGTCGACTTTAACACAATAGGCCAGAAATGCAAAGTGCAAAGAGTTGGTTTTTACCAAATTTATGGAAGATCTCCTGGAAGAAAGACTCTCTTCCAGGAGTTATGGATGAAAAATTCTCAATAACAGATTTCCCGCAAGTTTGAATGAATTTCTTTGAAAGCAGTGAGGGTGCAGAGAAGAGCAACGAAGCTGGTGAAAGGGCTGGAGAGCATGCCCTATGAAGAGCGGCTGAGGGAACTGGGTTTGTTTGGTCTAGAGAAGAGAAGATTGAGAGGAGACCTCATTGCCCTCTACAACTACCTAAAAGGAGGTTGTAGCGAGGCTGGTGTTGGTCTCTTCTCTCAAATTAATAATGATAGAACGAGGGGAAATGGCCTCAAGTTGGGTCAGGGGAGGTCCTTTCCAACCATAACGATTCTGTGATTCTGTGACCTTCGCCCTGTGTTGCCAGGAGGAATGACAGCACTGAGCTGAGCTCATCCACACCATAAGAAAATGCATCTTCTCATAGTCCTCCATAAAGGACTCGGATCAAGATGGGTGGTCTGTGCCAGTGCCAAAAGCCTGGTACTGAGGCAGTTCTTGGTTCAGGGACCCTGGCAGCCCATATGCAATGGGCAGCACCAGCTCTTAGATATCCCATCTGGGCTGTAGCAGATCAAGGAGCCTGGAGACCATCCCATATCCAACCAGGAGCCCTTCAGTGGGTTCTTAGCACAAGAGAATTCCAGCAGAAGAAAAACATGAACCTGTTGGAGTGGGTCCAGAGGAGGCCCCAGCAATGATGGGAGGGCTGGAAGCCCTCTGCTGGGAGGCCAGGCTGGGAGAGTTGGGCTTGTTCAGGAGAAGAGAAGGCTCTGGAGACACCTTCTTGTGGCCTTTAGGTACTTAAAGGGGACCTAGAAGAAAGATAGGGTGGGACTTTTGAGCAGGGCCTGTTGGGAAAGGACATGGGGGGATGGTTTGAAACTAAAAGAGGGAGATTCAGACTAGATATAAGGAAGATATTTTTGCTGCTGAGGGTGGTGAGAGCCTGGCTCAAGTTGCCCAGAGAGGTGGTGGCTGCCCCATCCCTGGCACCATTGCAGGTGAGGTTGGCCGGGGCTCTGAGCAACCTGCTCTAGTTGCAGATGTCCCTGTTCCCTGCAGGGGGGTTGGACTGGATCACCTTGCAAGGTCCCTCCCAAGCCAAACCATTCTATGATTCTGTGATTCTCATGATCCCTGGTAGCACATGGCTTCCCTGTGAGGCGCCTCCAACGTGCTGCCTAACATCTCGCTGCTCAAGGGTGAAAAGTTTCTCCAACTATCTCACAATTCCCTCTTTTCTTTTTCAATTTAAGGCATACCCAGGCCCTCATCACCCAAGGAGAATTAAGGTACATCATTCATGTTGTACTCCTCTTACCACAGCTCCATGTGGTGAGGATGCAGTTGGTCCTTTCTCTGATCACGCCACATTCCAGCCTGGCTCTGTATGTGCATATTTTTTCCTTACAGAAGAAGGAAACTGGCCCAGTAGATCCACCCTTCCATGGCCAAAAGGTCAGTGCTTTTGTTTCCCCTTTAATGCAGATACCAAATGGCACCTGGGAAGAGTGATCCATCTCCCAGAGCAGTCTCATTTGGAGGCTGAGGAATCATGGGTGAAAACTGGCCATGCCAGTAGGTCCATGAGGTAGTATTCAACAATTTTGACTATTGGTAATGAGCAGAGATTCCAGGCTTGAACGTTTCACAGCTGACCCAAACATGGGTTTTGTGTTTTGGGGGTCCTCAATAGTTTTGTTGTCTGTGAACTTCTCCTCTCTCTCTCAAACTCATGGCATCCTTTAACATCTGCAGTATCTTGGGTCAGGGAGACCCTCAGCTTGCCACTCATATCTGGTCCTTACTCTGCAATCTGTGTTTTCTCTCTCTGCCTTTCCACTGTACAGGATGGAAGGGATGGGGTCAGGGATATCCCCAACCTGGTCTGGGAATGCAAGTGGTGGAAATGAGGGGTTCCTCCACAGATGTTTGGCAAAACATGACGCAAGAACGAGGACAGCACCCACCTGGTTTAAAAAGGAAGGAAAAATTCCTCATAGTGATGCATGTTTTCTTCACTCTGAGGGTGGTGAGACCCTCGCACAGGTTGCCCAGGGAAGTTGTGGATGCTCCATCCCTGGATGTGTTCAAGGCCAGGCTGGATGGGGCCTTGAGCAACCTGGTCTAGTGGGAGGTGTCCCTGCCATGGCAGGGGGGTTGGAATGATCTTTGTGGTTTCTTCCAACCCAAACCATTCTATGATTCTATAACTAAAGGAGTTGCCTGTTGTTTTCCAGGGAGAAACAGGAGCTCCGGGAGCCCCTGGAGACAAAGGAGAGAAGGTAGTGGTAGCACTTTTCTGGCCTGGGCCTCTGAGACCCAGAGAAGGTTCCCTAAGAGTGTCTGGAAAGGGAGAGGCTGGTGGGACACGCTGATGGAGAGGACATTCAGGGTCTGTGGGAGACAGTGCCGATGTAAATTGGGATTGCCACAGTCCCACCTTTATCCCTGAACTTGGATGCGTGTTTCTGTCCCTCCCTTCCAGCATCTGCCACACAATCAAGAGTAAATGCAAAAATTCAGGGGGTTTTCCTGGTGTTCGTTTTCTGCTGGATCAGTGAACTAAACCAGGTGGCAGACAAGCAACATCCAGCCCTGGCATGAGGACAGGGATGGAGGAAGGGCCACGCAAAACACCATTTCATGGACACTTTTGGTGGCAAAGGCTTTGGCAGCTTCAAGGTCAGGTTGGATGGGGCTCTGAGCAACCTGCTCTGGTTGCAGATGTCCCTGCTCAGTACGGGGGGGTAGGACTAGATGACCTTGAAAGGTCCTTTCCAACCCCAACCATTCTGATTCTGTGATGGCAAAATGGCAGATCCAGGGTGGTGGGACCCAAATATTCAGGACAAAGGCAGACGAGGGTTGTTGTTGAGCCAAATGGGGAAGGATACCTCGGATGGGCTGTGTGGTAGAGCATCGCAGGGACACAGGCATGAGGAGGGAGGGAGGGGAGATGGCTGGAATTTGGATGCTTTGTGTCTTGCAGGGGCAGCCTGGGGAGATGGGAGAACCTGGAGAAAAGGTGAGCTGGGAAGTTGGTATCATCAGCTGGAGCAGGACAGCAATACCAGCTAGGTGACCCAAATCCAGCACTGGAGATTGCCACAGGAAAGTCAAAATCTGCTGGGTCAACCCAGCACTACTTCCTGGGAGCAGTGTGGCCCTGTGTTAGAACATTTGGCTGTTCCCCAGTCACGCAGCCACTGCCCACCTCTTCTGGGTGGAGGTCAGAGGGGCCAGCCGCTCCATGCTGCCATAGGCCACGAGCACAACTGGAAACCTTTGCTCTTGCTTGGGGGTTGCACTGAGGTGGTACCTCACGTGACCTCTTGCACAGGCTTGGTAACTCTTTCTTATTTCATAGGGCGTCAAAGGAGACCGAGGTGAAAAAGGTCAAAAGGTAAAGAACAATGTTGGTACCACAGTCAGGGGTGGCTCTTCTCACACTGTGAGAGCTTCCCTCCTGCTCTCCCTCTTCCTTTTGCCATACCTAACCTCCTCATCTCAGGAGGAGGTGTCCAGGTAACCTCCTGAGATGTGAGTTCAGTGTGGCCAGTTGCTCGCTGGGGACCCAGCATCTCTCTGTGGACTAGGAAGGGACTCCAGATGCCTCACATAGACAGGACATCCACCTTATAAATGGATAATATCAGAAGATTAAAGTCTCACCCACAGTCCTCTGATAATATTCCTGCAGCTCAGCTCCCTCTTTTTCAAAGCTGCTTAAATGCTCTCAGCAGCTTTGTCCCTCCAGGTCAGATAAGACTTCACAACATCTAGAGAAGATGTGGTGGTCAGTGAGGGCTCTGTAGAAACCCACAACGTAGGGTCAGCTGTAAGGGACTACATCTGGGTGGCCAGGCAGCAGCATGAAGCAAGCTCTCATTTTGATGGGCCCACAGTGGAAGGGTTGATCTTGATTTTCCTTGGCCTTCTTCTCCTTACAGGGAGAACCAGGAATTGGGTTCAGAGGTCCCATTGGTCAGGCTGGGCCACCTGGATTTAAGGTAAGCCTTTCTTCTCTTTTAGATAGGATTTCACTTGGGATTTGGGGGGTCTTTCTCTCTGTAGTCCTTGCTTTCCACTGCTTGGGTATGGAGCACAGAACTGGCTGGACCTACAAAGATAAACCACCAAAGCCAGTCCAAGCCTGGGAAGGCAGGACCACCACATGGGTCTGGGACAGAGGGAGTGCTCTGTGTCCTCCACAGGTGAGGTCCAGAGGATAAATATCATAGAATCATAGAATCATCAAATGGTTTGGGTTGGAAAGAGACCTTTAAATGTCATCTAGTCCAACATCCCTGCACCGAGCAGGGACATCTGCAACTAGAGCAGGCTGTGAATTATGGCTGTGGAAAAACTCCAGGGAATTGTGGTCTCAGCAGAGGTGCATTTTTGTGATTCCTCGGGATGTTGCAGGTTTGCAGAGTTTTAATTCACTGGAGACCTCTGAAGGTCTGCAGGTAAGGGCTTCCTGCTTAGCAAGCCATGGTTCAGCCCTTTCTCCAGGCTGATGGACCACGGCTGGAAGGAGTGCCCTTGAGTCTGTGTACTGGTCATGTGAATTCAAGGAGACACTCCAGGCTTTCTCCAGGACCTTTAGGGGGGTGGCTAATCCCAGCTAAGATCCAAATTCCTTGTGTTTCACTCAACAGGGTGAGCCAGGGGCCCCAGGACCTCCAGGAGCTCAGGGCATCCAGGGCATTCGTGGCAATGCTGGCACCCCTGGGTCACAGGGGGACAGAGGGGCTCCAGGTCTGCCCGGGATGCCAGGACAGAAGGTAGGTGGTGTGAAGTGAGGGGACAAGTATGTTAGCCACCTCAAGGTGAGAACAACAATGGCCCTACTGAGACTGTCTATGCTTGGTGTCCACTGTGGGTCAAGCCCTGACCTAGCCAGGTCTCCAGCCCCTGAGCTATATGCAGTCAGTGAAGAGAAGCAGGAGGTGGGGCTGGGGACAGAAATGTGCCTAAATTCAGGACCTCGGTGGAGCTGGAGTCCCCTCTCCTCAACAGCAAGAGGTCCCCATGAGGAGGCTGTTCCTCCTGCTTGCTGCCAGTGCAAGGAACACCTGGGAGCACCAGCTCCTGCTTTCTGGACCTTTCCCAGCAGAACCTTTCCTACTACAGGATGTTCTCCTCCTTAAGGGATTTTGTTTTCAAGGGGGAGCGTGGGAAGAGAGGCCGGAATGGATTTGCTGGGCCCATGGGACCGTCAGGATCCCCAGGAAAAGAGGTGACTTTTGTACATTGCCCCAGTGGCTTTTGAGCAGCAGCGGGATGGCTGGAGGAGAGGTTGAGGCCCTGGTACGTGGGCTGGGTGTGCTTTCCTCCTCTTGGAGCATGGGGACAGAAAAGCATTGAGAACTTGCAAAGCAAAGTCCTCCCTCTATTTTGTTTTCCTTGCCCTACAGGGGACTCCCGGGACACCTGGACCCAAAGGCAACAAGGTCAGTGTCAACCTGCCTGGAAGGTCACAAACAGCTGAGATCCTCACGTGGCAATGGGACAGCCCCCTGCCCTCCCCTGGCTCCTTATCCCTGACCCCATCCAGCCACTTCATCCCTCTTTCACCCTCATCCCCTTCTTCCCTATGGTTGTTGGAGCATCCTCCAGAGAGAGCAGCAGCAAGTCAATGGAAGTCAGTCTCCTGACTCCTTCTGTGACTTTTAAATCATGGCCAAACTGGTCAGCAGTCATGAGATGTGGTGTCCTCTGGGATTCTCTGTTCTGCAGGGAGAAATCGGCATTGGAGCAGCTGGCCCAAGAGGTCCTCGTGGACTGCCTGGCCCTCGGGTAGGTGCCTCCATACATGTTCCTGGCTTGGCCTCTTGCAGCCTATCTTCTTTTGGAGGCAGCTTTTATACCGTCACTTCGCACTCACCCATCTTAGAAGATGCCTAAAGGATTGATTTCAGACCCCTCCTTAATTTTTTAACAGCCAGGTTACATAGAATGGTTTGGGTTGGAAGGGACCTTGAAGATCATCTAGTTCCAACCCCCCTGCCATGGCAGGGACACCTCCCACTAGACCAGGTTGCTCAAGGCCCCATCCAACCTGGCCTTGAACACCTCCAGGGATGGAACATCCACAGCTTCCCTGGGCAACCTGTGCCAGTGTCTCACCAACCTTATAGTGAACAACTTCTTCCAAATTTCTAATCTAAATCTCCCCTCTTCCAGTTTGAAGCCATTACCTCTCATCCTATCACTACAAGGCCTTGTAGAAAGTCCCTCCCCAGCTTTCTCAGAGGTGACGGACACTGCTATGCCCAGCTGGAGCTGGCACTGACCAGAACCTGTCCATGGGTTGCAATTAGCATCTCCTCCATAATTAGATGCCCTCAAGCATTGCAGGTCACACTGGCCAACTGCATGGCCAAGTGATTACTGTCCCACTGACTATGTTGGCTGTGCTCTCACTGGCTAGATGGGAATGTTGAAGGCAGTATCTACATCACTCCATCTGCGTGTTTTAATCCCAGCAGCTTGGTGAGGAACCACCTCGGGTTTGTATTCTTTGGAGATGCTACCTGCAAGCTCCTTGAGAAACCTACCTCTAGCATTTTTATCTTCATTCCTCTTTTCCCTCCTATTGTCCTGGCAGACGGAAACCAGCTCCAATCATCCTTGGGGCACCAACGTTCACTTTTCCTCATGCTGCTGAGAAGTTTTGGTCTCCTTCTGGCCAAGACCCCAGGGAGGCCCTCTTGAGTCATAATCAAAGGCCATGTTTCAATTTGCTGCTTCTGTGGCTGTTCCGCGAATAAACTGATTTTATGCCACAATCCATTTAGACAAACTCCCCATCTGCCAGCAGAACTGTTCAACGAGGCCCCTGAGACAAAACACTTAATGAGAATGTCAACAGCTGTGAAAGGTCCGGGGTAAACCTTGCTCAAGCTTCATTATCTGGAGAAAATGATGAAATAATGTTTCTGCTTTTCTGGCTCCAGCATAAATCTAAAGTGAATCACAGAATCTCAAATCACATCGGCTTTATATGAGAGATCTGAATTTGGCCTCGCAGGACAATAATTAAGTCTAGGCATCTTAAAGTCTTGTAGGATCTACCTAGGGAGGTCATAAAGGGACTTCATAGACCCACCAGCACAGCTATCCCTTGTAGCAAGGTCTATAAGCAGCCAATAGCACACTTGAGAAGAGGCTCGGGACAAGGTCTACAGCAACTCGAAACCACAGCCGGGCATTGAGATAAGCCTCCCATTGGTCTCCAAGGGCATAAGTTGCTGTTGAGCAGTTGACTGGTGGCCTCTTCCTTCTGCAAGTCAATGGGATGAGTTCCAGGTGAATTCCTGGCTGCCTGTGGTGAGTCCTGCTGAAGTCGTTTTCAGCAAGTAGTTATGAATGTGCAGAAAAGCTGCTGAGTCTTCTAATCAGGAGGAAGAAATCTCTCTGTCCCACAAACATCTCAGGCCTCTGTCCCTGGTTGCACATGCCTTTATCAGATAGAAGTATATCTTGGTTGATCACTGGAACAGGTTACCCAGAGAGGTGGTGGAGGCCCCATCCCTGGAGCCATTCAAGGTCAGGCTTGGTGTGGTTCAGAGCAACCTGACCTAGTTAGAGATGTCCTTGCATATTGTAGGGGGGACTAGATGACCTTTGGAGGTCCCTTCCAACCCAAACCATTCTATGATTTTATGATCTTGGGCATATATAGTACATCAGATCATCCAGCCTCAGATGTCTTCTTCTAAGGTAGTCCTACCAAGACCTCTCTCTATACCAACAGAGAGGAAGCGACACATTTTTGCAGTGATTTATATCATACTCAATCAGGTGCAGATCATCTCACAAATGCCTGTTTATCTCAAGGACTGAGGAGAAGCTGAAGGCTGAAGTTTCAATCTGACCAAAGTATTATTCTCTAAACCTTCAGTGACATGTGGGTGATCTCAAGCCCTTTAGGCTCTTTGAGACAGATCCATAGGAGCATAGGGCACCTAAACCTGATGGAGGTTGGACAACTCCTTCAAGGATCTGGGCTTCTGCATGCTTGAATTCCTGTTGTCCCCAGTGGGATGGTTTGCAGGGTTGGGACCGCGCGTGTTGCATTTCTCTTTGCTGATGGCCATCACTACCCCTCTCCATCCCAACAGGGTGACAAGGGCATCATGGGAGTCCGGGGCCCCACTGGCATGATGGTGAGTGTTAAAATGGCATGGAGGGCTGATCTTTACAGCATGGACAACAACGGACTCAGGGCTGGCAAAATCCCCATGAGCAATGAAGAAATGAAACAGGTTGATGCTTTCAGTGGGAAATAGAGACTTTGGGAACCTGGATTCCGATGTTCTGTTGGGATTCTGTTGTAAATCCCATAGGCAGCTGTGAGACGTAAGGGGTCATGCCGAGCACAGTTGCTTCATGCTCTCATCCATTTGGCTGACTCATCTACAGGCTGCTTTTTGAAGTCCTCCTGAAATATCTCTCCCTCTCCGTCTCTTCTTTGTCAGGTCTCTGTGCCTGCGTGAAATTCAGGGTCTTGTTCTGCTGTAAACTCTGTTTTCACTGGTAGGGGACTGAGTCAGGCGAGAAGCAGATGACAGTTTGAAGGCCAAAATGAAGTTCTTCAGAAGGCCAAGGGTGGTTGCAGTACCAGGTTTCACCCTGGGATCTCATCCCTGAAGGGCTGATTCTCAGCAAGACTGGTCCTTACACCACGAGGGCTTGCAAGATGATGAGTCCCAGTGGTCAGAGCAGCATCGCAGGACACAGGGGGATGCAAAAGCCCAGGTTTTGTGGCCTTTGGGAAGTCATAGAATGATAGGGGTTGGAAGGGACCTTTGGGGTCCAAGCCGTCTGCCAAAGCAGGGTCACCCAGAGCAGGGTGCCCAGGATCGTGTCCAGGTGGGTTTGGAATCTCTCCAGAGGAGGAGACTCCACAACCTCTCTGGACAGCCTGGGCCAGGCTCTGTCTTCTCCTTTCCATGCCCACCCCTGTGATGAGCTGCCAGTTCTCAGGTGGAAGGTGCCACCCCTCTGCACGTTCATGGGAGGTCTCCAGTCCCCAGTTTTGCAAACAAGTTACACTTGGGATGACCACCATGGCTTTTCACCAGGTGTGGTTCCCATCCTAGCTCTGTCTCCAAGGGGCTCTGACCTGCCCTGAGGGACATCTGGGGATCCCCACCACCTCCACCTGGGAGAAGCCCTCTGAGAGGTGGGGGCTGCTTCTTTTTAAGATTAAGGCTATGAAAATCACAGTACATGGCTTGCAAAATGGGGGAGGTTGGCTAAATGTATACATCTGCCAAGAGAGCCTGAGCCCAAGACCCAGTGGTGGGCAGCAGCTTAAGACTAAATTTTCTCTTTGTGTGTGATTCACTTCTCAAATTGCTCTCAGAGGGAAGGAGAGTAGAGGCTTCTATGCCAGTCCTACCAGCAGCTTCTCCAGGGTGGAACCCATCCTTGGAGGCAGCTCTGAGTGGAGGCGGCTTTTTCCTAACACCTTCCACCTGCTAGTATCTATCTTCACATGTTGTTTTGTGTTCTTGCAGGGTCTAAAAGGCTTCCCGGGTGTGAAAGGCGGAAGAGTAAGCAACAGTCATCTTATCTACACCATGCAGGGTTGGGGGAAGCAGGCTAGGGAGCAGATGTCCTGCAGCATCAGCAGGACGATGACTGCCAACAAGACAACGCATAGCCTTCCATTTGCACCAGCGAGCAGGAGTCCTCTCGGTCTCATTGTGCTACATTCCATTTACAACCCTTGTAAGGTGCATCCCAAACATAAGGGACGTCCAATGGGACACTGAGGGAGAGACCTGCATAAGGCTCTGCCACTCAGAGCCTGTCTCTGCTTTCCTGTCCCTACCTGGTCCTTGCAGGCTCCCCCTTCCCCTGCTGTCGCCACAGCAGTCTTGAGCAATGGAGAAGGTTAGAATCGTTTTGGTTTGAAAAGACCTTTAAGATCAAGTCCAGCTGTTTAACCCAGCACTGCCAAGTCCACCACAAAACCGCGTCCCTCAGCACCACACCTCCACAGCTTGGAAATCCATCCAGGGATGGGGACTCCACCACTGCCCTGGACAGCCTGGCACAGCCCTTCACAGCCCTTGCCAAGAAGATATTTCTCCACAAGTCCAATCTAAACCTCCCCTGGCACAACTTGAGGCCATTTCCTTTGGTCCTGTCACTTGTTCCTTGGGAGAAGAGCCCAACCCCACCTGGCTCCAACCTCCTGTCAGGGACTTGTCCAGAGCCAGAAGGTCTCCCCTGAGCCTCCTTTGCTCCAGGCTCAACACCCCCAGCTCCCTCAGCCGCTCCTCACCACACTCCTGCTCTAGACCCTTCCCCAGCTTCCTTGCCCTTCTCTGGCCGCGCTCCAGCCCCTCAAGGTCCTTCTTGGAGTGTGGGCCCCAAACCTGACCCCAGGATTGGAGGTTGGGCCTCCCCAGTGCCCAGTGCAGGGGGACAATTCCTGCCCTGCTCCTGCTGGCCACACTGGTGCTGATCCAAGCCAGGATGCTGGTGGCCTTGTTGGCCACCTGGGCACTCTGCTGGCTCATATTCAGCTGGCTGTCAACCATGAGATGCCATCAGGAACGAGTCCCACCCTTCAGCTTCATGTATCATGCCCATGGTAAAAAGCTTCCAGAAACAGATACAGTTTCATCCACTCTCAGTAAAGCATGCCTGATTTGAGAGTGAAATTCAGGAAGCCCTCTATTATATAGGACACCACCCCACCCTAGATGTAGCGTAGGCTCATCCTTGTAGCGCGGAGATGCAACATCCCATTGGGGGGTCGAAAACCACCCATAGCTCCATATTGTGGATGTGCTGAGCGTCAACTCAGGCAAACCACTTCAGTCCTCTGGGTCTTTATTTTTTGTCAATGCAATAAATTCTAGTTGCACGCCATCTCCTGTGGTAAGCTAATCACTTTGCAGAGTGCCCGGAGGAACTGACTTCCAGCTGTGATCGATCTCAGTGGCTTGGAGTGTGAATCAGTGGCCAGAGCAACACAAGAAGAGTGAGTAAAGAGGGAATCACTCACTGTCATGTTTTCCTTTTCTCTGTTCAGGGTGATCGAGGACTTCTGGGGCCCAAGGGAGAAAGAGTAAGGACATTCCAGATTGTGACTTTCTGGGGTAAAAGGTTTTTGGAGTTTTCTAGTTACCAGTGAGCAGATGGACAGGAATGGTCAGTGATTTCATGAGGTAGACGCATAAATGGTAAAAAATATTTAGATGTTTTCAAATATCTGGGGTCTTAGTGATTTTGTAGGATTCATAGCATTCCATGTGGGTGGGCATAGGCCACCCAGCATGGGGCTCTGGGGAAGGTCCTCAGATGATAGGGGTCCTTGGAGATGTCCCTGCTTATTGTAGGGGGGTTGAACTGGGTGGTATTTAGAGGTCCCTTCCAACCAAACACATTCTATGATTCTATGATGGGGTGCAAATGCCTTTCACTGAAGAGGACTTTACATCCTACTTTTGATCCATGGTGTTGTGCGCAGTGCCATCCATGTGCCTGGATCAAGACCCCATTGCCACTGAAATCTGTAGGATTTGAGGCTCAGGATCTCATGGGTGCTTCTCCATGTCCCTGCTCAAGCATCTGACCAACCCCAGCATGAAGACATTTTTCGTTCTAATAGGATTTTCCCTTGTTGCAAGTTGTACTTTCACTGTGTGCCTCCAAGAAGAGCCTGGGTCCATCCTCTCTACATTTGTCCACCTAGGAAGGTAGTAGAAGACAAGATGTAGATGCTCGTCTCCTTCCTGGGGGTCTCCACCAGTTTCCATCCACTTTGTTGATGCCATCCTCGCACTGGACACACCGCTCTGGATTGAGCTTGTGAGATAGTTTTGACAGGATCCCACAAAACAACAACAACAAAAAGTCACTTTGGCAGCTATTTTCTGGGGCACAAAAATGCCTCCTGTGAATTAAAGGAGAAAGCAAATTTCCACTGATTTTGGTGTAACCAGCTCACCTCAATCTTAAAAAGCCCGAGCTGGAATCATAGCAGGTAATACGAAAATAATTCCCCGAGCGCTTCTGGGAAAAGCAGAGAAAACGCTGAACTTCTGCCCAGTGTTTTGTTAACTTCCTTCTTGGCTGAAATGTTAGAAAATGAGTTTTAGAAAACCTACATGATGATGCTGCCTTTGAGTCACGCAGTATTAAATGATTAAGGCCAATTTGTCTCTGAGGAAGCTGCTTTCAAAGGGAGCTCGCTCCAGAGGCGAATCAATTCTTAATCTGCTTCGTGAAGAGGCCCCCGAACACCTTCCCAGCTGAAGGAATGTGTTTTCCAAGGAATACCTTAATAAAACATAAGGTGGAGGGCGAGATAGAACAGGAAGAGGGGGGAGGAATAATCAGCTTGGTTTTGTTCCACGATTGCAGCTTAATTTTCTTTCTAATTCTCCCTTGATCAATACAGGAGTAACTGTGTGAATCCCAGAGCCTGTGCTATGAGTCGAATTAAACGCAACCAAACACATCAATTAGGTTGGAAAACACCTCCAGGATCATCAAGCCCAACCTTCACCCCAACATCTCCCTGACCACTAGACCATGTCCTGAAGTGCCACATCTACTTGTTTTTTGAACACCTCCAGGGGTGGTGACTCCACCACTGCCCTGGGCAGTCTGTTCCAGTGCCCAACCACTCTTCCAGTAAAGGATTTCTTCCTAATATCCAATCTAAACCTCCCTTCTGTTCCCGAAATTGATTGAGTCCCATCCCATCTCCATTAGAGACCTTCCAGAGTAGAGAAGCTTAATATACCCTCATATATTAAGCCAGAATTTGATCAAGGTCCTATGGTGATGGTGAAGGTTGGATAAACTGCAGGAGATAGTCAAAGTTAGGAGAATATTGATCAATGTGTGGTTGTTGAGACTCCAGCAGCAAGGCACAGTCACCCTGAACAGGGATGTTTGCAACACTGGAGAGAGCTGGTGTAAGGAGAGTCCTTGTCAAATGGGCTGCAGTTGCCCATTAGAAGGTAGCTTCAGCCCTCTTCCCTCCAAACTATGGACAGCATCACCTCTTTGGAGACACAACCATCGCTTTGCCAGAGCAGAGCCATTTACTCGCATGGCTCCTCAGCTTCTTCACGCTCTGAGGAGTAAAATGCCCCTCCTCAGCTGCTGAGCTGGTAAGTAGCCTTGGCATGGATGTGCCCGTGGGGTGACTGCATGCCTGTAGCTACCGGCTCTCTCACAAAGTGACACTTTGGGGGTCTGACCATCCAAAAACTACCTCTGAGGGGTACCCAAAGTGCCACTCCCCTTCCTTAGCTCCAACTCTGTGTCTATAAATCAGGACATGATGAGCAGACCCATTCACCATCCTGCCGGTGACCAGCTCCCACACCTGGGTAGAGATGGAAACCTTGACATCCTGAGTGACAGACAGTGATGAAGGAGCCAAGCCACCATGTCAGATATGAACCTGTCCCACCACTGACAGCCTCGGATCAGGAACTGGACCTCAGGATCCTGCTGTGCACATCACCATTTCCAGCCATGACATCTAGCTTGGGGTAACGCCAGTGGGCCCCAACATTTTTTGGAGCAAGAGGTCACAATCAAACCTCAGGAATTCTTGTTGTCTCTGCATGTTCATCATCCAGCTTTTCACAGAATTACAGAATAGCAGGGGTTGGAAGGGACCTCTGGAGATCATCTCGTCCAACACCCCTGCTAAAGCAGGTTCACCCAGGTCAGGTAGTGAAGGACAAGTAGCCTGAACAATTCATGTTGTGCTGTGGAGCATACGTGCCTTCCCTGGAACGTGTACCATGGTTTGGGAAGGGCTTACCTTCATTGCAGATTTGTGAATTACCATTTTGCCCGTCATAGCAAGTGTGGTTCCAACCAATGGGACCCATGAGTCCATGTATCACCAGATGTCTACATCTCCGTGTGTCTCCTTTCTCCAGGGTGAGCCCATGACTGTTTTTGGACCCCAGGGCTATAAAGGCAGCAAAGGAGATTCCGTAAGTTTGACTCTTGTTGACTTTCTAAGCTGTCCCTTCCCCACTGTAGGTGTCATCAGCACTGAGCACAGCTTGGGATAAGGACTGAGAACCAGGACTTTGGTCCAGAGCCAGTGGCTGAGAGTTGGGTCCTTCCAGGAGAGAGACACAATCCACTAATCTCTGTTTTACCTTTCAGGGTGAACAGGGCCTGCCAGGTTTTGATGGAGACAAAGGCGAGAAGGGAGAGGATGGGCCTGTAGGAGAAAAGGTATGAACCTCCCAATGAGACCGAGAGAGACAACAAATGGTCACTGGTGGGGTGAGGAATGGACTGATATCTCTGCACCTTCCCTTCCTACATCCCTGCTTGAAAACACAGTGCAAGGACAGACCCACCCAGCTCTTACCACAGAAAGGGAGAGGAGAATGCTGGGCTGGGGCTTGAGGATGAGGTGCACATCCTGTTTACCAGCTGTCAAGTAGTTTTGAGACCATGTCTGCAGCACAGGATCCCTCTGGGAAATGTGACCAGTCAATTACTGCAGCACTGGAAGAGGTCCATACCTCCCTCTCCCTCCAAGAGCTGACCATGCTACTTCAAACCCTGAAGCTCTTGTGACATCATTGTTAAGGCTTGTTGGCTCTTCTGGTCCTGTTCTTCACTCAGGGCTGTCCCCTGTGGGGTGGCAAAGAGAGTTGTCTGCTCCTTCATCCTGCCTTTGCTCTTTGAGAGCACCCTGTGGAGGTCTCAGGTCTCAGCCCATCACCACTCCACTGGGAGGAATCACGTAATCTTCCACTCTTGGACCGAGTCACAGATTAAATCTCCAAATCAAGCCTATTTTCATGTTCTGTTAATGCTTTTTGCTCCAGAAGTCCTTCCTAAGATGGGGACTCTGCTGAATAAATCTAAGTATCCACCACAGCAACATCCATGTCCAAGCTAGACACCCAGCTCCTCTTATTTCCCATGGGTCCCGTACAGTCAGTGTAGTTGAGGGTGGGAACTGCCTGACCTGCTGTGGGCATCTCTCTTGTGAAGAGACAAACCATCACTGATTATGGATGCTCTGGATGCTCCCGTGGGTGGTACCCGCTTTTTTAAGTCAGATGAAAGCCCATACTTGATATCTGTCAGATTGCTTTCTCATGAAAAAATAAGACGTATCTCCTAAATCAAGAAAAACCTCTTGGTCAAATATCTGAGTGACTTTGGACAGAGCCCCAGAGTACTGCCTCCACCACCAGTAAGTCCAGCAAGGTCTTGTACTTAAGTGTTTGCAATGAGGCAGCTCATCCAGAAGCTTTGAGACCCTTTTCTGCTTGTCTTCCTTCAGTCCCCATCACTGGACACCAACTCAGGACAGTTCACTGAGGTTTCTGCCAGCCATTCTTCAGCCAGTGGCTTTCTTCTCTAGCACTGGCCACCACAGAGAACTTTGGGCTCCTTGGGGCTGAAGGCTACTATAGATGCTTGTTGTCAACCTCTCTGCCATCTCCATGGGTTCTTCTACTGGGAGTGGGGGGGTCACTTCAAGAGCAGAAGGTACTTAAAATGTATTTGACAGGGATTTTAAAATTTTAGGGAGTTAAAGGTGAAGCTGGCTCCAAGGGAGTGATGGGGCTTTTTGGAACGAGAGGACCGGTGGGGCAGAAGGTGAGTACAGTGAGCACCTATGTTAAGGCATCCCCTGCAAGACTTGGTGTGTAAAACCCCATCAGTGTTTTCTCACAGAATATAATTTCACATTCTCTCTCCAGAATTGCTGATTGAGATGTGATGGGGCTACCAGAGAGCAGAAGTAGCTCCAGGAGACCACTAAAGATTTCTCCTATTTCGTACAGCAGCAGAGGGCTCTGGCATCTTTCCTGGGCTAAAATGGTCAATAATGACTCACTGAAATGTTGATATTCAGGCAAGAGGTGTGAACTGCTGGCTAAGCTCCAGTTATAGTCACTGGAGATGTACAGCTCCGTTCAGCTGGCCAGCTGAGATGTTTGGGGTATCCTCCCTGCCCCCTCCAGCTGCTGCTGCAGACGGATCCCCAAAGGTCCCTTTGCCTTCTCTTCCACAGCTGTAGGTGTCTCCTACAGCAATCCCCATTTCCAGAGGAAATGCAGCTCTTTGCCGTGGTAACTCATCACCACTTTCCTTGCAGGGGGACCCAGGAGAACCAGGCTTGCCGGGCTTTGCCGTGAGTTGGAGAATGCTTCTCTGTCTTTGCAAGTCTTGGGGGTGGAACTGGGCGTGCGCTGCTGGTCCTCTCCCCACAGCCAGTGTGTGGGTTACTGGGTGGGATGTGGTGGTGCTGGCTCGGTGCTGCTCCACAAAGCCCACATTCAAAGAGGCTTTGCTGGAAAACCAGCTGTAGGCATGGGGGACCACAGCCAGAGGTGTGTTTTAGTAGGATGTTGCATTTTGCATTAAGGAACACGTGAAATACATGTTTATTTATTATTTTTTTAATGCCTTTAGTGTATTAGGGCACCCCACTTGGAGTATTGTGTCCACCTTTAGGGCCCTCAGCACAAGAAAGACATGGATGTGTTGGAGCAGGTCTGGTGGAGGCCAGGCTGAGAGAGTTGGGCTTGTTCAGCCTGGAGAAGAGAAGGCTCCAGGGAGACCTTCTGGTGGCCTTGCAGGACTTTAAGGGGCCTGTCAGAAAGGTGGGGGTGGACTTTTGAGCAGGGCCTGTTGGGACAGGACAAGGGGGGATGGTTAAATCTCCCTAAGAGAGGGAGATTTAGACTAGAGAGAAGGAAGAAATTTTTGCTGATGAGGGTGGTGAGATGTTGGGCCAGGTTGCCCAGAGAGGTGGTGGCTACCCCATCCCTGGAACCATTGCAGGTGAGGTTGGCTGGGGCTCTGAGCAACCTGCTCTAGTTGCAGATGTCCCTGCTCAGTGCAGGGGAGGTTGGACTAGATGACTTTTAATGGTCCCTCCCAACCCAAACCATCCCATGATTCTATGAACAGATGACATTTCATGTTCAAATGGCTTAAAAATTGTGACTATAAGTGGTATATCCCATGGGAAATTTATATATCCTTAGGAGACTGGAGTCTGTGTGGATATTCTCCGTGCTTAGTGGTTTCCTGTTGCTGGGCAGAGGGAAGAGAGTTATGCTGAAGGACTTGGGTATTCTCTGAGTTCACCTTGTTTCCTGACAAATGGCAATGGTGGAGAAAAAAAAAAAGAAAAGAAATTTCTGTAAGTGTTTATGTGCCTTTGAACCCCACCATTTCACCTGGGAGAAACCCCAAGTGAAAAAAAATGGTCACCAAGGTTCACGGAATCACAGAATCATTATGGTTGGAAAGGACCTCCAGGGTCATCAAGTCCAACCCGTGTCCTAGCAAACAAGCTTTGGTTGTCCAAAGCGAAACAAAAGTCCCCTCTGATATCTTTTCAACTGGGAAAGGAGGGGAGGGAACACCAAAAGGTGACCTGGACTTTTTCTGAGGTCATGGAAATAAGAGTGTCTTTGATTGTTTTATTGTGATTGGATCTATCACTGTTTTCTTAACCTGTTCCCCAATTATGCCTCTTTGTGTGTGAGTGGGGGATTCTCGGCAACCATCTGTTGCTGTGAAGGCTCCACTGCTGTTCAGCACTACCTGATGATCACTGGTCTCAGCTGGGTAACTATTTAAAAGCCCAACATCCAGGCTGGTAAATGCTCACTGAGAAGGCGACCCTCATTCAATTAGCATTTTAACCCCTGCCTAATTGTAAACAACCTTCTGAGCACGTTGCCTAAGTGGTGAGGCTGTAACGTGTTGTAAGACCTCAGTAACTGGGATCTCCACACGTAGGCATTGGGTGAAGGGAATTGTTGAAATTCCTTTTTAGTGAACATCTGAATCCATACGTGACAACCAGTAGTAGTGCTGGAGTAGAGCAAAGACCTATTGAGGCCACACCTTGCATCCTGGGGTCAAGTTTGGGCCCCTCACTCCAAGAAGGACCTTGAGGGGCTGGAGCGTGGCCAGAGAAGGGCAATGAGGCTGGGGAAGGGTCTAGAGCAGGAGTGTGGTGAGGAGCAGCTGAGGCACCTGGGGGTGTTGAGCCTGGAGCAAAGGAGGCTCAGGGGAGACCTTCTGGCTCTGCACAACTTCCTGCAAGGAGGTTGGAGCCAGGTGGGGTCGGGCTCTTCTCCCAAGGAACAAACAACAGGACAATTGGAGCTGGCTTCAAGTTGTCCCAGAGAAGGTTTAGACTGGACATGAGGAGCAACTTCTTCCCCAAAAGGGGGAAGGAACAGGCTGCCCAGGTCAGCGGTGGGGTTAGTATCCCTAGACATATTTAAAAGCCATGGAGATGTGGAGCAGATGGACATGGTTTAGTGGTGGATTTGGCAGTGCTCGGTTAACGATCGAACTCAATGATCTTTAAGGTCTTTTCCAACCAAAATGATCCTATGATTTTATGTTGAGGCTACTGAGTGCAAAGGACGTACAGTTGGTCTCCCCCATCCTGGCCAGTGACCATCCAGTCATGGTTGGATGATGTGCTGTTTTCTGTCAGCACCCACAGGGCTTGGGCACATAATACAGTTAACTCCCAGCGAGTGCTATTTTGTCATCAACATCTGAGGAAACCTAAGTAATCATTCTCTTGGAAATATTCAAGGGTTCTGCTGGTGCAGGTTAATGCTGTGCTTGGAGCTAGACTCAGATAATAGAGCTTGGTTTTGGTCCTTCATCCAATTTCTAAAATTGCAAAAGTCAGATCAGAGCTGGGGCCCTGTTGGAAGAGCCATGATGTACAACATCCTGGATAAAATTCATCTGACCTCAGGTTAGATATCTGCCATGTCCACTTTCCACATCTGAGCGAGCCATGCTCAGGCCTGTTTTATTGGCAGCTTTAGGGTACTCTTACAGCATGATTCGCATCATCTATTTCAGACACCTGTGTTAGGATGCAACATCCTGATGTGACTTGTTCTTCACAAACCCACGTCTCACTTCATCTTCGAAGTGCTCACAGATACTTTGGTTATCTTCTCCCCAAGTTATTCTGGAGAGGTAGACTAGGCAGCCTCATGTGTCATCCCCAAGTCCTCTTCTCCCTTTTTCTTGAAGATGGACACTTCTTGGTCCAGTCTACCTGTACCAAATCTGTGCATCATTCTCCTTAAAGCTCTATTATGAATACAGCTCCCCCCTCTCTGTTGTCCTTGCTCGCTATTTTGAGTTTCCAGGGTCAATTGCCAGTGTTCCTTGGCCCTCTCCATGTTGGTTTGCAGTTGGAGCTCAGAGATGTTTCTTCACCTCCTCTCGTGAGCTGGTATCTATATTTGGCCAGCAGCCTGTGGATCCATGCCCTATAACTGAGGAAGCCAAGGTCTCTCTGGTAACACCATCCACACAGCCATGTGCTTATTCCCAGGGTGTCCTGCTTCAACTTGCCTTGGAGGGTGGGAAACCCACCAGCTCTTTGGACCTTCTGCTTTTGCTCTCAGAACCATTTCCGATGTGCTTCATTCTTCAGTGCCCGCCAGGTCACATCTGCCAAAGCTCGTGTTGGAGCAGAGCTGCCAGCATGTGAGTGATGGGAAGAATGGGAGAAATCCTGGATTATTCACTCCACACTGACCATTGAGAGTGATGGAGTTCACAAGATGTGTAAGAAAAGCCGTACACCTGAAGACAAAGCAAGAAGTGAGAGGAAGTCAGGGGATTCTGGTTAACACTGGGACAACCAGATGCTAAATATGGCCAGTCCAGGAAGGCTAAAGGAGAGTCCTTTGCCACCGTTCCACAGCACAGTGCTGCAGTCATAACCAGGTAGTGCTCTGCAGGGCCTGAAACCCCTGATTTAAAAACAAAATAGTGATAGTCAAGGCCCTATAACCCAGAGTACAGTAGATGTGAGAATGGTTATGAGCAGGAATTTGATGTTACCATAGATATAAAGAGCTCTTGATATAGATAAGAATGGTGGGTAGACGACTCTGGAGAGGTACCAACAAGAAAGCCCTAATTCCCTCCATCAGCTGCATGGGGACTTAGGTGAACCCATATGACATCCCAGTTCTCCTGCCTGCTGAGCAGTGGGACCGTTCAACCCAGAAAAGAGGAAAGGTGCAGTGGTGGGGTCTGCCCTGGGCTTGATAAGAGGTGTCCCTGGCCAGTCAGAGTGGAAGAAGCCATCTCCTAAGAAGCTCTTGCCCTGAGAGGGTGTCTTGGTGTGTACTAGGCACTTCTGATGAGTCCAGGCTGGTCAAAGGGAAGTTAGTCAGCCAGATCTTCTGGCCACAGGTGAAAATCTCTGCCTAGGATACCTTGGAGTCTTTGCAGCAGGGTATCGGGCTGCCCCATCTCAGAGATGTAGCGCCTGAGAACGAATACTCATTACGGCTGTGAGGACCACTGGCATCTCCCACACCAAGAGAGGATTTTTTGGGGAGGATGCTCAGGGCTGCAGCAAGTAATTATGGGGCAGGACAGTCTAGACAAGAGATACAGCAGGGAAAGGAAACAAACATAGTTGAAACTCTGAGGCTGAAATTCCATCTACTTCATACGCATCATCCCATCAAATATTGAGCAGTGACGCCCAGGAGGTGGGAAACCTTTTAGCAGAGGTTCCAAACCCACACCATGGTTTGGAAATGCATTAGCCCTTTGATGTGTGTCTTCAAACAGCTCGATCCTTCTGGGGTACGCCGTTGGGGCAATGTTTCTGCTGAAGGGCTTCACATTTTCCCAGGGCGTCCCAGCTAATTCCCCAGCTTCCGAGTGGAAAAGACAAGCCTGGAGACAAGGCAGGCTCCTCCCTGGCTCCAGCCGGAAGCTTCGCTGGAATTTGTGCCTGGAAGCAGAGGTCCTCGGCTGCTCAAAGACGTCTTTGCGTCACAGCCAGCACTCAGGACCTATGACTAAGCCTCTGCGTTGCGGTGCCTTCGTGGTACCTGGTGTCTTCGCAGATAAATGAAGCCTGCTCCAACAACGTTTTAATAACGGAACCAAACAGCAAGAGCCATTTCCAGTACTCCACCAGTAATTGCCTTTAAACTGCCGTTTTACTGGCTTTTATTGCCCAGCCTTCATTTGCCTGACAGAACACGCAATGTAAATCTAAGGGAAAAAAATTCCATTCAGCGTCTTTCCCTTGCCCAGTGCTCAAATGTTTTTCTCTTCCCCTCTCCCTCTTTTTTTTTTCCTTACCTCCTATTCCATCTTCTTCTTGTCCGTGGGTGCAGAAGGCCTGGAAAAGCATCACCTCTCTGACGTGCTTCCCTCCCCAGATGAAGCAGAAGCAGACCTGCTGTCATGTCCAAGCTTTATTATCACGGAATCCCAGCATGGTGGGGGTTGGAAGGGACCTCTGCAGATCATCTTGTCCAACCCCCTGCTCCAGCAGCTCACCCAGAGCAGGGGGCCCAGGATCATGTCCAGGCGCCTTTGGAATCTCTCCAGAGAAGGAGACTCCACAACCTCTCTGGGCAGCCTGGGCCAGGCTCCCACACTCTCACACCAAACAAGTTTCTCCTCCTGCTCCCATGGAATCTCCTGGGTTCCACTTGGTGCCCGCTGCCCCTTGTCCTGGCGCTGGGCACCCCTGACAAGAGTCTGGCC
Source organism: Eurystomus gularis (assembly GCA_013400335.1). Lineage (NCBI taxonomy): Eukaryota > Metazoa > Chordata > Aves > Coraciiformes > Coraciidae > Eurystomus > Eurystomus gularis. The sequence goes on along the minus strand of VZZY01009612.1, from coordinate 110,080 downwards.
CCATTATAAGCTTTCTAGTCCATATGACAAAGTCTTTCAGCACATTATGAGTCCACCGGTGGTAACACATAGGAGTTCACCTACAGTGAGATAAGACCCAGGTCAAAAACTTACTTATATTTACTAAACTGAGTAGACATGGCTTAGACCCAGCTGTCTTTCGGCCTACCAGTACTTGGTGTGAGCTTAACACTTCCTAAAGCCATTTGGGCTCCTTTCAGGTCAAGAGCAGGCAGGAAGCACCTCATTATCTATGCCAGACAGAAGAAATGAGAGTTGGACACAGTCAGATGAGGAAGCACAGGAAAACAAGGAAACATCTCTCCTTGACACGATTGACACTAGGGACAACTAAGAAATATTAAAGGTATCGGTTGATGAGAAGCTCAGCATGAGCCAGCAACGTGTGCTCGCAGCCCAGCAGCCAACGTCCTCCTGGGCTGCATCCCCAGCAGCGTGGGCAGCAGGGCAGGGAGGGGATCCTGCCCCTCTGCTGCGCTCTGGGAGACCCCCCTGCAGTGCTGGGGCAGCTCTGGAGTCCTCAGCACAGCAGAGACATGGAGCTGGTGGAGTGGGGCCACAGGAGGCCCCAGCAATGATGGGAGGGCTGGAAGCCCTCTGCTGGGAGGCCAGGCTGGGAGAGTTGGGCTGGTTCAGCCTGGAGAGGAGAAGGCTCCAGGGAGACCTTCTGGTGGCCTTGCAGTATGTGAAGGGGGCCTACAGAAAGCTGGGGAGGGACTTTTTACAAGGGCTTGTAGTGGTAGGACGAGGGATAAGGGGCTCAAACTGAAAGACAGGAGATTTTGATTTGAGAAATAAATCCTTCACTCTGAGGGTGGTGAGACCCTGGCACAGGTTGCCCAGAGAAGTTGTGGATGCTCCATCCCTGGAGGTGTTCAAGGCCAGGTTGGACGGGGCTTTGAGCAACCTGGTCTAATGGGAGGTGTCCCTGACATGGCAGGGGTGGTGGAACTAGATGGTCTTTGAGGTCCCTTCCAACCAAAACCATTCTATGATCCTATAGTAATTGGAAAATATCTAACTAGTGTCATGTTCCTTCAGGATCAGGCAACGCTCAAGAATAAGCTTTTTAACCCATCCCCTTCGATACAAGTGTGTAAATCCTGGCCAGGTGGATTCGTACCGCGGTCAAAGCCATCTCAAAAACACCAGGCACTCATTGCCTGGGCTTGTGAGATTCAGCCATCAAGCCAAAAGGTTTATTACCCTCCAAGCAAGCTATTTGTCCTAGCAAACAAACTCTAGTTAGCTGGGGGTTTATGGTCCATTTACTTCCCCGGATGGAACTTCATATTGATTGCGCCAATAAATAGTTGCTAGTAAATAAAGAGCTTGCACGAAATGTTTGTGCCTGTCGTGTGGGCAGTGCTTGAGAAGCATGGACTTTACCTGGAGCGTGGACTTTACCTGACCTGCAGAGCCATGGAGGAGCACCTGGTCAGCTCCCCAGAGAAGGAGCTGAATTTTTATACCTGGGATATTCACTTGTTACTGAGAGGAGTAATTGGAGAGGTGATGACTCTGCTTGGCATACAAATCTGGTGGCTGATTTTGAAATATTTTTTATTTGATAAATGTGTTTCCTTTCAACAACCTCCTGCAAATTCATTCGAAGTAAGGAATGCCACTTGTTCATCTCCTGATCTGCTTAAATGGCCAATTCATTCTCCTCTGAGTGAGCTGAGCCCTCTGCAAACAGTGTCTCAAGTGGGGGTAAATCTAATTTCATCTGGCATCCAGGTTCTGAAAACTGCCATCAAAATTGGCCAGAAGGGATGAGTAGACTATGGCAGCCTTGAAAAAAAAAAAAAAGAAAAGGGCATTTCCAGTAGCTTTTATTTTGCTACCAAAACAGTGGTAGACCCGACGCAAAGAGTCCTCAGTGCTGGAGGTGGCTCCGGTGTCCCACACAGCGCTGAGCTGCAAAGTGATTCTACAAGCCAAAGAACCTCCAAAGTCTGACCAAAAGTTATTTTCTTGGAGGACCACCTCACCATCCAGCACAGCCCACAAGGCTGGGCTGGATGAGGAGCGCTCGTTTGGCTCTCAGCTCCCCAGATGGGTGATCTTCTCTGAACTGCAGCTGTGAGCAACCCCATGCCTGGATGCTCTCATTCACCAAAGCAGATTTCACCACCCAGTGCTGCTTTCCAGCACCTCTACTGGGTCTGAAGCTGCAGACCCAGTGCCCAGGATTGTGTGCATCCCCCTCGGTCCCTCGCAGTGTGATGCTGTCTGCTTGATGCCCTTGCTCCCACTTTCAACACCACCTAATTCTCTTGACCCATGATTACTCTTTAGCCACTGCCTGCCTCTGTTTCTCAAGCTGCAGTTATAATTAAATCAACTCACAGGTTGCATTTGCTAGTGGCTTACAAGCCCTTGAGGAACGGGTGCTTAATCCCAGCCTCAGATGTTGGTGCTAGTACTAGAGTAGCTTCTGCCCTCTGACTTGGTGAATAACCCCCTGCACCAGTACAGGGGAGGAGTTGACCTGCTGGGAAGCAGCTCTGCTGAGAAGGAGCTGGGAGTCATGTTGGACAGCAAGCTGTCCATTAGCCAGCAACGGGCCCTCGTGGCCAAGAAGGCAAATGGTCTCCTGGAGTGCATGAAAAAGAGAATGACCAACAGGTTGAGGGAGGTTCTCCTCCCCCTCTAATCTGCCCTGGTCAGGCCACCTCTGGAGTATTGGGTCCAGTGCTGGGCTCCCCAGGTCAAGAGAGACAAGGAACTGCTTGAGAGAGTCCAGAGGATGTNAGCAGGAGGAGAAAGTTGTTTGGTGTGAGGGTGTGGGAGCCTGGCCCAGGCTGTCCAGAGAGGTTGTGGAGTCTCCTTCTCTGGAGAGCTTCCAAAGGTGCCTGGACACGATCCTGGGCCCCCTGCTGTGGGTGAGCTGCTGGAGCAGGGGGGTTGGACGAGGTGATCTCCAGAGGTCCCTTCCACCCCCACCATTCTGGGACTCTGGGATTCTGTGACTGTGGGAACACAAATCTCAGGGTCTTACTATTGAATTTCCTACCTGATGAATGTCCTCAGTCACCTTCCTTGCAAGAACAGGCACAGAAATTAATTTTTGTCCTCTTTCTGGCAGGGTGCAGCTGGTCTCAATGGGAAGGATGGAAACAAAGGAGCCAAAGGTGACAGAGGTCTTCAGGGGCAGAAGGGGAAGCCGGTGAGTGGCAGGAAAGAACGTGGTCTATTTGGCAGTTAGAAAAGAGGCTCTGTGCCTTTCTTGACCCCAAGTTCTTTTCTCATCCCCCACCCTATAGGCCTCATTACTGGAGTCAAGTTCTTGCTTCAGGTGTCTTTCCAAAAGTGAGATGAAATCACTCCCTAAACCTCCTTGAGAAGTCTCTAATGCACATCCCGGCCTGGTTACTTAGAGGAGCCATTCTCTGGTTGCCAGCAGAGAATCTGTCCCTGTCTCTGGCAGTAGGCTTCCGTGTTTTCCCATGTTTTTCAGCACAAGTTTTCCTTTGTTACTTACCAAGGCCAAAAAATCAAGTTTTGTCATGTCCCAAGTCCAGTTCTCCTCGAGGCTGACCTACCTGATGGAGAGAGCAGGGAACAAGGCAATCATTTGCTAAAGCCCTTACTGACCTTGCTTTCCTGGGGTGAACTGGTTCTCTGCCACAACAGTGTGCTTCACTTGTCCCCAGCTAAGCTCCTGCACATGAATAGGACTTTGGCCCCTTATTATTGAAAATACATCTCCAAAGTGATGCTCGATGGGACATGTCTTTGCTTTACTTTCTGGAAACCAGCTGAAATCTGCCAGCATTTTTTCTCTTTTGTTTTTCCATGAGAGAAAAAGAACCAGTAGAAGATTGTGGGAAGGAGCAGGAAAAAAAGGACCTCACTGAAAGTAATGAACGTTCTCTAGATCATTCGGATAATGCCTGAAGGATCCAGACTTTTAATGACAGACTCAATTTCCACAGGCAGTGACCAACAAAAGAGTTGAGGGAGCCCATCTAACATCTCTACAGTGCAGATTCTCATGGTTTTTGCCACCCTGTTAGGTTCCAAACCTCAGTAACATTTACTCCAACACACAGGTCCTTGAGGATCATTTTCCAAATGTTTCTCTGCGTAAACTACAGACCCTGTGGTGACAGGTTGGATGGGGCTTGGAGCAACAAGCTCTAGTTAAAGATGTCCCTGCCCATGGCAGGGAGGTTGGACTAGATGATCTTTAAGGTCCTTTCCAACCCAGAGCATTCTGTGGTTCTGTCACTCAGCATTTTGTCCCACTCCACTAGCAGTCCTGTTGCAGTCACCCATCTTCTGCAAGGTTGTTCCCTGTCCCACCCCAGAGCTAGCTGCATTTCTAGCAACATGATGACCATGATCTGCAAATTTCCGAGGAGCCTCCGGTGGTTAAAAGCACAGTGCAAATACAAGGTGATGCTATCACCAGGGCTGTGTTCTTTACCTTTCGGGCTGTGCATGAGATGTTTGCCTTTTTCTTTTTATGTAGGGAGAAAAAGGTGATCCTGGGACCACCGGAGACATTGGGCAGAAAGGAACAAAGGTAGGAAATGATTAGGCATTAGGAAGAAGTTTTTGCTATGAGGGTGGTGGAACACTGGAACAGGTTGCCCAGAGAGGTGGTGGAGGCCCCATCCCTGGAGACGTTCAAGGCTGGGCTTGATGGGGCTCTGAGCAACCTGACCTAGTTAGAGATGCCCCTCCTGACTGCAGGGGGTTGGACTAGATGACCTTGGAACATCCCTTTCAACCCAAACCATTCTATGATTCTGTTCTGGGACTCTGTGGTGGGCAAGATCCTGTGAAATCTCCATCCTTGGAGATACTCAAAAACTGTCTGAACACGGTCATGGTCAACCAGCTTTGGATGACCCTGCTTGAGCAGGGGAGTAGGACACGATATCCTCCGGAGCTCCCTTCCAATCTCAACCACTCCATGATTCTATGAAATAGAATCCTAGACTCATACAATGTTTTGGGTTGGAAGGGACCTTTCAAGGTCATCTAGTCCAACCCCACTGCACCGAGCAGGGACATCTGCAACTAGAGCAGGTTGACTAGAGCCCCATCAAGCCTGACATTGAATGTGTGCAGGGATAGGGCATCAACCACCTCTCTGGACAACTTGGGCCAGGCTCTCACCACCCTCGGTATCAAAAATTTCTTCCTTCTCTCTCATCTAAATCTCCCTCTTTTAGTTTCAAACCATCCCCCCTTGTCCTGTCCCAACAGACCCTGCTCAAAACATTGTCCCCAATGGGGAAGGATGCTACAAGCAATGGAGGAACTTGGAGCACTGCATCAGGGTTAGCCCTGGGCACACGCAGTGTTCCTTCCTCCTGCCCTCACCTTGAGTTAACACCACCACCTGTCATCTGCTTCATCCTCAGGGTGTACGAGGCCTTCCAGGACGCACTGGCGCTTCCGGAGCCAAAGGCATCAAGGTGAGCTAAGCCCATGACATCCCACTCCAGGTGCCCCATTTCCAGCAGCGTTTCCTACTCATCCCCGAGACAGCATCATGCATGAAGAAACCACCCTAACTCTGGCAGAAGAAATCCCTCTTGGTAGCACGGGGCTGCAGCACAGGAGGACATGGCCTTGCAGAGCAGGGAGCCATGGATGGGGAGGTTCTAAAACTGATAATCTGGGGTAAGAAAAAACAAACAGACTTTGCCCAGATCCCCTCCTGGTCTGTGACTTAGCAACAGCCTGGACTCGATTCACAATTACTGCTGGGATGTCGCTCTGATTGTCAGCACCATTAGTCCTTCCTCTATAAACAGGGATAATGACTCTTAATGGTCTCTCTATGAAGGCTTTTGAAATGCTTGATAAGAAGTAAGGGAGCTGTTGACAGCTGAGCCAATGGGTTGTGTTGTTGTTATTATTATTGTTGTTATTAATATTTTTCTTTATCTGCCTTGGCCTACCGGGTAAATGAAGTGCTGTTCAGTGAATTTCCCACCTACTTGCAAGTAGGCTTGGAGTCAGGACGGTCTAAACTTTATACTGGTCTGAAGTAAGACTTGGCTTATATTTAGGCTTTCTCAGTGTCATCAGGTTGCCCCCTCAAGTAGCGCTTACTTTGCCTTTTCAGAGCCAGTTTTCCCAATGTTTTAGGGGTTGTTTGTGCTTAGAGCCCAGCCACTGCTTCTGCATCCACAGGGAGAAACTGGCAGTCCTGGAAAACCAGGGATCCCCGGGTCGGATGGACCATATGGACCAAAGGTGAGTATCTCAATTATGTATCTGCCTATAACTAAGAGGTTTCCAAAAAGCTTCAGAGATGCTGCAAATCCACCTCTACAATGTGCTTATTTATTTCAAAGGGCATTGTTGTAATCACAGAATCATAGAATCATGGAATGGTTTGGGTTGGAAGGGACCTCAAAGATCATCTAGCTCCAACCCCCCTGCCATGAGAAGGGACACCTTCCAGCTTCTAATGGGGTTATTCCGAATCTGTTCCTATGAAGCAGCATAAGTCTGGGTGAAGATGCTTGAACACCAAGGTGATGAGACCTTCACTCACCTCTGAAGACTCAACCAGCTTCACCCAGCTCTGCTGCTCCACAGACTATTGCACAAACCAATTAATGGAGCTTTTTAATGCGATTTCTTTCGGTCTCCTTGAGCACCACCAGTGCCCAGGCTGAGAGACTCTGCTGGGTCAAACTCCGTAAATAATATCGTCATCTGAAGAAAAGCCAGTTCATTCAGCAAATTGCAACCTTGCCGAGTCTGCATTGGCCATGATTTTGTCTTGGCTCCTTCCAGGGTGAGCGAGGAGCATCAGGGGATGATGGTGCCTCAGGGATTCCTGGGGAGAAAGGAGAGAAGGTCAGTACTCACCAGACTGCATCGAGCTGCCATTTATAAAAGAATAACTCCCCCATCCATCAGGTTAACACAATTACACACTTTCTGCATCATAGGTACCCTTTCGAGGGGGCAAATGTCAACTGTCTGGAGCACGAAGGCTGAGGGTTGCAGCTGGAAAGGGCAGGAGAGGGAGGCCTCCTTAAATTCACCCTCTGCTGATGTACAGAACCCCAGGAGAAGGCTTGCTTAGTGTGAGGAAAATCCATCCCTTGAAGTAGGATTGTCAGAGCTTATTCAACACCACCTTGCCCCAGGGTCAAGGGTGCCTGGGATGCTATGGGCAGAAAAGGGGCGACAATGCCGTCGCCTCCTTGGACATTGGAGTGGGAAAGGTCTCTGAGCTGAACCATTCGTGGGTTCTGCTCTCAGCTCCCTGAGGAGTCCGCATCTTGATCACTCTCCACCAATCTTCCTTATCTACGTTGCTTAATTTTCCTTTTTCTTCCCTAAAAGAATAAGTCTAAAATTTGTACCTTTCCATAGAGGGGAAAAAAACGGGATTTCCCTTGGATTTCCCATGGGAGTTCCCAGCAACTGTTATGGAAAAAAAAGAGAAAAACACAATAATCCCAATAAATACCTCAAGTCTTTTGGCATTTTCCAACCCCTGAGGCCCTTCTCACGTTCAGCTCCACCATCTGGTCTCCAGCTGATTTGAGATCTTAAAGAATTCATTGCTTTTATTGATAACAGCTCTTCTGGTCCCCATGCCCTGATGTTCATCTGTGTCAAAGGCTAAGGGTTCTCCTGTCAGGCAACATCTCCAGCTCACTAAGTCTCTGAGCTGTGAGTGGTTGGAGGCCGGGAGATTGTTTTTGGGGAAATATCACCCCCTTCCTCTCCTGTTCTTCTGCTCTCCCACAAATATCTGCTTTCAGGCATTGCTGAAGATTGAGTGTTGGACTGACTGGAGATCTTTCCTTCTGCTGTGCTTAATGGGAGCCTTTTCTGTTCACAGCAGCTCCAGGAGAAAGCTCAATGATGCAGATGAGTAGGAAATTAACAGGCCAGATCTTGGGAACTTCCTTTCTCCTCCTCAGGAGTCATTGTGTTTTTCGGGCCTACAGACTAAAGGACTTCACTTACATGTGCAGGGAGAGTTGGGCATTAGGAATTATTTGGCATCATCCCAGAGAGGGAGTGTCCTTGTCACCAAGCAGTGAGATGCCTTCTGGATAAGTAAAGGTGGAGAGCAAAGCTGAAGTGATCTCTACCATCCTACTGATGCTCTGCACAACAGCAGACAAAGTAAAATGTAAATGGTCTCCCCTTATCGCCAAGTCCATGAAAATATTTGGGCAATGTTTGACTGGCCCATCTCTAAGCCCATCCGTGCTTGAACTGCTCTGTCGGTGATTCTCAGGGGGCCAAGGGAGTTCCTGGCTTGGGAGGCTTCAAAGGACAAATGGGATTGCCTGGGAAGACTGGAGCTGCTGGACCAGAGGGACCTCAAGGGCCACGAGGTGAACCAGGGCCACAGGTGAGCAGCTAGTGGTCTGTAGCATGCCCTGAACCCTGGTGGGATCTGCACCTTACATACTCAGGTAACATAGCACACCAGATGTGTCCCCGCATGTCACCATGTACACATCTATCTCCTCCTCCCAGCTCTTACAAGCTGGCACCTGAGGTCTCCCATGTTGATATGGCTGCAAAGTTCACTGTCTTTCTGTGGGATCTTGGTCAACTTGGTCAGTGGAACCCAGGAGGTTCCATGGGAGCAGGAGGAGAAACTTGTTTGGTGTGAGGGTGTGGGAGCCTGGCCCAGGCTGCCCAGAGAGGTTGTGGAGTCTCCTTCTCTGGAGAGATTCCAAAGGTGCCTGGACACGATCCTGGGCCCCCTGCTCTGGGTGAGCTGCTGGAGCAGGGGGGTTGGCCGAGATGATCTCCAGAGGTCCCTTCCAACCCCCACCATGCAGGAATTCTGGGATTCTGTAATTTACTTCATCTCTTGGTGCATTTATCACCGGATTTTCTTTTTTTTTCCCTTTACTCTCTTCTTCTCCTATCTTCAGTGAAAGATGTGACCTCTCAGTGAAGAAAGGAAGGCTGATAATTTCAAGTTAACAGAGCATCAATTGCACCCCTCCTGTTGTTAATTATCCGGGGAGCAGGATGCCAAGGTTTCGGAAGGAGCTGGTGGCTTTCAGACCCCATTTGTGGGCCATGCTTAATAAGTGGTTTTGCATGCGAGACACGCTGGGCACCTTATGAAATGTAACCAAGAGACTTGGAAATGAGACATGCTAATACTGTTTATGAGCAGGAACATGCTGCCCCCAGATTCTATGCTAATGAAGAGTGTCTTGCTGCTGCCAACACAATGCAGAGGGACGATGCTAGAGATTAATGCTCATCACCCACCCTTAGGCAGCATCCGTTAAGGAGTGAAGAACTTTTCAAGTCAAAGAGGGCTGGAGATGGAAATAGCCTTCTCAGCTGTGCTGGTGGGACTGGCTGAGTTTCAGGCTTGGACAAGACAATACATAAATTAATACGAAAGAACCAAGAACAAAAGAAAAGGTGGAGTTGGGTGACTACCTGAAAGACCAACTGTTGCAGAATCGTAGCATGGTTTGGGTTGGAAGGGACCTTTCAAGGTCGTCTCATCCGACCTCCCTGCATGGACCAGGGACATCTGCAACTAGAGCAGGTTGCTCAGAGCCCTGGCCAGCCTCAACTGCAGTGGTTCCAGGGGTGTATCCATAAGATCTTTGAGGGACAGCCCTCTTTTAACTCCTGCCAACTGGTGTGTCTGGCAGATATTTGGCGTGCCGTGTCTCACCCTGGAGTGATGTACCCTACATAAATGTGTGTAAGGATTTAATCCTCCTGTGTGTGTAGATACACATCTGTAGAGGCTGTGCACACACACATCTGGTTTGTAAGACACTTGAGTTCTCTGTTAAATGGGAATTAGATTGTGCTGCTGCTTTGAACACAAGGACAGGAGGTAGACACTATGGCAGGATTTTCTCCTCTAATTTGTCATGCCCTGCTGAGCTACTTCAGCCAGATAATCCAAACTCCAATCACTAATGATTATCATAGAATCATCAGATCGTTTAGGTTGGAAGACACCTTTAAGATCAAGTCCAACCGTTCCCCCAGCACTGCCAGGGCACCACTAACCCACGTCCCTCAGCACCACATCTCCACGGCTTGGAAACCACTCCAGGGATGGGGACTCCACCACTGCCCTGCCCAGCCTGGCACAGCCCTTCACAGCCCTTGCCAGCAAGACATTGCTCCTCAGCTCCAACCTCAACCTCCCTTGACACAACTTGAGACCATTTCCTCTTGTCCTATCCTTCACCAAGTGAGAAGCACGTTTGGTACCAAGTGAGAAGCACATTTGGTAGCGTGGAGAATTTAGCTGATGCGTAGCCAGTTCAGGACTTTGCTGGTAAAGAAAGACAAGTGAAAATTTCTTTGACTTTTAAAGGTAGAAGTTGGGGCAATTCAGACCCAATTTTGTGTGAAAGTCTGAATGAGTCTGGACCTCATTAGATCATCTCTCCCGGGTCTCAAAGGCCTCCCTGTCCTGAAGTCTTCTTGCAGGACTTCTGACTTGGGTGGTATAAAGGTGTCTAGGTAGGCTTTATTGATTCTTAACCTGGTTTTCTCGCACACAGAGAAGAGCATCACATGTTGGAAAAGTCAATACCCTGCTCCTTGGAGCCACAAAACAAAAAATACCCAACTCTGGGTTTAAAGTCTTAGGGAAGAAGTGACTAAGGAAGGGAAAATGCAGGTGGTGTGGCAAGGTCTGTGTTGCACAGATGGTCAAATTGAACACATGTAGTTTGTCCTGAGATGCCATCAAATAAAGGCTTGACCTAGAGCCATCTGCTCTGTGGTACAAGGGCACAGAGGATGCTCTGGGCCTCCAGCAGTGTTCAGCAGCCTACAGCTAGAGCTGAATCCCCTCCAGTGCTTCGCTGCTAGCAGGGTGATTGTAGGAAGGACTGCCCCGATCCTTTCCCTAAAGGGGTGAAGGTGTAGAAAGACCTTTCCAGAACAATAAAAAATTCATAGAATAATAGAATGGTTTGGGTTGGAAGGGACCTCAAAGATCATCTCGTTCCAACTCCCCTGCCATGGGCAGGGACACCTCCCACTAGACCAGGTTGCTCAAGACCCCATCCAACCTGGCCTTGAACATCTCCAGTGATGGAGCATCCACAACCCCCCTGGGCAGCCTGTGCCAGTGTCTCACCACCCTCACAGTGAAGAATTTCCTCCTCATTTCCAGTCTAAATCTCCCCTCTTCCAGTTTGAAGCCATCACTTCTTGTCCTATCACTACAGACCTTTGTAAAAAGTCCCTCCCCAGCCTTCTTGTAGGCCTCTTCAGATACTGGAAGGCAACCAGAAGATCTCCCTGGAGCCTTCTCTTCTCCAGGCTGAACAAACCCAACTCTCTCAGCCTGTCATGGGCTAGATCCAGCCTCAGACGGTAGCAGCAACATTATTCTTCCTTCCCTTGCTCCTCAGGCTTCACCTTGCCATGAAAAATGTATTAAAAGAATCACAGAAGGGAGGAAGGAGCTGAAAGAACAAGATCCCCTCATGTATGTTTAAAAAGGCTGGAAGTTTTTGCATTAGCAGCTACAAGCATTGCATGCTCAGAAGGCCAGATGTGAGATGATGAATGGCTTTCGTTCGGACGCTGATAAAAGAGAGACTGTGAGAGGCTGCTTTCTACACCCACACTGCTCCTTGTCTTTTCCCTAAATTGCAAGTCCCTGGATCTGAAGTGAAGCAGCGAGGCCACCTTCATTTCTAATGTGGGAGGGTGTTATCTCCATCTGCAGGTCATAGAATAATCTCATAGAATTATAGAATGGTTTGGGTTGGAAGGGACCTCAAAGATCATCCGGTTCCAACCCCCCTGCCATGGCAGGGACACCTCCCACTAGATCAGGTTGCTCAAAGCCCCGTCCAGCCTGGCCTTGAACACCTCCAGGGATGGAGCATCCACAACCCCCTTGGGCGACCTGTGCCGGTGTCTCACCAGTCCTTCTCCTCCTGCTGAGACTCCGTTTCTTAGCTTAGTGCTGGAGAGAAAACTGCCTTCTGCCCCTGTAGAAAGGATGCAGTCCATCCTTTCTGCAGGGAGGGAACATAGGAGGCATCTCATGGTTACCCAGGGCAGAGGGAGCAAAGCCCAGGGCTCTGACCCATCATGACTGGGGAGCAACTGAGATCCAGAGGGCTCTGAGTATCTTCTTCACTATAGAAAAAAGATACAGACAGGCTGGAGAGGGTCCAGAGAAGGGCCACCAAGATGATCCAAGGACTGGGAAGCTGCCAGATGAGGGAAAGCTGAGAGAGCTGGGTTTGTTCAGCCTGGAGAAAAGAAGGCTCAAGGGAGACCTTCTCACCGTGTTCCAGCAGTTAAAGAGTGGCTAAAAGAAGATGGAGACTCCCTTTGTACAAGGAGTTAAATGGAAAAGATGAGTGGTGATAGGAACAAGTTCCACCTGGGGAGATTCCAATTAGGCGCAAGAGGAAAATTTTTCAAAAAAGAACAATCAGCCATTGGAATAATGACCCCAGGAAAGTGGTGGAGTCCCCAGCATTGGACACGTTGAAGACTGAGCTGGACAGGAGCTGGGCCAGCTTGTCTAGACTGTGTTATTCCCAGGAAAGGTTGGACAGATGATCCTTGAGATCCTTTCCAACTTGGAATTCTATGATTCCCACTGATGTCCAGGCTTGATCTTTAAGGGGAAAACCCCAACCAGTGGTGTGGGATATCTCTGGAGGGTGCCTGGGCACTGCTAACTGAGCTCTCCTCTTCCTCTCTAGGGTCCACGAGGGAAAAGAGGAAGACCTCAGCTCTGCCTCAGGGGACCCCCAGGCATGGATGGGCAAAAAGGAGAAATGGTCAGTCCAGGGATGAGCCAGCCTTACCTCCCAGTGAGGTTCCTCACCACCCTGCAGCAGTGCAGAGCTCTCTGCTGAGGCTGGATGAAGCCTGGCTGCTCCAGGTTGTGTTTTGCTGTGAACCATGTGGGCTGCCAGTTGTTTTATATAAGACTATTTTGGTAAAACATCATATTTTGGGCCAAGGCGTCCTCAACTGTGCTTGCCATGGCAGACCAGGAGTAAAAAAGTACTCAGTGTAGTACTTCAGAGTCCAGAGGGGCAATGCTCAGCCTTCTACTGCACATCAGAGAATACAAACAAGAGCTTAATCTCAAGCTCCCAACCTGCAGCCCATGTTCTGGGTCAGTCCCTACATGCTGCAGGTCCAGCCAACACCAACTCGAGGCATTTTTGCATCAGGTGGTGGCTTTGCATTAGCTCCAGGAGGACCAGGGTTGGTCCAGGGTTGGACTCGATGATCTCCAGAGGTCCCTTCCAACCCCTAACATTCTATCATTCTATGATTCCATGTGTTGGTGGAGGGTAAAGTGATTTCTCCTCTCTCTCCAGCCCGGTAAGCTCCAGTAAGTGAGCACAGATGGAGAAAAATTACCATCACAGCTTTAATGTAGATCATTCTTCCTGTGCTCCCTTTCTTTTAATATTTTTAAGTATTTTTAATCAACAAATCTAGTTTTAACCAGTTCTGAGTGGAAAAGCTCTCAAGGCATTTTCTCCTCAGAGGCCCTGGTTGGCAAACCTCAGCATCTCCCTGCGTTTCATCTTTTCAGCATTAGGATTGCAATCCCAGTTGCCATCTTAGAATCATAGAATCATTTAGGTTGGAAAAGTCCTCTAGGATCATCAGGTCCAACCTTCGTCCAACATCTCCCTAACCACTAGACCATGTCCTGAAGCGCCACATCTACTCATTTTTTGAACCCCTCCAGAGATGGTGACTCCACCACTGCCCTGGGCAGCCTGTTCCAGGGCTTGGCCACTCTTTCAGTAAAGACCTTCTTCCTAAGAAGAAGTCTCTTCTTCTCTTCTTCTGCCTGGGCTGGCTCCCAGAGGTTCTTTGGAGGCCAGATCCTCTTCACGCCCCCACCTCAGCCTTTGTGGTCCCTCGCAAATTGTGAAGAAACCTAACTTCAACAGTCACTGTTAACATCCTTGTTGTTTGCCCCCCAAAATCTGGGACCCTGCATCCAGCTCTCTGATACACACTTTTATTTTTGCTTCCTCACACATGGATGAGTCTGTTCCTTTCTGCCCAGCAAGCTCCTCACAGATATCCCTAAAATCTATAGAAAAACATAAGAGACTTTTTCCTCATCTCCCTTCCTAGTGCAACCTTTCTGGTCTAAGGTGCATTCATTCTTGGAGCATTTAATGGTCAATCTACTGAGCTTTTGTAATGACTTAAGTGTTTTTAACAGGGTGAAAATGGTCCAGCTGGCCAGAAAGGAGAAAAAGGAGATCCTGGACTTTCTGTGAGTACTTTAGTCCAAGATCACATCCTGTTACACAGACCTAACAGAGAAAATAGGGCAAACTACCCCTAAGAGGTGTAGAGGAGGAGGGAAATGCTGAGAAACAGGTTCATTCAGAGAATATCTGGGAAATGAGAGCGTTGGCCATTACCCAGAGACGTCAGACCTGCACTGGCTGGGGTGGGAGCAGAACCCGAGGCACATTTCCCCTCTCCCATCCTCCCTCCCCATGAGCTTCAAACTGGAGCTTGGCAGATGGGATCAGTGCCAACGCCCCAGGGCTGATCAAATGCAAAGAAAGAGCAGGAGAAAGGTGCCCCATTTTCAAAGCCATCAGGGAGCTGCCATTGCTGCAACCACTGCAGCTCTAAGTTTCTAAGTCCTGAAGAAGAAGGAGTGGTTGACCCGCATGGGTCAGGGTAAAATCCCTGTTGAAGCTCCCCTAACTTTAGGGTCTCCATCCTGTTGCCTCAGGAAATGTGTTTTGTGCCACTTGACTGATAAGGACGCGGTACTTTCATCTTTCTAGTGTGTGGAGGCCAGGCAGGATCAGCTTTAGCCTGGGTGTTATGGCTAAGGGTGCCCTATGGGTGGGCTGCTGAAGAGCCCAGGTCCTTATGTTGAAAGTCTCCCCAGTTTGTCATCCTTACAAAGGATAAGAGGTGGTGACCACGTGAAGTGCAGTGGGACACCATCCATCACGCATGGAAGAGGCTCAGCTAAAACAGTGGCAGTTGACTGGCCCAAGGGTGAAAGATAGAGTCAAAATCCATGAGACCAAATGTCTTGTTCTGTGGGGTATGGCATGAGCTGGTAAAGAGGCGGAGAAGAATAAAATGAGGTGCAGCTACATCTCATCTAAATCTACTGCTACAGCCCATTTCCATGGGTCAAGCCTGCAGTATAATTTGAGTAGCCCCACTGCATGGATGCAGGTGGCTTGATGAAGCTTCTCAGAGATGAGGGACGTCTGAGAGACCATGGCTTCAGGGCCAGCGCCAAAAGGGTAGGGAGACTCATTGGAAAGCCAGCCCAGGGCTGAGGCGTGCTGTGGTCCTCACATTGGGCTGGGGATCAGCTTCTCGTGGCAAAAGGAGCTGGCTGCAGGATGGCCATGAATTTGCAAAGGGAATCATTTCCCTGATGAGCCACAAATGTTGACCCAAGGTCCTTATGACACCAAATGTATGGCTCTGATCTTGGCCATCAGTGGCTTCACCAGAAGCCACTTCTGGTGGGGCAAGCAGACTTGGGACGAGGCACAGAGAGGAGGGAGACGATCCTGGGGTAGAAAGTCACCACTAACCTCTGCTTTCCTCCCGTGGCATAGGAGGAAGAGGTGAAGGAGGTGGTCAGGAGCGAAATGAGAAGCAGATGCGGTAAGTCGACAGGTGAGCTGCCCTCAGGGCCACCACTCTGACACCTTCCAGCAACTAAATTGGAGCAATTTGAGCTTTGGCACACGCTGGCTCGGTGAGGCAAATATCATCCCATTAGCAGCAAGTGGAGACATGTCACCTCGCCACGCTTGGAAATGAGTCCGAGCTTCGGGGCCATGAGGTCTCCACCACAGTCCTGACCTCCTACTCAAACTCTTAATTTTTTCCCTTTAAACCCTTTCTCTTCCCCCGTGGTTTTGTCAGCAAAGCTTTCCTCCCTGGTCTTCTCCATTTGTGCACTGATTGGTGGAATGGGGGAAAGTTTGGAGCTGCTTTTTTCCTAATAACAACCTTTTAATCCTCATCTACTTTGTGACTCTTCTTGACACGCAGACCTCTCCTCTCCAGCAGTGCATAGCTGCTCACCAGCACCACGGCAGTAACAAAACCCACCACATCTGGGGATGTTGTGGCTCAATGTCCAGATGGAGGAATGTGACGAGTGGTGTCCCCCAGGGATCTGTGCTGGAACCAGTCTTGTTTAATATCTTCATTAATGACATTGACAGTGGCATTGAGGGCACCCTCAGCAAGTTTGCGGGTGATACCAAGCTGGGGGGTGCAGTTGATACGCCTGAGGGACGGGATGCCATCCAGAGGGACCTGGACAGGCTGGAAAGGTGGGCCCAGATGAACCTTATGAGGTTCAACAAGGCCAAGTGCAGGGTCCTGCACCTGGGCCAGGTCAACCAGCATGATCAGTATAGGCTGGGAGAGGACATACTGGAGAGCAGCCCTGTGGAGAGGGACTTGGGGGTGCTGGTGGATGAAAAACTGGAGATGAGCCACCAGTGTGCAAAGGCAGCCCAGAAGGCCAATCCCATCCTGGGCTGTATCAAAAGAAATGTGGCCAGCAGATCAAGAGAGGTGATTCTGTCCCTCTGCTCTGCCCTGGTGAGACCTCGCCTGGAGTATTGCGTCCAGTTCTGGAGCCCCCACAAGAAAGATGTGGACGTATTGGAGCTTGTCCAGAGGAGAGCCACCAAAATGATCAGGGGAATGGAGCATCTCTCCTACGAAGACAGGCTAAGGGAGTTGGGGCTGTTCAGCCTGGAGAAGAGAAGGCTCCGGGAGGACCTTCCAGTACCTGAAGGGGCCTACAGGAAGGCAGGGGAAGGTCTATTCACGAGGGTTTGTGGTGATAGGACACTACAAGGACAAGCAATGGTTTTAAGCTAGGAAAAGATAGATTTAGGTTGGATATTAGGAAAAAGTTCTTTAACATGAGGGTGATAGATCACTGGAGTGGGCTGCCCAGAGAGGTGGTGGAGGCCCCATCCCTGGAGCCATTCAAGGTCAGGCTTGATGAGGCTCTGAGCAACCTGACCTCCGTAGATGTCTCTACTTGTGTAGGGAGGTTGGACTAGATGACCTCTAGAGGTCCCTTCCAGCCTAAAACATTCTATGATTCTATGTTTTTACCCCAGAGAATCTCAACATCATGAGGGTGTCAGGCTTTGGAGATCTTGCTTTCCTTGCCCTGCTGAAGTCCAGCTATCTGAGGGCCAGCAGAGAACTGCCCCACTCCCTGGTGTCTGCCTATGGCCAAGGAGGGTTTGGTTCACCACCACTTGAGGAGATGCTTCAGCCGTCAATCACAGAATCACAGAATCAAGCTGGAGTCACACTCGTTTCTGCCTGGAGATGTTAGCAGGCATTAGAATGCTGTGAAGAGGAGAAAGAAATGGTTGAAAAATAGTCCATGAAAGCATGTGCTGGCTGTAGAAATAATGATTTAGAATCGTGGAATGGTTTGGGTTAGAAGGGGCCTTAAAGATCATCTAATCCCAACCCCCCTGCCATGGCAGGGACACCTCCCACTAGACCAGGTTGCACAAGGCCCCATGCAACCTGGCCTTGAACACCTCCAGGGATGGAGCATCCACAACCCCCCTGAGCAACCTGTGCCCAAACAGCCTGACCAGAGACATTTTGTTGAAAACCCTTATTTACGTTGGTCAAGAAGAAGTAGTGAACAAACTAAGCCCTGTCTGCAGATCGTGGGGGTGAGTTGGGAAGGGTGCTCACGGAAAGGGGTGAGGCTGCCAATGTTAACATAGAATTGCACGTGAATTCATGCAGCAAAGGGTGTTCTCCTTGCCCCAAACAGCCTAAAACTGCAAGTGAAAAGATGTTGTTAAGAACAAGGGGTTTTTCCTGTGATTCAGTGCAGAAAATGACCCTGGATCATGGGCTGCTTTTAGACCCTGGCTCTTGGGAGGTTATTTCTTGAGAGGAATCTGAGAAAACAGTGTTGAGAGAGACACCAAGAGCTCTCCTGCTTCCACCCTCTACTGCAAGACAGGATCAAAGCTATTCCTGGCACCCAGCTTTAAAAGCTGCAGCCACAGAAGAACTCTCCCTGCCCAAAAAAACAGATCGTGTTGCTCCACCATCCCAAACCACCAACATGATAAGCTCCAGTGAGGTGCCTACAGTGCAGGTGTCTATTCATCATTTCAGCTCCCATTGTGGAGATCTAATCCACACAGTCCATGGAGTTTGGAGGACCTAGCTGCCAACCCCGCAGTAGACTCCCATGTTCAGTCAGATGCTCATCCTCTGTGCTTCAAGGGGAACTTTGTTCCTCCATGTCTTTGCCTACATGTGGGCGAGTGATTCAGGATCTAGTTTTAACATTGGAGATACTGAAACAGGTTCTGGATCTCAGCTGGCCATGGTAGGTTTTGAAGACGCTCAGTTCACACGAAGGCACCTAGAGGAAAGTTTCCAACTCTGCATCTGATCCTCATCCCTGGGTGTTGATCTAGTTGCCCATATGTAAGCCAGATTATGTATCCTGCTGGATCTTCTCTATGGGCACAGGTTTCTCGTAGGTTGTATCTGCCAACCCAGCTTTGATGCCTCAGTTGCTCTGGGACATCTCATCTAACCTGAATGCTTCCTACTGCATTTCAAGACCATCATTAGACCTGGAAAAGGTCCCTCGCCACAGCTTGTTTTTAATGTTTGAAACAGGAATAGACAGAGGAGGAACTTCAGAGCAGCAATTTGACTCTAAATTGCACTGAACTCATGTTCTCCAGGAATGGATTTGCTTTAATTTTTCCTTCATAACTGTTACATTATTTATATATTTTTTTAGCCTTCATAATACATTGTGTCATAGTGCACAAAAGAAGAGCATCTTATAAAGCAAGGACTTTCTAAACAGAGAGATGGGTCAAGAAGCAACATCTTTGCCCTGGATAGGAGAAGCCAGCACTGTTGTAGGTGTCTGGAGTAGCTGGAAACTTTCTTGCTGTGGGATATTCCCAACTACGCTAGACTTGAGATAGTCCTTTCCAGGCTCCATTTCTCCTCCTGCTTTGGGTGTAGAAAGCAAATCTGCCAGGGTAGAGATCACCGCTCCCTGATGTCTACCCGTGGTCCCCTACCTGGGATCCTGCCCTTGCCCCAGCCTCCATTTGCTTCCGTAATGTAAATAAATCACACCAGTAATTTTGTTGAGCCACAACCATTTATCGAAGGGTGGTGGCTTCCATGATGTGGCACCAGATTTCTTCCTCGCTGATCCAGTGATTAAATCCGCAGGTCTGGAGGCAGCTGAAATCAACAGGCAGCTCCAAGGGTATTTTCAGCCTCGGGAACACGCCAGAAGGGCTGGTGAAAGCCAGGAAGAAATGCTTAACAAAACTGAGAGCATGACCACGTTGGTGACTTCGATGAAGCCATTCATGGAGCCACCTTCACCTATTGCAGGTAAGTGCAGCTGCGTGGCTGCAAGCTTTCCATCTCTCCAACCGTGGCAGCCAGGATCTTCTGGAGCATTCCATGAACCCCGTGCCAAATCCTCTTCCCTGGGACTGGGCAGAAATAAGGCAGCGATGGGGTTTCCAGTGAGGGCTTCCACGCTGCAGTGCCCCTGTGCTGAAAAGGGCTGGTCTGTGGCTTGGAGATGAGGTGAGCTAGTGCCTCTGGAAGGGGTGGTGGGTGAGGAAAAAGCCAAAGATGTGTGGTCTCAGTGATGACCACCACCTTCAAAAGGATGCCTTTTGAAAGGCTGGAAGGAGGCAGCTGTTTTCAGGCTGATGTCGTCCCTCTCTCCCTGCCCTGTCCTTTGCAACTTCTAGTAAAGCTTCCTACCAGTCAGAAATAACATCTCTGAGACCAAACACTTGAGCTATTACCAACTATTTCTACCCAGAGCCTCATGAACCTTTTAATGGGTAAAGCTCCTGATTACAGCTAATGGGAAAAGACCGGAGCTATTTCTGCCCCTTTGTGTTGCCCAAGAGGGGGAGTGGGAAGGACCAAGGTCCTGCCCTGAAGACACACGCAATACAGACCTGCCTGCACATAAACACCAATGAGTTTGTGGCATCTCCTCACACTGCATCTACCTCCACACCAGGCAACAGGACAGGGCAAGAACATGATCCAAGACTGGCCATAATTTTAGGTATTATCAAGCTCCCAGTAGGATCTTGAGCAGCATCAGACAGCTGAGGTGCAACCATCAGTTTGGGGGATGAAGGCCGCGCAACCCCAGAGAGGTGAACTATGTCCTGCTACTTGCCCATGGGCTTGAGGGAAGTTCATGGCCCACTCTGTAGGCACAGGTGATGGGGTGGTTCCCCAGAAGGCTCAAGGACGACCTTGGGGCACAGTGTCCTGGTGGAAAAACCCAGGAGATGAGCCTGATGGGTACAGGGAAATCCATTAATGCCTGGCTGACAATAGCCATCTTTCCAGGGAGAGGACAGGATGGGGCAGTTTTAGCTGCATTTCAGATCATCTACCCTTTCTTTTGACCATGAACCACTGTAGTGAGCATTGTGATGAGGGAATGCTTGGCCCAGCTTCATGCAGACCTGATGAGCAATATGGTCCCCCTGGCACAGAAGAGCTACCAGTTGGATGTCCTCCTTTTCCTGTCCCCATGGGATGATGGCTCATGGGTGGCTTTTCCAGGCTCTATGGGCCTGCTTGTCCCCTGGGATGCTGATGGAGGCAACAACCAGCCTTCGACATGACTGGCTTGAGGGGTTTGTGGGTAGCTCTACCCTACATTTTAGCAGCAGACCAAAAATTACCTTCACCCAGAAGGACCTATGTGAGTTTCCCTCCATCACATCTTAAAATCTTTGCCACAGTGACCCATGGAGACTCTGGCCTCCTCATCAGAGCTTGGCTTTGATTCTTGATTTATAGGAGATGGAAACTGAAAGCATGATGCAGAGGGGCTGGTGGAGGGGGGATAGAGGATTATGGGCTTGCTTGTGGAGGGCTTTCTGCACTTGGGGCAAGACAGAGCAGGACTCAAGAGGAGGGAGAGTTCAGACCCATTTCTTGCAGTTCAGCAAGTCAGAAATTAAGATGTGGCTGCTCAGATTTTGTCACCAGGAGGAGGAGGAGGGTTGGGTAGTATGGATGGAGCTTCTGTTGTCGCAGGCAGGAGGACAGCATCAATGCTTTGTCTCAGAGGAGAAGGTACTCACGGGGCCAGATGCATCTCAGCAGAAGGCAGCCACTCAAAATGCAACATTCCATGTCCCTACAATTGTCCTGCACAAACTCTGGTCCTCCAGCATCCCTGGGGCAAAAGCTTTCTGCAGACTGGCCATGCAGACTGCCAATCAGCACAAAAGCTGGCCAGTCAGCTCTCCAGTTGGCCACTCGGCACATGGGTTGGCCAACCAGTCCTCCTACTCTAGAAATAATTTTTAAAAACCCACATTGCACGTTCATACTGAGGAAGACATGCCAGTGTTAGACACTTTTACACCTCGAAACAAGTCGTAGCCTATACAAGCTGTTGACCTACGGTTTATATGCATTAACCTTATGATGGGCCTTTCCCAGAGCTTTGGGAAGAGTTTTAAGTCAAACCCACTGATGATGACCTCCATTTTTCCATTTCCGCCCCCAGCATGTAGTCTGCCAAGGGCCAAATCCTCCAAATCCAGCTAAGCCTAGAACTAGGCCCCCAACCGCCACCACCTTCCTCCTGCCCACCCCCCCGAGCACTCTCCTGATGTTGTACGTCAAAGGCATCATCCAGCTGGGTCTAAACTCACTTTATAGCAAGGCAGCAGTTGGGATCTGGGCGTTTTCAGATCGATGAGGTGTACCACGTGTTATTGAATCAGAGCCGCAGCCGTCGCCAGCCGACAATCCCATTAGAGCCGCGGTCTGAGGCAGGAGGGCTCATAAATCGCGCCGCTAAGTGATGGGCGCGGACGGGCGCGCTAAATGTTAACAGGATTCTGCAAGCGGAGGGTTATTGCTGCCAGATTACGATCGCTCCTGGCTTTTCAAAGCTCCAGATTTACAAAACCCCCGGCCTGACATTTATCTCCGGCAAACAACCGCGAGCGCTTCCATTTTCTCTGACGAGCACCCAACCTTTCTGAACTGGGTTGTTTAACACCATTAAGAATTTTATTGCCGCCGGTTCCTCCCTCCCCTCGCCGATTGCTCGGTGACATTTCTGAGGAGGACTTGTTAGCGGGTTCAAGGCCGTGTAAGGCTCCAGTGAGCTCAGTTTAAATAGTGGCTAATGTGTTTGCGTGCCCTCGTTACGTGTGATTTCCATTTGCTTCCCCAGCAGCTCCCCGGGCGCAGCCGGGAACGGGTCCCTCTCAGCACAGGCGCCGAGAAGCCCGCAGCCAATTACCAGGTGAAATGCATGGAATTAAGTGACATTTAGGGAAGTCACTTCCCGGGTGGGAAGCGATTTTTGGCATTAGGATCAAGGGGATGTGGCGCTGGGAAGAGTTACATCTGCCAGCAACTAGAGGCTCACAACCCAGTTTTGGATTTGGCTTTAAAGCAGCTGCTTTTGCCCCGGGGCGTTGAGCTGGTGGTGAACAAACGTGGAGGGTGTTTTCACCTGATCCAGTCTGGCCCAACCCACCAACAAAATACACAGTGAGAGTCCCCCAGATGCAGCCACCCCTGCAAAGACCCTCCCCCGGGACCCAAAGGTCAGTTGCCCCCTTGGAAATTCAAAGGCCACGATGATGGGCACCACAGGGGTGGACAGTGTCATGGAGCAACAAGGAATCCTGGGGTCAGGTTTGGGCCCCTCACTCCAAGAAGGACCTTGAGGGGCTGGAGCTTGGCCAGAGAAGGGCAAGGAAGCTGGGGAAGGGTCTAGAGCAGGAGTGTGGTGAGGAGCAGCTGAGGCACCTGGGAGTGTTGAGCCTGGAGCAAAGGAGGCTCAGGGGAGACCTCTGACAGCCTCTCGACAACTCCCTGAAAGGAGGTTGGAGCCAGGTGTGGTTGGGCTCTGCTCCCAAGGAACAAGTGACAGGACAAGAGGAAATGGCCTCAAGTTGCACCAGAGGAGGTTTAGATTGGACACAAGGAACAATATCTTCCTGGCAAGGGCTGTGCCAGGCTGGGCAGGGCAGTGGTGGAGTCCCCATCCCTGGAGGGGTTTCCAAGCCATGGAGATGTGGTGCTGAGGGACATGGTTTAGTGGTGCCCTGATAGCGCTGGGTTAATGGTCGGACTCGATGATCATAACGGTTTCTCGCAACCAAAACATTTCTATGATTCTAAGGAGCCTCATGCTCATCCTACTGTGGAAATCAGCTGCTGGATGCCCCTCCTTGGTCCTTGCTGCCCCCTTTGCTCTGCCAGCCCCACTTCTTTGGGATGGGGTCCCACCTGGGTCCAACCCACAAGTGAGTGGGGGGTGTTTCCCTGCAGCGCCCTGCCTGCAGCCGATGGATGAGGGCTCCTGCCAGCACTACGCCCTGCTCTGGTACTACCACCCAGAAGCAAACGCCTGCCGGCCCTTCATCTTTGGGGGATGCCGGGGGAACAGCAACCGCTTCGAAACCAAGTGGAAATGTGAGCGACGGTGCAAAACCTCAGCAGGTAAGGCAGCCCCTGAGCCCTCCAACCCTCCTCTTCCTCCAAGCAGGAATGAGGTCAAAGTGGGAAAACCTATCCATGATCTGGCCACCTGCACTGCCTCATGATGCCCCACCAGGACCAAGCAAAGTCTTGGAGGGATCCCTCTAGTTTGCAAGGCCTCATGCCCCTCCCACTCCCAGCTCGCTTTGGTCCACCTCAGCCCCTCCTAGGAGGGGGCTCCTGGACATCTCCTCCCTTGGGCCACATCTGCTTATGGGATGCAGGTGGATCTGTTAAGTGAGGAGGAGGGTCCCTGTGGGCATCAGCCCCCAAGAGCAGCTAGTTTCTCAAGGACAATGTTGTGGAAAATGGTGTCAAAGGCTTTACCGAAGTCCAGGTAAACAACATTCACAGCCTTTCCCTTGTCCACTAAGTGGGTCACCTTGTCATGGAAGGAGATATATTCCTATCATAGAAGGATAGAAGGTCTGATAGTTTGCACGCCTTGAGCTTGGTCACCTCATGCATTCTGAGGGCTGAGGTTTGCAGGAATTTGGGGGCTGGTGCCCTCTGAACCCTGGACTGATCTATCCAAGCACCCCTAGAGGGGTTCTCCAGCTACTTCAAGCAGAACCTGAAGCTGGTGAAGCTGCCCTGATCTAGACCATGAGCTGTCCTGCACTGGTGTCACACCTCGTACAGGGTTTTAGTGGGCAGAAATCACTCCTGGCAGCCCCTCTGCTCTCCTGTTGCCTAATCTGTGGATCGTGGTGTCAACCTGTGTGGATCTTCCTTCTCTCCAGGCATGTGGTAGCTCACCACAGGAGAAACGGGCTCTTCCTGGCCCTGACAGTAATGCAAACACTACTGCTGCCGAGCAGGGCACGAGCTGTGTGAAACCAGCCTTCCTAGAAAGACACTCCTCTCTCAGCCTTTCCTCTGCAAGGAGACAACCCCCCAGGCATCAGGAGAAATGCCTTAGTTCTCAACAATACATTAAAAAAAAAACCCTGGTGAGATTCATCTGCTCTGTCTTCAAAGGCATTAAAAAAAAATAAAATTAAAAGCAGGGATCTATAAGTTCAGGTTTATTTCAGAGTTTTCAGGTGGTTTGTATTTTGGTGGATGTGTTTTAGAGTGGCTCCTGGAGAGCTGAGGTGGTCTTTGGGGAGAAGGAGTATGTCGTGACTGGCCAGGAAGGAGGGATTTGCTGCCCCAGTGCTGTCAGCCCAAAGTGGTTGTCCTCTTCTGTCCCCAGCCATCACAAGGGTTAGCATCACTCCTCAGGCTCTGTGGGAAGCCCATCTTTGTTGGCCATAAGGGCAGTCAAGGTGGACCAGTTGGCCCATTTAGCCTGGCCGGTGCCCACGTTTGGTGGTCTGCTTCTTTGTAAGGCATTGTGTGGAGGGAAGCCACTCTCAGTGCTTTAAATCCAGTCCCAGCAGCACCATGTAGTAAGTGAACCTCTTCTTGGCCAACGCTTTACCCCAGGGCATAAGCATTAAGAGACAGTGTAGTCTCCACAAAGCAGCTGTAGATACCTCCAGCACTGTGTCTGCACTCCCTTTGTGGGGATAAGCAACCAATGGGGAATGGGAGTCATCCAAAACCAAGTCAGGACCATATGTCCTCTAGGTGCTCATTTCCTCTGGCTGACCCTAAATGCTGCCAGGAGCTGGCCCACATCAGGACATTTGCTTTATGGATGTCTGATGTACTGTGATGTGACACAGAGGCACATACAGGACAACCAGGTGACCAGGCCCAGTCAGCATGGATTTATGAAATGCAGGTCCTGCTGGACTAATCTGATCTCCTTCTATGACAAGGTGGATGAGGGAAAGGCTGCGGATGGTGTTTACCTGGACTTTAGTAAAGCCTTTGACACAACATTCTCCTGGAGAAACTGGCTGCTCATGGGTTGGATGGGCGGATGCTTTGCTGGGTGAAAAATTGGCTGGATGGGCGGGCCCAGTGAGTGGTGGGGAAGGGAGATAAACCCAGTTGGCAGCTGGTCATAACTGGTGGCCCCAGGGCTCAGAACTGGGGCCTGTTCTCTTTAACCTCTGTATCCATGCTCTGGACGAGGGAATCGAGGCACCCTCAGTCGGTTTGCAGATGACACCAAGCTGGGTGGGAGTGTTGATCTGCTGGAGGGTCAGGAGGATCTACAGAGAGGTCTGGCCAGGCTGGATCGATGGGCCAAGGCCAATGGGATGAAGGTCAACAAGGGCAAGGACCAGGTCCTGCACTTGAGTCACAACAACCCCCTGCAACGCTCCAGGCTGGGGGAAGAGCAGCTGGAAAGTGTCCAGCAGAAAAGGACCNGAAGGGTCTAGAGCAGGAGTGTGGTGAGGAGCAGCTGAGGGACCTGGGGCTGTTGAGCCTGGAGCAAAGGAGGCATGGTTTAGTGGTGGACATGGCAATGTTAGGTTTACAGCTGAACTCGATGATCTTAAAGGTCTCTTCCAACCTAAACAATTCTATGATTCTGTGACCTGTCTTAGACAATCGCATGGTGTCAGGGACCTCCTGAGCCACTGTGAGCATAGAAGGTCCAAGAAGAAGCTCAAGCTGCAGACAGCTTCCAACATCCCATTTGTTTTCTCTTTCTTCCCTTTCAAAAACCAGTCCGAAGGAGGTGATCAGCTGCAACTGCCTTGTTTAAATCAAAGATAAACAGATCCATGAGGAGTGTTTCCAGAAGACCTCTCGGAGACTGGACAAGCAAGGCAAACCACTTCATGTGAAGAGACAAGGGATGTTTGAAAAAGGATGTTGGGAACCTGTAATTATGAGCAGGAAATAAAGTGGTATGAGGAGAGGGCGATGTCTGGTTGCTCAGGAAAGTGGAGATGTTCAGAGGCTCATGACTGCACCACTTGCCCCGTAGGACTACTGTGCAGAACCAGGCAACACATACCCCTGAGTTTATTTTTGTAAAATAAAAGTGTGCTAATGCTGCCGTGTGCAATTCTCATCCATAATTCACCTGGAAGCAGTAACCCTTTGAGAAAGGAGAGAGAAAGGTGGGCATTTCCAATTCCTCATGTTGGACCAGGTGGGCAGGTTGAGCCCCATCCCATGGCCTTTCATCTTGACCCTAAACTCCTTATGGCCTTTAGCAAGTCACCCCTTCTCCTTCACTTGACCATTCCTTGGGCAGGGTAAGAGGAGCCATCGCAGACTGTGTGGTAAGAAGAAAACAGGGTTCAAAACCAGGTTTCTTCCTGCAAAATCCCACCCAGAGATCATTGAGGTCTTTGGAACTGGTGCCCAGAGAGGTGTGGAAATCCAACAAAGGGGGGGGTTATGCCTCTAAGTTTTGGTGGCCACATGGACCCAGTTGAGGCTTAGCTGATAGTATCTCCTTTGAGCACATATCATGGGACAGCATACCAGTCCCTGGGAAGGGTCCCAGCAGCTCCCACAGCATGGAAGTCTCTCCTGGCTTTTGAAACATTTGCAATTTGCCACAGAAACAGCAGAAGCGAACGGCTCAACCTTCCCCATGAGTGAGGAAAATTGCTGGCATGTAGCAACCAGGTAGGAAACATGCGGTCTAAAAATGACACCTCTCAGGTGTGGTGTGGGTTGGTTGACCATGTCATTGCTGACCATGCTACCAGCTTGGTCAGCAACATCTCCTCACCATGTCCAGTCCTTTGCCTGGGGAGCCCTGCTGTGCCCGGGCAACGTGAGCACCCACAGGTTGCCACAATTCTGTACCAGGTCCTCAATAAAGGTACCCAAAACTTCTATGAACGGTCACTCTTCTGCCCCATGTAGACAAAAAATATTTTCATTAAAGAACGTACGTTGCCTTGTGTCTCCAAGGATTGTGCTGGACATTGTCTTTCTTCCTCCAGCCACCCTTGGTGGGAACATCATGGCTCAGCGAGGATTCGTGGTGGAGCAGGATTCCTGGGGAGCTGGTTAGGAAATCAGTGGGGTTTATTAAAAGTTTCCTGCACAATTTGGCAAGGTTCAGCTCAGATTTCCCTCACTCCATGGTTGCCTCATTGCTACTGGTAGCCCAGGAAGAAGAACTCTCCTTACCCACAGTGTCCCAGGCACCGAGGAGAGACCAGAAGAGCTTTTGGGGATTTCTATTCCCCCCCACAGATAAAATCTTTCTTACTCAAAAAAAGAAACAAATATAATTTGGTAAATGTTGGCAATGAGACAAGTGCCATTTTCAGACTGACATTTCCAGCCTTGAAATGATGTTCTGTATCGAAATGTACCTCGGCAAGAAAAACATTCAGGTATTGTGTCATGGCAAGAAAGATATTCCCTCAGAAAGGAGACAAAATGTTCCCAGCTGAGCAAAACAGCGTGTGCGGCATCGCCCCAAAAAAAGCATTTATACCTTTCCAGGTGAGGCCACAGTGTCAAGAAACGGGTGTTTTTCTGAGAAGCATCCCACATGGTCACGTTTCCCTGGCATCACAGCGATGGGGGACACTTTGTGAGGAAAGCTGGAGTTCTGTACTGTGAGGGTGGTAGAACATGGGAACAGGTTGCCCAGAGAGGTGGTAGAAGTCCCATCCCTGGAGATGTCCAAGGCCAGGCTTGATGGGGCTCTGAGCAACCTGATCTCATTAAAGATGTCCCTGATGACTGCAGGGGGATTGCACTAGATGACCTTGGAAGGTCCCTTCCAACCCAAACCATTCTGTGATTCTGTGATCCTGTGCTGATGTCTTCAGAGCTCTGACCAGACTAGGATGCTCACAGGGTGCCTGGCTGTGAAGGTGTTGCAGCATCTGGGCTTCAGCTGAGGGCTGATCTCCAGCTCCTCTAACAGCCCAGGACAGCTGAGACCATCCAGGGGAGCAAAGTGTTTGCAACCATCAGGAAAAACCTTAATTCCTAAAGTGCATTGACAAAAATTATCACTGTGCACAAGAAAACAGAGACAAGAGGAGACAAGGAGCTACTGGAGAGAGTCCAGTGGAGGCTGCGGAGATGCTGAGGGGCCTGGAGCATCTCTGTGCCCAGGAAAGGCTGAGAGCCCTGGGGCTGCTGAGCTGCACAAGAGAAGCCTCAGAGGGGATCTGAGCAATGCTGAGCAAGAGCTCAAGGGCCCATGGGGGGCAAGAGGATGGGGCCAGACTCTTGTCAGTGGTGCCCAGCGCCAGGCCAAGGGGCAACGGGCACCAAGTGGAAGCCAGGAGGTTCCATGGGAGCAGGAGGAG
>VZZY01009612.1:42025-80586 GCA_013400335.1 Eurystomus gularis | reverse complement strand
TATATATATATATATATATATTTACGGTGCTGCAGGAACTTTGGACCAGCTCTATTCTGACCCAGTTCCTCACGTCCCCACAAACCAGCCTCCCTGTCCTTGGCTCCTCTTGGGATGCCCAAGAGGGTGCTACTTAGGGGCCAGCATTTGGCCAGCCCTGCCCAGGGCTGTGGGTTTGGGGTTTTTCCCAAAGAGGAGGGTTTAAGAAGAAAGGCTTCAGGCTGGCCATCAGAGGAAACATCAGATTGCTCATTACCACCTTGTCCTACCAAGCCAACATGCATGTGGCTGCACCATCTCTAGTGATAAAATGATGTATGGGGCATATCCCCACCCTGCAGACCTGCTGCTTGTGCGGATTTGGTTTGTCCTGCAGAGTGCACGCTCCCCAAACCCTCCCAGGACATCTCCTCTTGGGTATCTGCCCCCAAGCCCTCTCTACTCTCCCCATGTGCTGCAATGTTGGGTCTCCACCAGGACAATGGAGTTGCTCAGCAGGAGCCTTTCTCCAATTCAGGGTGCAACAGCATCCCCTCCTGGGGACCGTTGCCACCAGCCAACTCATGAATAACCCGAAGTGGCACTTAATTGCCAAAACCAAGAGGAGAACACCTCACTCCACCTTGTGGCTGCTCCCCCAGGTAGCCCAGCCCCACATTTCATTGACCCACTCCAGCCGTCCACTGCACCAGGGCATTAGAGAAGAGGCGGGTGCATCGCTGTGGGCTGGTCAACCCCTGGCAGGCATGTGAAGTTAACATCAGGTCTGAGGAGACAATAGTATTTGCATAGAGATCACTTTTAGAGCTGTGAATCAGCAGCACAGGGAGGGTCTGGAGGCAGCAGGAGGTGAGCCAATGGACCTGGGGCACCTGGGACCTGGGACCTTCCTGAGAGCATGAGGAATTTCTCTTTCTGCCTTGTTATTCTCAGACACCAAACAAATGGGACAACACCTTCCTTTTCCCTTTTAAGACTGGTGCCATCACTTAAAATAGAACTTCACCTCCCTCCGTGCAGAACTTCTTGGCAGCTTTGGGCTCCAAGCTTGGTGAGGAGTGCATGTAGCCCAAAGCCAAGCCCAAGGGGGGACAAATTTGGCCACCTGGTTTCATGGTCAAGGTGTAGCCAAGGGAGAGGGTCAGAGTTTCTCGGGGTGGAGGAGGGGGGGGCAGATGATCTGGTTCAAGACTCTCCACCATAAACCACGGTTTATGGCCCAGGTGACTTAATTCAGATTTGCAAAGTGGCTGGAAGACTTGAGAAGTGACAACCAATATTGTGGGCAACTACGTAAGATCAAGCTGCTCAGTCCTCTGCCAGGTGTATTAAATGCAGCTCAAATTTCCCATCAGTGCCCTGGGAGCTGAGGCAGAATGGGAAATTGATAACTTGATTTTTTTTTTGTTCTTTAATACATCCAGCCTTAAATGTTTACTATTGATTTGCCATCTCAGCCGCCTTGGCAGGGCCAAAACGTTACCGGAATGCATCCTCGGCGTTTCCTTGGAAATGTCATGTCACTCTAATTGAGTTTCTTGAAATTATTTGATTGCAGGGTGGGGGAGATTTTTCGGGCTGAAGCATTTGCTGACGAGCCGCCGGCATTCCAGACACGGGGAGCTGGGGCTGCTCCAAACAGGGCGAAGCCAGAAGATTCCTGAACATGCATCGGAGAAAGGCCTTAGAAAGCAAAGAACATCATAGATTGGTTTGGGTTGGAAGGGACCTTCCAAGGTCATCTAGTCCAACTCCCTGCACTGAGCAGGGACATCTGCAACTAGAGCAGGTTGCTCAGAGCCCCGGCCAACCTCACCTGCAATGGTGCCAGGGATGGGGCAGCCACCACCTCTCTGGACAACCTGGGAACACGACCATGAGCCATCAGCCCCGAGCATGTGAAAAGCCGGAGATTTAATGCACATAAAACCAGCTTCCCAAATCCTCGTGGAGTTTGCAAAGTGGAGGGTGATTCTGGAGCACGAGTGACCTCATCCCTCGTTTCGTATGGATCTGAGAAGACGATGTGACCACAAGCTGAGCCCGTGGGGCTGTGTTTATGGATTTATGTGCAGCTAGAGCTTGAGCACACTCATCCCCTTTGTGGGAGGGGGTTTCTCTTGCACCCAGCCAGCGAAGGCTTGCAAGGAGGTGCGGAGAGGAGCAACTCACCTCATCACGGCATCCAGTGTCCGCGGGCAGTTCCTTAGCAACCCTGACAAAAGAAAATGGATGGCGAGAGATGAAGAGGCTGGGCCGGCGTAATTTAGTAATTTGATAATGATACAGTCCCTGAAATGGCCACCAGCGCTGATAGCTGGGTGCTGAGCATCATCCAGCGTCCTCTGGCTACACCTGGCAAATTGGAGTGGACAGGCAGTTTAGGAGGGAGCTGCCAAAGCCCCTCCTGATGGAGTGAAAAGCAACAAAAAAGTTCATCCCCTGTGTCACCAGCCTGAATGGCGCTCAGCTACATTAATTAATTACACGGTATTTTTAGAGCAGGAGTGATTTAGGCTCTGGAGATGCCGTGGAGGCAGGTGGCCCTGAGTTAATGCAGGGCTGGACCGGAGCACCACCATGTCCATCTTGCAGAAGCCTCCACCATATGATCCGTATGGGAGGTGGTGGTTTGCATGCTGTCCACAGCTGGTGGTGGTGGTTTGCATGCTGTCCACAGCCCTTTTGGGTGATATCCATCACTTTCTGGAGCAACAGCAATCGCTAGGTCACTGTATTGGTGTATAGAGCCTCTTGGCAGCACGGCTGGGAGGCTGCTGGAGAACACTATTCCCTGCCCACTGCAAGGGAAGAATTGCAACCCAACAGCCACAACACCCTTGAGAAGGAGGGAAAATGTTGAAACAGCCTGAAAGACCTTCTGTGTTGGGAAGGCAGCTCTGCTCTGTCTGACCTGGGACAAGCAGGAGTGAAAATGGGGATGGATTTGCCCCAGTATCGTTGCGATGTTGGTTAGGAGAAAAGCCAAGGAGAAAATCTCCTCATTTGGGAGCTGGTGCTCCTGTGGGAGCTGCCTCAGGCTGTCCATCCTGCCCCATTTTGCACCTCAAACCTCTCCAGTAAATCACGTTTCATCCCTCAAGCTTCTTTTGGACAGCCCATCCCCTGCTGTGGACATCCCTTAACCCAGCACCCTGAGCCCCACCAGTGGGCCCTGCATCCCCCAGATATGTCCCACCCTGCCCCTGAAACCACCTCAACCACCCCTCCGTGGGTTGTGAAGCCAAGAGGCCAACCCATGACCACGATCCAGGTGGCAAAGAAATGCTGGAGGAACAATATAGCCCATCTGTAGAGAAGCAGCCATCACATTTCTTGAGCAATGTCTCTCCCACTCACCTTGTCCAGCTGCTGCAGCCTCACCAGTGGGAGCAATCCCATCGAAGAAGACAGGAAAAAGGAGAAGCAGCTCTTTTTATTCTTCACTCCATGGGGTATAAACAGGTTTTATGCGTAGACCCCCAGGCCAGCACTGCTCCTGCACATGGATCCAGGCCCCTGCTGCCTCCTTTTACTTTTTTCCTTGATTTCAGATGTTTCCTTCCAACTGGAGATGTGGTGCCCACAGAGCTGCAGGCACATACCACGGGTACAGGTATGTGCAAACACCTCTTTGGAGAAGGGGTAGGAGGTGCAACAGACATAGCAGAGAAAAACATTGCAGCAAACACTTGGGGAAGACAATTTGGAGGATTTCAGGTTGTTTTTTTCTTCTCCATTGCTTTTTTCTTTTCTTCCTTTGGAGGGAAAACATCAAGAACCAAGCTTTATTTCATGCCTTAAGGGCTGTCAGGGGTGAAGTTGGTCTTTGGTCTTGGCCCAAGCAACTCTTGGAGAAGCATATGTAGCACTCTGTGGAATAGCCCCAGCCCATTTTACCCCAAAGAGGCTTTCTGGTATTACATTTGCATCAAAAGCTCGAAGCAGAGCTAATTAATTGCCAGGAACATGAAACACTGAAGGTTGGTGGGCTCGTTACAGGCAGCAAAGTGCTTTGCGTATGACCAGGCCTGGAAATCCCCTGTGACCCTGCAGCAGCAAGAGACTGGAGGCCCAAGAAGGTGAAAAAAAGGCGAGAAAGGCAAAACAGTAATTCAACCCCTGCAAAAATATCAAACTCCGTGTCCCCAGCTCCTCTCCTCCTTCTGCTGAGGTCCCAGCTCTAAGTAACAGAGCTTACCAAGTCCTCAGTGCCTGTATACGGCCACCTTGGAGAGACATGCAGGGACCTCGAGTATTTAAAGGGGGCCTACAGGAAAGCTGGGGAGGGACTTTTTAGAAGGGCTTTTAGTGATAGGATGAGGGGTGATGGCTTCAAACTGGAAGACGGGAGATTTAGATTGGAAATTAGGAAGAAGTTCTTCACTCTGAGGGTGGTGAGGCACTGGCACAGGTTGCCCAGAGAAGCTGTGGATGCTCCATCCCTGGAGGTGTTCAAGACCAGGTTGGATGGGGCTTTGAGCAACCTGGTCTAGTGGGAGGTGTCCCTGCCCATGGCAGGGGGGTTGGAATGAGATGATGTTTAAGGTTGCTTCCAAGCCAAACCATTCCATGATTCTGTGATAACTTGCTGCTGATGATCTGTTGGAAGGAGTGAAAATCACTCCCAAAATGGGGTTATGGGGAAGAGAAACCCACCAAAAATCAGCCTCATGGGAGGGTAAGGGCCGTTCACTGTAGGGTTACAAAGAGACAGGAGATGGGCAATCTCATATCACAGCAAGTTTCTCCTCCCTCCACAGTCTTGAAAATACAAATTAGGTCTTAGAGATGATTAAAGAAGGGACAAAACAAACCAAAAAAACCTCCCTTCTCCCCCTCTATGGACCTACAGCTCATCCGTGTCCAACTCCTCCACACATTTCCGGAGCTGGGAGCAGTTAACGGGACCTGGCATCACCCCTGAGCAGGCAAAACTTCTCTGCTGGTATCTGAGGTACCCTTCTTGCTTTCAAGGCTTCTGGTGTAATAGGACCACAAGTCACCGTGTCTTATTTTTCCCTGTAGTGGAATGGTGGTGGCGATGAAACTTTAATAAGATCCCCTTCAGCTGCCCACGTCTGGGCTTGAGATGATGATGATTCACAAAAGGAAATTGAGCTCGGTGAGAGCGACAGAGGCTGTGGGGAGGTGGGAAGGTGTCCTGCTCCTGAAGAGCACAGACGCACGACGGAGACACGTGAGGGTTTTTGTGACCAACCTGCATTTTTCCTGAGGCTGGTAATTTTCAGAGAAACCTGGGTGAGCTGGAGTCCTCTCTGCCACCACCCAGCTCCCCTGGGGTGCTCCAAGCTCTTGGTAGAGCAGCTCCCTCCTGCCCCAGGGTCAGCTGAGGTTATTTTCATGCCGTGACATTCTCGGTTTTGCATCAAAATCTCCTCTCTGATCCCCAGAGGAAGGAGGTCTGCAGATCTGCAAGCCGTGGTAGCTCAGCCAGTGACAGCTACACCAGCCCGGTTTGCTTTTAAAGCAGACTGATAGGGATGAACCAGGCACTTGGCCTTCTTTCATCTTTCCTTCTGAGGAGCTGCCTTCTCTTTCCTATTTCCCCCTAATAAAATCACCGTGAAGCCTCCAAGTCTGGTGTGTGGATGTGCCTCCTGCAAGGATGTTGTCCTGCATCGACGCTTCCCAACAGCAAAGCGGCTTCTGGGTAAATAAAATGTAAAAATACACCTTAGCAGGTGCACAGGAGGTGGAGATGGGCTTCAGCGCCTGGCTCCAGTGGTGACCTGCTGGATGGTGGGACATGCGTTCACCTCCATGCTCCAGCTTCTCTCTCAGGTAGTTTTTGTCATCTACAGGATAAAAAGAAAAGAAATAGATTCACAATTCACATTTACATGGGTCACTCAGGCATCAGGTTTGACTTCATGGGGGGGACACCCATGGGTATAGGCTATTCCTTCAAACATAGTATGTCTGTAGGGTTGTTCTGATGGCTTTTCATCTCTGCAGCCATGGGGATGATCTATCTCAAGCCTGGCTGCCCAGGAAGGCAGCTTGTTAAGCACCGAGTCCTTCCCTGCCCTTCAGCCTGCTCTTGTGCCCTGATCCCCTGAGATCTTTGGGATCCACTGCCACTCAATTCATTCAAATGGCGTGAGGTTCGACACCAATCATGTGAAGACGGAACCATGGTGGAGGTGGGTAACCACATTTGTCATCCTCCTGTGCAAGGCTGCAGAGGTAGCTGCAGTCACCAAAGAGTCCAAGTGGGAGCTGGCACCGACAAACACAGCCTCAGGGTTCTACAGGACCTCCTGGCAAGTGGGCCAGCTCTTTCCCAGTGTCCCCAAGTCATCTTGTTGCAGCCATCAGCCAGGAAGCGCTGAACATCCCATTTCCAACCCTCCAGAGCATGCACAATCCATGGGGACAGCCTGAAGTTGTTGTAATGGATAAAAACACTCACACCTTCTCCCTCCATCACACACTCTCCTCTCAACCCCGGGGAAAGCTTCGGTGAGAGAGGACAACCACACCACCACAAGGGATGGGACAGTTGCAAAGTTGGAGCAGGCAAAGGTGGATGCAGCTGAATAGACCTTAAACCATCCCAACCTACGGTCTTCACATAGTTTAATTCACTTTGGAGATGCACTGAACCAAGTTAAATACCCCGTCGCTCCTGGGAGAAAGTTTTAGGAAGGTTTAATTAATCTACTTTGACGTCACATCATTCCTTAACCTACATTTCCTTCTCCAGGCACCTGATTCACTTGTTCACAGTGATCTTGGCAATAGCAGGGCTTCAGTTGTGGCCTGAAGAACTGAAACTGCTGGAGGTGATCAGGGACATCAGGTCCTTGCTTCAGAGGAGTGCACCAAGCCTTGATTTCTGGGGTACCACCTTTGCCCTACCTCTGGGACCAGGAGTTTCCAGACCCAAGATCCATGCCAGAAGCAATAAACTTTCCAAATCTTTTATATCTCTTAGCTGATCTCCTCTGAGCAGGTGACAATTAAGTCCAAAATGCCACCAGAGATATTTTCAGTGGTTCCCCTGGCCCTTTTAAAGTGCTCCTCAACCCCAATGGGATGTGATGCCAGGGAATGGGATGGAGATATCTCCCTCTGGTAGGCAGAGGGGGACCCACTCTGAGTGCCTGCACACCTTCCATGAAATACCTGTTGGCCAGGTCAGTACCCAGAACTCCCATCCCACACGTATTTACATGTTCAACCCTTTTCTTCCATCCCCAGAACAACAAAATCAAGGGAGGTGAGTCCTAACCCACTCTGAAGCATGCAGAGCTATCAGTGATCTGAGCCAAACAGTCTCCAAAGGTCTCTTGGTCTTTCTGCAAGGACCACAGCCAACATCTGCAGTCCTCAGCGAGCCCAAGGATGAAAACCACATCTCCCCAAGGAGGCACGACAGGAGAGAAACGCTGGTGAAGCCCTCACCATCCACCCCAGGCACAAAACCTTCTTCCATGGGTAGTCAAACACCGGTGGAGCTTAGCACCACCCAAGGAATTGCAAATATTTCAAAAAGCCAGTTAGATACCTCCTGCTGAGCTTCAGGTGTTGCCCTGTGATGTCCCTTGGTCCACCAGCACTAATTACCTGCCAGGTAACAGTGCTGACTCGAGTTCTTCTTACCCCATGGAGGTAGAGGAAAGGCAGGACACAAGTCAAGCAGGGGGAAGCCAAAGTTTGCTGAGAATCAGCACTCGCACATCCACAATGAGCACAAGGGGAAATAATTTTTAATGGACCTCCACCACAAGGGACGGGTTGGAAATAACTCTCATCTATCACTGCTTTCTCACCACAGAGCATGAGCTGAAGGGTTTCACCAGCTCCGGGGACCATGCAGCCCTCGGAGAAAGTTCATCCCTCTGCAATAAATGAGCCCATGAGCATTTGCCAGAGGAAGAGGAGCAAGATCTGCAGACCAGATGATGATTTCCCTTGCTCTTGCTGGGAAGAGGTCCCTCTAATGGAGTTTCCCACCCAGCTATTTGAGTCGAACTCTGCAAGATGGGTTTGCTTTTCCAAAAATACATCCAAAGGGTCCAAAGATTTGGATGATGAAGCCACTTTCCATATCTCAGTGGAGGGGAAAGGAAAACATGAGTCCAAGGCATTAAAGCTTCAAATACTACAACATCTGCCTCTCGAGCCCCCAGTACAACAGGGACATAGACTTATTGGATCAGGTCCAGAGGAGGGCCACGAAGATGATGCAAGGGCTGGAACACCTCTTCTAGGAGGACAGGCTGAGAGAGTTCGGTTTGTTCAGCCTGGAGAAGAGAAGGCTCCAGGGAGACCTTCTGGTGGCCTTCCAGGATCTGAAGGGGGCTAGAAGAAAGACTTTGTAGTGACAGTGATAGGATGAGGGGTGATGGCTTCAAACTGGAAGAGGGGAGATTTATATTGGAAATTAGGAAGAAGTTCTTCACTGTGAGGGTGGTGAGACACTGGAACTGGTTGTCCAGGGAAGCTGTGGATGCTCCATCCCTGCAAATGTTCAACGCCAGGCTGGATGGGGTCTTGAACAACCTGGTCTAGTTGGAGGTCCCTGCCCATGGCAGGGGGAACTAGGTGGAACTAGATAGAACTAGATGACCTTTAAGGTCCCTTCCAACCCAAGCCATTCTATGATTCTATGTTTCTAAATGACAATGAGAGGGGAGTGAATTGCTGGAGCGGTGGATCTTGGCGTGTCTCAGCCAACAGCGGGGGGTGATTAAGAGGAAAACACTCTACATGGGACTGAAGCCAAAGGGGAATTCTCACTCTTACTGGTCGCTGCCTCTCAGACAATAGCCAGTATCTTCAGGGGCTGGCTGAGAGTCTCAACAATGCTCATCCAAGAATATCCACAACCTTGGCTCCTCTTCTCCAAAGGAACAGTTGTGACCATCACTGGTGTGTGGTCCAAGAGCAGGAACATCTCCCTGTGCTGACCTGGAGCCCATCCAGGGTCGCTATTGGTTGCTGTCACCTTTCGTGGGGTTGCTCAGAGGATTTTCCCCACTTTTGGTAGGATTTATCTCTTCCCAGGGGTAACTGCACCCCACCAGCCAGCCCTTTTCTAGAAGAAGGTGACAATGGCATTTCCAAGCAGGTTTCAGAGAGGAGGTCTGACAAGAAGGTAGGGCTGAGCAGGGTCCTGGGGCCACCAGGAGCCTGAAGCCCAGCTGCAAATCTGTGGTGACTATTGGAAGGATCCTGCACCAAAGATCTGACTCCTTTGGATGCCTCAGCCCCAGATCCCATGGAGCAACCCCTGTTTCAGGCAGGGAGATCTTCCATCCCCATCCTCTTTTGTAGCACAAAGCACTTTTGCTTGCAAACCAGTGCCATGGGGCATTGCAGGAGACCACACCAGGACCACAGTGGTACTGGGACCCCAGACTGGGGGGGTTTTCCTGCTTGCTGCTGTCTTGGGGCAATCTGAGTTAATCCTGCTGGTCCTCAGTGGGCTTGGGGATTTTTTTTCAAGACACACCTTATCCCTACCTCCACAGTGCACCTGGGACCGTGCTACCACATCCTGGAAGAAGTCTCCCAAAATTTTAACCTTCCACAGGTTTCCCTGCCTGCATGGGAGGAGAAAAGCCCCCAGAGATGGGAAACCAGGGAAAGGGCAGAGAAGTAGGAGCAGGGCAAGCGTGTCCCGTCTGCGGATGGGGGTTATGAACCCTGCCAAGGTTCCGCACCAGCCCCACTCATCAAAGAGGAACACGTTAATTAGGATAACGTTGGTCATCAACGCTGAACACCCCAACAGGCATCTCTGAGGGGGGCGTGAAAACCTTCACATTTAAAATGTCCCTGCACCAAGTGCCTGGCTACCTGGAGGAGTGGGGGGAACATGGGTCTGCGTGGTCCTGCAGAGTCCAGGTATTGGCAACAACCCCATTTTTGGGTGACTCTCACCAGGCCATTGGGTTCAGATATTTCCCCCCCCTCCCCAGGCCTTCTTCTGCATGGGGGGAGGCTCCGCAGCCCCGTGACGTTGCCAGCTCCCTCTGATTTCATCGTAATGAAATCATGCCCCAACGAAGGCTCCGCGTCTGGAGTTACGCCTCNCTCTCTCCTCGGCGTGAGACCGCGGCAGCCCCTTCCCATCCCACCCGCTGAGGAACACCAGGTGAGTGCCCGGATTTCATTTATTAACCAGCCGCCGGCTTCATTTGCCCGAACTTTAAATATTTCAAGGAGATCGGGTTCCACGTTTCTCTGTAAGGGGGGAATAAAAAAGGCAGGAGAAGGGAAAAGCCGCTCGAGATATTGTGTTATGAAGCTCCCCCCACCTTGCCCACCCTCCCTCCCGAGCAAAGAAATATATTTCTTCTTATTATTATCATCGTAATTCTGGGAGGCTGAGCGGAGTGGGAATGGTTTGGAAATGGTGGGAATGGGAAAATCGGGACCCAGATCACTGCTGGGCTGAAAGGGATGGGGAGGGGAGGAGGGCACAGCCCCAGCCCCACCAGCTCAGCTGGAATTTCGGAGCTGCGGGAATCGGGGTGGTCAGGAGAGATTCCTTCGGGAAGCGGAGGCAGCATCGCAGGAAGAGTTTTAAAAGTCTCCAGCTCCCATCCACAGTATTAGTTTATTCCAGACTTACTTTTTGACCGGGGGAGGGGGAAGAAATGAGCTTAATCCGGTGTCTCTGGAGGAGAGGAGCCCGTTGACAACCGGCGAAGAGCTTTGTCCCCAGTTTGCGGAGCTCTTTGTCCTCTTTGAAAGCCAAGAGGCAGATCTTCAGCCCATGCAAACAGTCCTGCCGTGAGCTCCAGCTCAATATACTGCTGGTGGAAATCCCTCACGGGCAGCAACGACACCCGCGGGTCACCCTTCGGCAGCGGGAGATTTCGCTCCGACTTCCTCAGATCTGCTGCAGGTGGATTTTCTTCTTTTCCTGCTTTTTTTTTGGGGAGGTGAGGAG
The DNA here is from genome assembly GCA_013400335.1 of Eurystomus gularis. Taxonomy (NCBI): domain Eukaryota; kingdom Metazoa; phylum Chordata; class Aves; order Coraciiformes; family Coraciidae; genus Eurystomus; species Eurystomus gularis. The sequence goes on along the minus strand of VZZY01009612.1, from coordinate 69,656 downwards.
GGGAGGAAAATCCAATTCCAGCTTGCTTCCTGGTCCAAAAAAACCCTCAAACCTTCCTGGCATGTCAGGGCACAAAACCCCCATGAAAAAATAGAAATTGAAACCAAGGTGTCACCTCACGCTGTCCAGACGCTGCGGGTTTTTGCTGCTTTGCCTTGATTTTTGCTCTTTTTGCCAGGATACGCCCCCCCAACAGCCAAGGATGGGAAACGAGGAGCTGGGTGTGGATGTGTTTCAGCCCCGTTCCCCCCTTGCTCTGCCTTTCCCCTCGCTCCACCGAGGTCCCCAAAGAGTTTTGCTAAGCAGAAAAAAGCCCGAGGTGGCCGCGGGGCCAAGCCACCCACCTCAGATGCTCTTGAGATAGCTGCTGGGGAGAAGAGAGGCGAGGTGAAGATGCTGCTTTGAAGCTCTGGAGAAGGCAGTGGCAGCTCAAACCAGCTCAGTTCTCCCCCAAGAGCCAGCTCTCTGAGGTCCTTTGAAGATGTTCCCACTCTCCATCCAGCAGCTTGGGGCCAAAAGTGTCCCCAGGAGAGTAGGGGCTGCAGGCAGGGGTGAGAAATTTAGTGATTTCTAAATTCATGCCCCAAGCCCCTCATCCTGCTAGAAGGGGTCGCAAGCAGTTTGCTGAGGAGGGGCTGATTTTTCTGGGGCTGAAATGCAGCTTCAAAGGAGAAGGTTTTGGGGTGGGGGAAAGATCTTCATCCTGTTAAGATCTGCATGCAAAATTGAAGCCCCAGAATTGAAATTTGAGGCTGAAGGAAGGAGAGATCCAGGCCCCGAACTGCCCTCAGGTGGGGGCTGTGTGTCTGGGAAGAGCTTTCTTCCCCAGTCCTACAGTGATGGGGTCAGGGAGATGTTGGGATGAAGGCTGGACTTCATCCTAGAGGTCTTTTCCAACCTAAATGATTCTATGGTGGTTTTGCTGGTGCTGCCTGGGTCGTGCCATGGCTGCTGCACGTACTTCAGCAGAGTTGAGGGGATGGTTGTTCCCTGGGGGAGCTCAGGGGGGCTTTGGGCAGGGGCAAGTGAGGCCAAGAGGTGGAAATCGAGCGGTTCCCTCAAATCCTGCCTGTAGGACCTTCCCAAATCTCCCCTCCAAGGGATAACAAAGGGCAGAGTTAAGGTGACAACAGTTTCAGGGACCATGGCTCAGTGGTAGAAGAGCAGGCCCAGGGTGACAGCTCCTGGGGACAAGTGATTTAGTTTTGGATGGGTCTGAGGACATCTCCTCCACCCAGCAGCCCCTCATGCCATGAGGTCCAGTCTCCATCTGCAGCAGTAGCCCCAAGACACACATGTCCATGGAGACTCATGGGAGCCATCTTGCTCCACAAGAGCTTCCCAGGGGCTTCCCCAACCTCCTTGGACCCTCCACCCTCTCGTCCCCATGGGAAACAATTTAGCAGCTCACAGCCCCAAACCAGCAGTGAAACCTCCGCCCCAGGCAGGGTCCTGCACCCCGGGGGCCTGTCCCCTGGCCAGGGCTTGCCATGCGATGTGCTTGCCACAAGATGGGGCCCGAAGATTGGGAATGCCAGCACATCTCCAGGCACTTGGAGGTGGCCCAATGCCCTCCGGTCTGACCTTGGGGACATTTGTCTGGCCTCAACATGGGCAAAGACCTCCACTAAAGATCCTCTGTGGCCTTTTCGGTGGCCTCTTTGAGCAGTTGGGTGGGTATACAGGGAGATGGGTGGCTTCCTGGAGAGATGGGACTCAGAGACAGGGAGGTTCTACAGAGTGGGAGGATTATCCTGAGGTTTTCAGCCCTTGCAAGATCCCCAAATGACCATATTTCAAACAGGAAGTGATGCTGCTGTGCTGTGGTTTTGGAGGTGTCCCCAGGCAGAGTTGTCCACAGGGAGACTGAGCCCCAAAGGTGCCATCAGATCATAGAATCACAGAATGGGTTGGGTTGGAAGGACCTTTAAAGGTTGTCTAGTAGATGGGGAAGCCTGTCCTGAGCCCAGGGGAGAGGGGGGTTCTGAGGATGGAGCCATGAGATAAGGGGCAACCCCAGAACACCCACAGCCAGGGCTGGAGAGGGTTCATGGGACTATCACACTGGATGGGTGGCAGATCACTCCTCTAGCTCTGGGGTTGACTGTCCCCCATTCCCCATGTCCTTTTCAGACAGAGTTGTGTGAGCAGGTGGATGGCAGTTTCTGGCTTTGAAGGGCTCAGAAACATTTCTGCTGGCTTCAGGCTGACCAGAGAAGAGCTGAAAGGAAAACCCACCTTTACAGCAGCTGGTGGTACCCATGGTTACTCCATGGAGGTGTTAGCATGGGGACTGCAACAAGATTGCCCAGGCAAGGAGGTACCCACAGTAGAAACCAGCTCTCCTGCAACAGGCATTTGTGTTTCATCTTAGAGGTAGCCAAATCCTCCCCTCCATGGAGGCTGCAGCCTTGTAAAGCACCTTGGACATCCCGCCTCCCACCCCAAATACAAAGGCTGGGGGGTTGCCCTTGGAGGAGGAGGCCCCAAGATAACTCATACCCATTTGTCCTATTAGATGGGGAGATCTTGGAGGTGAAGCCAAGAGTGTAGAACCTGGGAGCAGAAGCCAGGTCCATGGGATGGGGGAGCATGGGAGGATGATGGTGCTCTGCCCTGGGCCCAGTGGGAAGCTCATGTCCATCTCTGCCCTCCCCTCACTCTCTCCACTGGGCAGGCCACCACAATGCCCCATACCAAGCTGCTGCTCCTCCTCACCCTCCTCTGCGCCACTGAGACCAGCCGAGCTCTCCACCTCTACAACGCCGCCTCCATCTTCAGCTGCCTCAACACAGCCCTCGCTGAAGCCCAGAAGAGCCACCCAGAGGAAAACGCCGTCTTGGACAAGCGCAGCTTTGAGTCCCCATCACCGGAGGAGGCATCTGAAGACGAGGAGGTGGAAGATGGAGTGGATGAAGAGATGGGGAAAAGGACATTCCCAGGAGAAGGCCACTACAAATACGTCTCCCAGGCACAGGTGAAGGGGAAGACGTACCAGAACCGAGCCAAGAGCGACCGCCGCACCAAGGTCACCCTCTCCCTTGATGTCCCCACCAACATCATGAACATCCTCTTCAACATCGCCAAAGCCAAGAACTTGCGGGCAAAGGCGGCTGCCAACGCGCACCTCATGGCCCAAATCGGCCGGCGGAAGTGACCCCCCCATGGGGCAGGGGGGACTCAGAGCAGGGCTGGCTGCCTGGGGCTACCACCAGGCCCCAGCCTGCTGGCCAGTGGGGACTGATGGCCGTGTATGATATCAGTGTTGTATATTTTTGACCCATAGAGCTACCTAACTTTCATATCTCTTCTTCCTTCTTCTCTCCTTCCTGATCTCCTCCATCCCTCCTCCTGGACATTTCCATGCGTGAGGAAGAGGCTTGTGTCCACAGCAGGACAAGGGGGCATGTTGCCTCGGGAAGACCCCTGATTAAAGCTACAGTCTCTTGAGTTTCCAATGCTTTGTTCTCCCATCGCCTCCAGCAGGTGCTCGGTCAGGTCTGTTTGGGCCCATAGCCTTCCCAAAACATCCCTCAAGCTCAACTTCATGGTCCTGTCCCCACCACAACCCAGATCCTTCTCCATCCCAAGTCCCCATACACACAGCTGTCCCTATGCACAATCATCACTGCATTGGGAAGAGAAAAGCAGGACTGGTCAGGGGAACTCAGGAGGGATTTCCCAGTTTCTTCTCCTAGGGACTCTCTAGGTTTTAAGGTTGCCTTGCAACCATCCCTTTCCCCACCAGCACCTTGAGCAGTCACAGCTGGGACAGCATCACCCTCCCCATCCACATGGCCCTTCATAAGTGTCTCCAGGCCGTGGGTTGGCCCTGGCCAGGGCCACTCTAAGGCCTCAGGTGCTTTTGGACCCCAAGAGTTGCAGGTGCCTCCCTGGCTGCTCCAGACACAACCCATGGGGTCTGTCCATGTCCCTTGCCCACCTTACCACTGCTCTCCCTTTCCTGGTAGACCTCTGTGCAAGTTTATCAGCCAATACAAATTCAGCTCCCCATACATAGACCATACCTGTTCATCCCACTCTTTTCAACCCTCCACTGAGCCCCAGGTCTCCAAGCTCCCACCCCTTCACCTTGGACTATTCATCTCTTCCTCTAGATTTCCCTTTCTCTTCACCTACCAGCCCAGCTCCAAGATGAAGCTACATCTTCTGACCTCCATCCCTGCATGTAGCAGGCATGGGAGGTGGAGAGAAATTTGTCCCTCCTTCCTCAGGAGATGTTTGCCAAAAGCAGCAAAGCAGCTCCCACCAGCCCCGTCCAGGGTATGCCCATGGGGAGCACTCCAGGTGGGGCATGAAGAGGGCACAGGTCTCCAGATGAAAGCTGGGCAGATGAACCCATCAGCCATCTGCAGAAGCATCTCCTCTCCATCCCACTGGGCATTCAGAGGAGACAACACAGTTGAATTCAGCCCCAGCAAGCCCATGTTCTGGTGGCCAAGGCTCCTAGTTGACCTACAGCCCTGGAGACTCAGGACCCAAATTCGACTGAAGACCAAAAAGCAAAACCAGAATCATACACGGGCCCTTCAGGTGTTGTCCCCATCTTACCCCCAGGGAAACTGAGGCACACCTGCCCACCCACATCAGGTCAGGCAAAGCAGGGCAGAGCAAGGTCAGACCTGGTCAAGGGCTCAGCTGGACATGCTCTCCACCCTTTGTGGATTTGACCAGCAGTGTCCCCAGGTTGTCCAGGCTCAGGCTTCCTGATGCACAGGGCTGTCTAGAGGAGCCTTGGCACAGTGAGGAGCGGCAAAGCCAAGGGAGACATCATTGCTCTGAGCAGAAGGTTGAAGAGTGAGCTCCAGTAAAGCACTAGACCAGCCTGGGAACAGGCTTTTCCCACCATCCCCTGCCATGGGGGGGCATCAGCCTTGGCTGGGGTCCTTTCCCAGCACCAGGTTAGACAAGGGGAACATCTCAGCCACGTGCTGGTGCCTGGAGACCCAAACATCACATGCCTGAGGCCCACACTGGGTCTTTCTTCTGCTCCCCTTTAATGAAGGCAATTAACGTTGAAGTGACACCCTGGGAGCAGATGAGTCCGAGGTGTTTGCTGGCACCAGGCTGCACGTGCAAAGCTGAGACAGGGACAGCAGATAACAGCTGATAAGGAGTGATGGGGAAAGCAGAGATCCTCCTTCTCCAGCTGCATCCCCATCTCACCCACACCCAGCACTGCCTTGGATAAACCCTTCCAGAACGTCTCCTCCTCCTCAACCTCTGCCAAGCAAGCGCAGGGGTTGCTTGGAGGGGCTGAGACATGGATGGAGGTTGGAGGAGTTAGAATTCCTGAGGAAGCTGGGTGGAAATAGGAGCACTGATGTCTCTATCAGCCCCCACCTGGGGCTGGGAGCGTGCAGAGCCAAGGCCACCATGCTTGGGAAGGACGGTGTTGATGTTTGGGGTGAGACGTGCAGTCTTGTAAAAGCCAGGTGAGGATTTCCTGCAGAGATGAACCCCAAACTCTCGCTGTTGTGCTCAGAAAGAGCGTTTGTTTGCTCAGCTGTGGATGTACAACCACAGCACGCTCACTCCGGCCAACACATCCTTCTGCTCCCATTGCTGGGTCCCTTCCAGCCTCTTCATAACCCTTCCCCCAGGCAGCCAGGTCTTCCCTGGCCTCCAGCAACGCCCTTGTCCTCCTTCTTCTCCTCCATGTGCCCATGCTTAAAGGCCTCCTTCTCCCACACCAGAGCAAACTAGAGATGCTGCAGTGATTTAGGCAACCACCAGGGACACCAGGTCCTAAACCCTATGCTGGGCTCAAGGAGGCCCCAGTTCCCACTTGGCTGAGGAGAGAATTCAGTCAGTGTAACCCAATGGGCGATGAGCACCTGGCCAAAAATGCACTCCCACCATGCAAGGAGATGCCCACACCCACATCCACGGGGGGGCTGGCTGGAAAAACCAAGCTGATTTCCAGCAGTGACCACAAGCAGAGTTCATTCATGTACCTCAGGTCACTGAGGACATGGTGGCCTTGCAGAGAGGTGCTCCAGGAGCTGAGCTTTAAGCAGGGATGGGACACACACTCCAGGCTGCAGATACACCTAGAGGGAGCCAGGTCTGGTGGCATGAAGACCTCCTCCTGGGATGTCCTTTTCTACTCCTGGGATGTCCCATCCTGCTCTTGGGATGTTCTGTCCCACTCCTGGGATGTCCAACCCCTGCTCCTGGGATGTCCTGTCCTGCTCTGAGCTGGGCCAGGCAGGGCTGTGGCCAGTTGTCCCAGGAACAGAGCCACCACCAGCCACCCAGGAGCTTTGCATGGATTCCCTTCAACACAACTCGTGACATGGACAGGAGCATGTTAAGATGCAAAAGCCAACACCGTTCTTCAGGCAAGGGTGAGAAACCGGCCCCACTCTCAGCCCCAGCTCCGTTGGGTGATGTGTGGGTGCCTTGCTCTGCTCCATGTTCCTCTCATGTGCTTTTGCTTTGACCTGTGGACCTTCGTCTTCCCGGCCACTTCCTGCACGTTGTGTCCCTGGGGGAGTCCCATTTTCTGTTCTCCCTCTTGGCATGCCCCAATCCTCCCACCAAACTCAAGAAGGGTGGTGGGACAGAGGGTATCCCACCCATGTCCAGGGCAGTAGAGGTTTAGTAGGTCCTGTAGGTCCAGTCTCCATATCTTAAATCTGAAGCAGATTTTTAAACTTGTATTTCTGGCCTGTGGGACAACACGTGTTGGTGAGTTTCTTGCTTTCTTGTGTGCTTCGTGGAAAATAAAACCATTGTCCATTCGCAATGGGACGGTCTCCTTGGTGCCTCTTGTCCTGGTGTTATGCCATATGCTGTCACCTCTCTCCACAGCTGGTCCAGGTCCTCCAGGACACCCATCAGTCCCACATCACATGGGCAGCCTCAGCATCTCTGATGAATTTTTGCCAGCTAATAGCTGTTATCCTTTATTCTAGAGCAGGGACACTGAGGAACAGAGAAGTTCCCTCTCCCACCGGTGTGCCAGCAGCACCCAGGTCCTCTGCTCCTCTCCAGCAGTGGGGCAGGCTGGGGAGAGCTCTGGTCTCTTCACTGGCCATCTCCCGTGGCCAAGGAGGGGGATGCTGCGAAATTCAGGCACTGCCAGGAGAGCAGGGTTGCGTTGGAGGAACGCAAGGAGCTGGGAGAGTCCAGGTTTCTTGTGACACCAGTGCTGGAGAAGTCATCCCAGCCCCACAACATTACCTCCAAGGCAGGAGCCCCATCCTGCAAGCCCTGTCCATCCTCAGGAGATTCAACAGATGTTCTGTTTGAATTTGGAAAAGGGGGATGGAAAGTAGAACGCACATTTCCAGCCCTGAAGATTGCAAAGAAAGTCTGTGAAAATGAGCCTCATTCCTCAAATAACTAAATAAAACCAGATACTCCTCAAAAAAAACCCTTCAAAGCTCTTTTCCTGATGTCACAGAAAATGCTCTTGGACATCAAGGCTAAAGCAACGCTGAGCAAGTACCTCAGAGCCAAAGAAATTCCAACTCCATGGGTCTGCAGGTGCAAGTCCTTCAAAGCACCTTGATTACTCCACAGGGCTACACCTCCTGGGGCAGAAACACCTGAACCCTTTGCAGCAGAGCCCAGCTCTACCTGCTATAAAAGGCCCAGGAGAGAAGCAGGGAGGAGGTGTCTCCAGGGAGTTGGTTGTGGTGAGGAGCTCTGGTGGATCACAGCCATGGTGAGTAGCTGTGGGGTTTGGGTTTGCTCTCTGACAGCCATGGCTGGTCATTACCAGCTTTTCAGGAGATTGAAGCTGGAGGTAGCTGTTTTTTTCCAGCTGAGGGAAGGTATCTTGTCCTTGGCTGGGAGTGAAAATGGTTGTGGGCTCTGGAGAAGCCACATGTAAGCCTCTGGTTTATGATCACTGGAGAAGGGGATCCTAAGGGTGCAAAGCTTGTGTTTGAGAGCTGGGTTCCAGAACTGGGTTGGCCTTACAAGCTGGTGTTTACTTCTTCCTGGCCTGAGGAGCACTACCCTGCTGAGATGCCTTCAGACCTGTCTGCTTCATCTGCATGAAGATATCTTGAAGGTCTTGCTGGTGGCATCTGATACAAGACTGAGCTAGGTGCCCACCTGGTGCTGCTGTGGGGCTGAGGCAGGTCTGGAGCAGGGGGTGAAGGTCTCTCCTTATGGAGATTGGCTCATCATCCCTGTTCTGGCCCTGGTGTGGTTGGTGGTTAAGGCTGACCTGGGATGGCTGGTGTAGGAAGAGAAAAGCACTGGTGGCTGAGGGCTGATACATTAGATGCCAACCCTCAGGGTAGGACCCTCTGCTCTAGTGTAGGGTGTTGCTGCCCTGATTCTGTGCTTGGCAGAGGTCCTGCTGTGCCAGGCTTCTTGCCAGAAGATAATCTGAGAGTTGCTGTGCTGGGTCTGCAACCCAGTGTCCTGCTCAGGCCACAGCCAAAACCAGATAGTGAGAGCAAGCTAAGCCTTGAGTAATCTCATCTGAGACTTTCCTCTTGTGTAGCTCAGAGCTTCCTGAAGTGGGTGTGGGTTTTTTCCACCTAGTAAGCCTCAACAGAAGTCTCCAGTCCAGTCTCTCTGAACCCAAAAGCCTTGTTCTCACAGCCTCCTGTGTCAAGGAGTTGAACAGCTCAACCACACCTTCTGCATAGGGACTCCTCCCTGTGGTCCAAGCCAAGAGCAGTGGCTTCATGTGACAACTGCTAGTCTTGTATGGAGAAAATGAAGAATTGGTCCCTACCCATCCTTGCTTGGCTCTCTAGCTGTCTCCAGCCAGCTGATCCTGCATGGCTGTGTGTAGTCTACATGGAGATGAGAAACTGCTCAGACAATCAGTTCTCAGGGCCCAACAGCACAGGCTTCTCCTATCCAGGACAGTCAGAGGTCCTCTGCCCCTGCCCATGGGAAGGGAGCAGGAGGAGCATTTGCACTGCTAAGGCTGGCTGGGCTGAATCATTCCTTCCTTCCTAGCTGAGAACATCAGGTGAAATTCCTGGGAAGGTTCTCCATGCCCTGCCTTCTGCCCCAAGGCAAGATCAGCAGTGCAAAGAGAAGAAACCATGAGTGTTTGGACTCGACAACCACCATGGGCTCTCGGTTCAACAGCTGGGCTTGGTGGCCTGCTCCTGGGAGCAGGGCTGTTGATATAAGGACAGTGCTGGGATGAGGAGGGACCTACTGCAATGCCCTAATCTCTGCATCAGCATTGGTGGGAAATGGTAACCTCTCTCTGAAGGGCTAATGCTTAATTGTTGCTCCTTCAGCAGCTCTTGGGTGCCTGCTATGGAGAAAATGTCCTGGCTGCCACCAAGCTGGGTTAATGCGTCTCTTGTCTGTAGGTTGTTGGCCATGTGGTCTATAAAGACACCCGGAAGTGCCACCTTTAGTCTAATTCCTTCATGCACATTCCTAACTTCCTCTTCCCTCCTATCCCCATGCAGAGGGAGTGTATTTCTGTCCACATCGGCCAGGCTGGTGTCCAGATGGGCAACTCCTGCTGGGAACTGTATTGCCTGGAGCATGGAATTGAGCCTGATGGCATCATCTCCTCCAATGCATCCTCAGGCCAAGTAGACTCTTCCTTTGGAACCTTCTTCAGTGAGACAGGATCAGGGAAGTATGTGCCCAGAGCAATATTTATTGACCTGGAGCCCAGTGTCATTGGTAAGTCATGGAAGGTCTCCAGATCTCTTTGGGGGGGTGGGGAGGAAGTAACTTCTCTGACCTGAAGTGTAGTGTTGGCCACCTAAACTCCTGGCGTGGCTGCCAGCTTCTATGTGAAACTTCACCTAACTTAGTGCAAGTAATGTGGTAGATGGTGGATCTTGTGCTCATGAGACCCCCATTTCCTGCAGATGGGATCAGGACTGGGACCTACCGCACACTCTTCCACCCGGAGCAGCTCATCAGTGGCAAAGAAGATGCTGCCAACAACTATGCCCGTGGCCACTACACCATTGGGAAGGAGATCATCGACTCTGTTGTTGACAGGGCTCGGAAAATGGTAACAACCCTGGGGAGGGTCTTCTGCCTTAGCACTCTGCATCTCTTGATGGCCAGGGTAACAGCAACCAATGGTAGAGGGAGGGCAAGTAGACCTTGGTCAGCTTGACCATGTCACTATGACCTGGAACAACATGATGGGATGCATGTGGGTGTGTCTTGCTGGTTGGGACTTGAGGAGAAAACAAACTAAAGATGTAAAACAAGGAGCAGCTGTGATTTAACTGGCTAGGCAAGATGGCTTTCTCCTGGTGGGTATAGTGCCTGCTATGTCAGTCCTGAAGAAATATCTCAACCCAACCACTGTCACAGCTCAGCTTCAGGCTAGTGTCTCCCCTTAGGCCTCTCCTCCCTTGTGTGGTTGCCCCTGGAGTATAAGGTTTCCATGATGTGCTGTGGTAACACAAAGATATTTTTTATTAAGGTGGAACCTCTTAGTGGTCTTCAGAATCTTCCTAATCTTCTTGACTGATGGTATCATGAGTCTCTATCTGATCCAAAATGTCACATGGTCAAGCCAGACCCTTTCTGCTAAAAGAAGAGATTATCTAAAAGCAGCTGCATTTGCTGTGTCCAACAGGTCTCTCCTGATAGCAGTGGAAGGTGTTTGTAAGCAGTAGTTATAAAAAAAATATATATGGCCTGAACTCGATGGTTGAACACAGTACTTTGAGCTTAATTTAAGTTCAAGGAGACCAGAATAACTCCAGTAACTTGGTCCTTCTGTTCTCATCCTTGGTGCTGCAGACAGAGCAATGCAGTGGCCTCCAAGGGTTCCTGGTCTTCCACAGCTTTGGGGGAGGCACAGGCTCCGGGTTCACCTCCCTCCTCATGGAGAGGCTCTCCGTGGAGTACAGCAAGAAGTCCAAGCTGGAATTCTCTGTGTACCCAGCCCCACGGGTCTCCACAGCGGTGGTGGAGCCCTACAACTCCATCCTCACCACCCACACCACCCTGGAGCACTCGGACTGCTCCTTCATGGTGGACAATGAAGCCATCTATGACATCTGCAACCGCAACCTGGACATTGAGCGTCCCACCTACACCAACCTCAACAGGCTGATTGGACAGATTGTCTCCTCCATCACCGCCTCCTTAAGATTTGATGGTGCCCTGAATGTTGACCTGACTGAGTTCCAGACCAACCTGGTGCCCTACCCAAGAATACACTTCCCACTGACCACCTATGCACCCATCATCTCCTCAGAGAAGGCCTACCACGAGCAGCTGTCAGTGCCAGAGATCACCAACGCCTGCTTTGAGTTCTCCAACCAGATGGTGAAGTGTGACCCACGCCGTGGCAAGTACATGGCGTGCTGCCTGCTGTACCGGGGCGACGTGGTGCCCAAGGACGTGAACGCCGCCATTGCAGCCATTAAAACGCGCCGGTCGATCCAGTTTGTGGACTGGTGCCCCACGGGCTTCAAGGTGGGGATCAACTACCAGCCGCCCACGGTGGTGCCTGGGGGGGACCTGGCCAAGGTGCAGCGAGCTGTCTGCATGCTGAGCAACACCACGGCCATCGCGGAGGCCTGGGCCCGCCTGGACCACAAGTTTGACCTGATGTACGCCAAGCGAGCCTTTGTGCACTGGTATGTGGGGGAGGGCATGGAGGAGGGGGAGTTCTCAGAGGCCAGGGAGGACCTGGCTGCCCTGGAGAAGGATTATGAGGAGGTTGGAAGGGACTCAGCAGATGGAGTTGAGTATGATGAGGAATAATGTTTTTACCTGTGGGAAAGTAGATTGGATGAAGCTTTTTTGGTAACCTTGTCTTGCAGTTCCTGCCAGAGAAGGGAGTTGGTAGGTCTGAGGAAATGTGACTTGGATACTTTGCAGCTTGGCCACAAGCAGCTCTTTTGTCAAGCCTTGTATGTGCACAAAGTTGGTTGAATAAACGATGACTAGCAAAACACCTTCTCCTGTCCTGATGTGCCACCAAACTGGTTCAGGGGGCAGTGGGAGTGGTGGCTGCAGGGTGGTTCCCTTATTGCCTTGGACACTGCAGCCCTACCTGTAGGGTTCTTCTGCTTGTAGATGCTGTGGTGAGCCCTGTGAAGTAAGGTGGGTGACTGCATGATGTGACTACTTGCCCTGGGGTTGAACTGCTGTGTCCAAATGAACGTGGGGGCGATGATTCCACTCAGGCACTGGCTGCATGTGGTCGATGAGCTGGAACAGCCAGCTCTGGGTTTTCCATTCTTTTCTCCGCTCCAAAGCAGAGCCAGGAGCGGGATCAGGTTTCTCTGGTCCCATGCTGCTGTGCAAGGTCCTGCTAAAGCATTCCACGTCTGGCTGCCAGTGCTCTGCTTTCCTGGAAGGCTGGTTGGAGTTGAGATGAGAATTCAAATACCTTTGCTGTCTGTGAGACCCCTGTAAAAGCACCCAAACGATGTCCCAGCTCTAAGTCCTAAATCAAGGAGCTGCTTCCCCAATCAGGCTTCGTCCCTCTTATGCTGGTGGTGGCAGCTCCCCAGACATGATGCAAGAATCCATGCAAAAACACCTAATGAGCTGAAAAGAGGGATTTAACTTGATCTGTGCAGATCCCCCGGACTGCAGCAGGTTATTTCTCCACTGGGCTTTCTCCTTCCAGCAAGTGGTCCAAGAAAAGGAGCTGGCTGGGATGTGGTGGGGCAGCTGGATCTGCAGTCAGGCCGTAATTGAAGGGCTGACAGTGTTGGCTCTGGGTTGCACTGGAGGAAAGTTTAAACAACCTTGAGGCAAGGGTGGAGGGGGTGGCTGTTATTGAAGCCTGTCTCCACTTGCCATTACTCAGCTGGGCTCCTGGGGGTGGCGATCTCCCAAGGTTGCCAAGGTGGCAGCTCCTGGGGGCTGTGTCACCTCCAGCTGCCCTCTGCCTGGGGGAGCAAGGCTGCTTGGACTGGTGGGGCTGGCAATGTGATGACTGCAGAAGAGGGAACGAGCTCTCCTGTGAGCCTCCCAGGACCTCCAGATCCAGCTGCTTGTGCTGGGAAGTGCCTCTTCTGCAGAGGGCTGATGTAGACCACAAAGTGATGCCAAACCTCCTTGCAGAGAAGAAAGAGGGGACAGAGCAGAAAATAGCCCAAGCAGGTGCAATGCCAGCGTTGGCTTCCCCTCCTGGGTACTTGGACAAGAGCTACGTGAAGGTTGTTTGACTTTTTTTTTTGGTGGAGGGAGCTTTTCTTCTCCTCAGAGTAGGTATTCTGGGATAGGGGTCTTGTTTAGGTGTTAATGGTCTGCCCTCCTTGTGGTCTGCTGGCAAAGAAATCATCTCCCTGCCTGTAGTGCAGGGCTGCAGGAGAGAGGCACAGCAGCTGGAGTGGCTCTATGGAGCAGGGCAGGGAGGGGATCCTGCCCCTCTGCTGCGCTCTGGGAGACCCCCCTGCAGTGCTGGGGCAGCTCTGGAGTCCTCAGCACAGCAGAGACATGGACCTGCTGGAGCGGGGCCACAGGAGGCCATGGAGATGATGGGAGGGNAGGGCCTGTTGGGACAGGACAAGGGGTGATGGTTTGAAACTAAAAGAAACTAGAGAGAAAGAAGAAATTTTTTACACAGAGGGTGGTGAGAGCCTGTCCCAGGTTGTCCAGAGAGGTGGTGGCTGCCCCATCCCTGGCACCATTGCAGGTGAGGTTGGCCGGGGCTCTGAGCAACCTGCTCTAGTTGCAGATGTCCCTGCTCAGTGCAGGTGGGGTTGGACTAGATGACCTTGAAAGGTCTCTTCCAACCCAAATCAGTTTATGAAGTCTGGTGTCTTGAGGCTGCATCCAGATCATCTATGACCATGGAGCTTTATCTCTGTGGACCTGTTGAATGCTGCATTCTTTGAGGGCCAACCTCTTCTCTGCAAGAAGTACTTTTTTGATTTTTTTTTTTTTCTCTCATTTTAAATCTTCTGGTGTGCCTGATAGCTCTCGAATGCAGAACTCGCTCACAGCTCTTACCTGTGATGTGAATGCAGGGAAGGTCCAGCTGGTGGTTGGGTTGGTGACATGTGCATCTCTGCAGCCACAGCATGGCACTGCCCACTGTCCTGACAGCCTTGCAGCTCCATCAGGGCATCTTTGTGAATGCACATGAGCTTCAGACTCATCAGCTTGCCATGGCAGCAGTATCCTTTCCATTGCACCTGTGTGCAATGGCCCTAAGCTGGGTCCAGAAGTGATGGTGGAGTGAAACAGTCCCTCAGCCAGATGAAGAGTGTGTCCTGCTATGCTAAAGGCCAACCCCCATATGCGGCCTCACCACCACTGGCCCCAGGAGGACCATGCACAGCTTCCCCAACTTCTCCAGACACAGCTTTCAGCTTGCATTAGGGCATGGGATGGAAGCAAGAAGGCAGCAGATATTGCTGGATCAGGGCTGGATAGCACCAAGGAAGAAGGAACTTGCCCAAACCCTTGTGAGAAGTCAGTGAAAGGCACCTTGAGCCTCCTTCCTGGAGGACAATGAGGAACAAGTCTGCCCTGGCCTCTCTGATCTACCCTTATTGCAGTAAGGAGGTAGTGAATGAATGGCTGTCAACAGGCTTGAGCAATATGGTGGAAACATGGATCCTGCACGCTGCTCCATGTGTGGCTCTTTGGACTTTTTTTTTATGACCAGCTTTGCTATCCCATCACACCAGTAAGGAACATCAACCTGAAGCCATGCTATGAAGTGTGTGCTCCTCTTGGCTGTGGGTCTGCAGGAGCTGCTGCTTGGGGAGAGGGCAAAGCGTTGCCTATGGCCATCAAGCTGGAGATGCCACCTCCCCAAAAGCCACAGGATCCTTCTCCTCACAAAGGAAATCCTTCCCTCCCCTCCCTTGCTGTGTCCATGGGAAGGCAGGAGAAGGTCTGTGCTGATGGACGTACTGGAGTAATTGCTGTCAGTAACAATGACAACAGCCTGGGTGCCGTGCTGATGGATTTCCAAGCTGTAGGAGCACATGGATCCACTCCTGCCCTTGCTCACCCACGCTGGGTCGGCTCATGGTTCCAAGTGGGAGTGATGCTCGCCCCATGTTCACCCCAGGCTGCTGTCACTCACATTTTTAGGGGATTGAACCAGTAGCTTCCACTCCCAGATGTCCATGGGGAATGGAGCCACTGGGGAAAGGTGAAAGCCCTCAAGACCATGCCTCAAAATGTCCTGGCACATTTACCTCTGGGAACAGAGCCAGGAGTCATCTTGGTTCTTCTAAAGATCATCTTTGCACCCCAGAAAGTTCCATTTCTGATAACTGGAGCAGTCACTGTTCCCTTGGAAGGTTTGTCAGTGCTAGGGGCATGATGTGGGGAGAACCAACTGGAAACCCAGGACATGGGTTGGCTCTGTCCTCAGGGGATGGAAAAAGACCATCTAGAGTGGACAAGAGGTGACCCACTCAGCCCCAAGGTCTTTGGGCTGACCACCTTTGGGGTGTCTCAATGGGCTCCATCATTGAAGATGAAGGAGAGGACCCATCAGATGAGTCAGGAGCTGCTTACCACCCCAAGAAGAACCAGCCTCAGAGATTAACCTAATGCTCAGCCTCCCTGAGAGTAACGGGACACATCTAACATTTTAGTTCAGGCAGTTTCACAGCAGTGAGCTGAGAAAAGAGGAGGCTTGAGCCCAAAAGGGATCTTCTTAAGGGTCCATCTGCTTCCCATTCATGTTGGCAGCACCCCAGCTTTTTAGACTAACTGCAGCCAACCAGGAACTCTGGTACTTCTGGATGAAGGGCTTCTTCCACCTTCATCTCCCCTGTGCAGCGCCCAGCTCCCTTTAACGGTCCTTGGCTGTACCTCCTAGTGCATCACTTTGGGAACATCTCCAGAACCATACTCACATCAGGGGAGAGGGCAGCTGTAGCTACAGCACGTGGAGGAGGTCTGGAACAAAAAAGATTCACTCCACTTGGAGACAGAGCCTAGCACTGAAATAAAGGGTGGATATGAAGTTATGGTGTACAACCAACACAAAGTGTGGTGGGACAGCCATGAGCAGGACACTCAGAGACTCAACACAGCACGGAGCCACCCATTCTCCTGGCCCACAGGCTTATGAACACTCCCTCTCCATATCTCATCAGGGGCATTTCATTGCTTTTCCTCCTCAGTCACCCATCACATGGGCCTCCTCAGGGCAAACTCCAACTCCAGGCACATGGGGCTAGATTCATGCTCACACCACCTCCTGAGCAAGACCCTGCAGCAATGTCCCAACCACCAGGACTTGCTCAAGCTACAAACAAGCTTGACCAAAGTTGGTAAGGAGCCAAAAGCCCACTGGAAAGGTGCTCCTTATCCAGGCACCACTCCCCACTAGGGCACTGGTCAAACTGGAGATTCCCTGCCTTATCCCAGACACATGTCCTCCAGGCTGCTCTTGGGGCTGAGAAGAGCATCATCCAGCTCCAGCCAGACAAGTCCCTCAAAGTAGTAATTTTGGTTGATGATCCTCACAAGTTGGCCTACCCTGAGCACACCCTTATCAGCATTTGTTCTTCTACCCAATCCAACATCCACCCATCCACAGGTAGGGACCTCCCCACGCAAACACCTTGGTTATAGCCAAAGAACTCAGAGCCAAAACAAGAAAAGTCTTTATTAAAATACAACAACAAAAAAAAAGTTGCATAGAAGTGTACAGGTGCATTTCTAATTAAAAAGTGCTTTTACAGTAAAAGCCAGAGCTAGAGTTTGCCATTTTGGCCAAAGCAAAGGTTCTCCTGGCTGAGGAACCAGGTTCCTCTGCAGGACACGTCCCCAGCATGAAGTCAGGCACCTATTCAGCTCCACTCATCAATAAACAGCGGTGGGATAAAGCTCAAGACACCCATGCGGCAGAAGCACGCGGTGAGCACGTAGGCTAGGCAAGCAGAAACAGGATAATAGGTCAAACAGCGGCGTTGAGGTTCAGGACAAGCCCTTGGCACCTCTAGGTACTCAGGACCAGTTTAGCCTGATGACAGAGGGGTTTTGTTCCATCTGAGGTTTGACTTTGGTAAGTACAGACTGCAGTTTGTTAATACTCATCCTCATCAGCCTCCTCTTCTTCGCCATCTGCTGAGTCCCTTCCAACCTCCTCATAATCCTTCTCCAGGGCAGCCAGGTCCTCCCTGGCCTCTGAGAACTCCCCCTCCTCCATGCCCTCCCCCACGTACCAGTGCACAAAGGCTCGCTTGGCGTACATCAGGTCAAACTTGTGGTCCAGGCGGGCCCAGGCCTCCGCGATGGCCGTGGTGTTGCTCAGCATGCAGACAGCTCGCTGCACCTTGGCCAGGTCCCCCCCAGGCACCACCGTGGGCGGCTGGTAGTTGATCCCCACCTTGAAGCCCGTGGGGCACCAGTCCACAAACTGGATCGACCGGCGCGTTTTAATGGCTGCAATGGCGGCGTTCACGTCCTTGGGCACCACGTCGCCCCGGTACAGAAGGCAGCACGCCATGTACTTGCCACGGCGTGGGTCACACTTCACCATCTGGTTGGAGAACTCAAAGCAGGCGTTGGTGATCTCTGGCACTGACAGCTGCTCGTGGTAGGCCTTCTCTGAGGAGATGATGGGTGCATAGGTGGTCAGTGGGAAGTGTATTCTTGGGTAGGGCACCAGGTTGGTCTGGAATTCAATCAGGTCAACATTCAGGGCACCATTAAATCTCAAGGAGGCAGTGACCGATGAGACAATCTGTCCAATCAGCCTGTTGAGGTTGGTATAGGTGGGACGCTCAATGTCCAGGTTGCGGTTGCAGATGTCATAGATGGCTTCATTGTCCACCATGAAGGAGCAGTCCGAGTGCTCCAGGGTGGTGTGGGTGGTGAGGATGGAGTTGTAGGGCTCCACCACCGCTGTGGAGACCTGCGGGGCTGGGTATACAGAGAATTCCAGCTTGGACTTCTTGCTGTACTCCACGGAGAGCCTCTCCATGAGGAGGGAGGTGAACCCGGAGCCTGTGCCTCCCCCAAAGCTGTGGAAGACCAGGAACCCTTGGAGGCCACTGCACTGGTCAGCCTGCAGCAGAACAATGTTTATTTACCCCTCTCTGATTAAGGACTGGAATAACCATCCCAAATAACACTGCAATAAATTCTGCTCTGAGCAAAGGAGTTTCTCATCATCTGCAGCATTTCCATGGAGCTACCTTAGGTAGCTCTGGGTGGTATGATGGAAACTCTTGGCAAATTGCTCCATTATCTCCCCAATGCAAATAACCCAGCATCTGAGAGGGGGTGGGAGGTAGCATGTGGGTCTTGGACCCTTAGGAGACATCTCAAAAGCATTTCACTGACAGGCATTCAAGCATGTTGTTACAACCCTGCTTCAGTCCTATCAGATGTGGAGTTTCCTCTTCCCAGCCTGGCTACCAAATGTCCATCTAGAATTAATATCTGCAGTTGAACAACCAAGGGGTCCTTCTCTTCTGTCTCTTAGACCTAGAGTTGTGTCACTTCATATATGTATGATGTGCAAGGACAGTTGCTTTTATGGCAGACTCTTGTCAGTGGTGCCCAGCACCAGGACAAGGGGCAATGGGCACCAAGTGGAAGCCAGGAGGTTCCATGGGAGCAGGAGGAGAAAGTTGTTTGGTGTGAGGGTGTGGGAGCCTGGCCCAGGCTGCCCAGAGAGGTTGTGGAGTCTCCTTCTCTGGAGAGATTCCAAACCCCCCTGGACACGATCCTGGGCCTCCTGTTCTGGGTGAGCTGCTGGAGCAGGGGCTTGGACAAGATGATCTCCAGAGGTCCCTTCCAACCCCCACCGTGGCGGGATTCTGTGTTATTTTAAGGGAGAAATTGTCTTTTCTCTTACCATTTTACGAATTCTGCTGAGGACAGTGTCTATGATCTCCTTTCCGATGGTGTAGTGGCCACGGGCATAGTTGTTGGCAGCATCCTCCTTGCCACTGATGAGCTGCTCTGGGTGGAAGAGCCCATGGTAGGTCCCAGTCCTGATCTCATCTACACAAGGAGGAGCAGTCATGAAGAGCAGCACACAGTTACAGGTTCTAGACATCAGTGTGACAGAGTGAGACACAGAGCAAATCTACCAGGAGCCCACATGAGATGACAATCATGGCATGGTTAGTTCAGACTAGGAATAATGGAAGGGGTAAGAATAACCCTGTCCAAGCTGCTCTTGTCAAGGTCCTACTATACCTCCTCCATCTTTGCCCAGCAACCACTTTGAGATCCTAATGTAACTTGTCTTAGAGTTAGGATGCTGCCTACATTTCAAAATTTATTGCAGGACTGTAGTTACCACACGCAGCTCATGTTTCTGCTTGCTGCAAAGCATCTGGAAGTGGCTGGAAGCACCCCCTCCATCCTCTCCTCTACAACACACCAAAGAGGAGACAGAGAGCCTCCAGTGTTGACATTTCTGTTGGGTGTAGCCAACTCAGCCACAGGCACCTTATGAATACAGGCATTTGGAGCAGCTTCTCTAGGCTCCATGCAGGCAATGAGGTTGGAGACACCTCCAGCGGGTGTTTAAACCCACTCAGACTCAATGTTGGATACTTTTCATATTCTACCGGCTCGCTCACGAGGTTCCCAATTTAGTGCCTCGATAAGGTGCCTAAAAATTAAGTGGAGGCAAAACAAAAGTCTACATTCCTTCCATCAGATGAAAGGAGTCAGGCATCCTAGATGGTAAGAGGGGAGCAAACACCCAGGAGAAGCCTAGAAGGCAGAAGCAGGTTAGATGGATGCAGGTGGTTGGGAGCCATTTCCACCAGTTCCTCGAGCAAAACAAGATTGTTTTCTAGAAGGGTACTCTAAATCAAAGTGCCACAATCAAGTCAAACCCTCAGAGCTCATTAATGGAGCTGGAAGGAGAAGTAGAAAGCCTGCAGGAGCAAGACACCCAGTTTCCACAGAACCATGACATTTGCGGCACCCATCTGCCCAAAGATGCTTCACAGGCAGGATTAAAACCAGATGTGCCTCATCAGGTCATAGGATGGTGTAATTCGGTTCAGAGCTACACAGGTTAATAAACCCATGCCATGTGAGGATCCTGCTCAAGACAGCAGGTCTCGCAAAAGGAGGAATCAACCAAAGACAAGTTGGTTTAGGAAGAATAATGGCTTTGTCCCTCCCAGGTCCATTTGGAAATGCAAACTCTGTCTCCTTTTGATGGCTGGAGACCTTTTGCTAGGGCAGAGGAGTGGGAGCTGCTGGGCAATATGGGCAGCAACACAAACCCCAAGGAAAAACAAAGGATCAGGAGTCACAAGATGCCACAACGCCCAACTGCCCCACTATTACCGATGACAGTGGGCTCCAAGTCTATGAACACTGCCCGCGGCACGTGCTTCCCAGACGCTGTCTCACAGAAGAAGGTCTCGAAAGAAGAATCCACTTGTTCGGCCTTCGGCTCCACAGGTTTCACCTGCTTGGCACCAGGAATGGTCCCGTCTGCCTGGATCCCATGTTCAAGGCAGTAGAGCTCCCAGCAGGCATTGCCCATCTGCACGCCAGCCTGCCCGATGTGGATGGAGATGCACTCCCTCTGGAAGGGGAAACGGCTTGTTAAGGGGGTTTTCAGACATCCTGCGACTTACCACCAGCCCCGGCGGCTCTTGGTTGAGCCATTTGCTTACTGCAGATGATTAGGGAAACAGGCGCTTCCGCCCACTGCTGGGAGCTGGAGTGAGGATCAAACCGGGATCTGCAGGGCAGCTGGACATGTAGCATCCCTAGGAAGGGCTCTCCCAGCCCATGGGGAGGAGGAAGGAAGGAGGTGATGGGCTTCATGCGGAGGCAGGAAGCAGCTGAGTGCTGGCCCCTCGCTCAGTGCTCAACTGGGAGGCTGAGAGAGTTGGGCTTGTTCAGCCTGGAGAAGGCTCCGGGGAGACCTTCTGGTGGCCTTTCAGTATTTAAAGGGGGCCTATAAGAAAGCTGAGAAGGGACTTTTTACAAGGCCATGTAGCGATAGCACGAGGGTTAATGGCTTTAAACTGGAAGAGGGAGATTTAGATTAGATGTTAGGAAGTTCACTCTGAGGGTGGTGAGACTCTGGCACAGGTTGCCCAGGGAAGCCGTGGCTGCCCAAACACTGGATGTGTTCAAGACTAGCTTGGATGTGGCTTTGAGCAACCTCATCTAGTGGGAGGTGTCCCTGCCATGGCAGGGGGGGTTGGAATTGGATGATCTTGAAGGTCCCTTCCAACCCAAACCATTCTATGTTAACTGGCCCTGTCATGGAGTGGAACAGCTGTCAGTCCCCCAGGTCCCAGAGCAATGGGGCATCAGTGACAACAGCTCCAGGCTCCTTGATCCAAAACAAGCTCTGCACCAGGCAAGGAGAAGCCAAGCTTGGGAAACCCACACCTAGGCTGGGAGTTGCAGCAGGAAATGAGACTGGAAGAAACCAGCAGTTGCCCAGGGCCAGAAGAAGGGCAGGCAGGTACCTGGGGAGAGGCTTCAAGCCCTGATTTAACCAGGTCACCTTCCAGGAGCCTCTAACTCACTCCAGGGCAGTATTGAAGGTACTGACATCTTCTGGAGACTCTCTGGGGACTTTTGATGCTTGGGCACTTCCCTGGTAATTGGCATCTCCACTGTTTCCACCACCCCAAGATCAAAGCGCTGCTGCAGCAATGACAGTCTCATGTCCCAGGTCCCAAGCAGAGACTCCAAATTACTGTCCTGCATTGGGGCAGTGCTGCTTCCCAAGGGATCACCCCAAAAGAGTTGATGATCCCACCTGGGGATGGCAAGCAGTGTGGCTGACCCCATTATCTGTAGCTTGGCTGACAGGCAGCTTGGTTTAGGTGTCACCTCGTTTCATATCACCATCCTGTCCTGCTCAGAGCTGGAGGTCTCCACAGATAAGCCCAGCTCCCCTGTTCCAAGTAGCCCACCTTGAGCAGAACATACCAAATGCCACTGACAGCCCAGGGGTCTCAGGGCTGAGAGGACACTGTGTGTGCACACCCCAGGCAGGACTATCCTGCCAGAGGGACTCTGTCCCTTGAAAGTCACTACCCTCTGAGTAATGCTACAGTCCTGGGCACGAGCCGCTTCATAGAAACATAGGCTGGTTTGGGTTGGAAGAGATCTTTAAAGGTCACCTAGTCCAACCACCCTGCAGGGAACAGGGACATCTGCAACTAGAGCAGGTTGCTCAGAGCCCTGTCCAAGCCCCTAAGCTTGAATGTTTCCAGGGATGGGGCTTCTACCACCTCTCTGGCCAATCTGGGCCAGGCTCTCACCACCCTCAGCATCAAAAATTTCTTTCTTCTCTCTAATCTAAATCTCTTCTCTTTTAGATTCAAACCATCCCCCCTTGTCCTGTCCCAACAGGCCCTGCTCAAAAGTCCCTCCCCAGCTTTCTGACAGGCCCCTTGAAGTCCTGCAAGGCCACCAGAAGGTCTCCCTGGAAGCTTCTCTTCTCCAGGCTGAACAAGCCCAACTCTCCCAGCCTGGCCTCCCAGCAGAGGCCTTCCAGCCCTCCCATCATTGCTGGAGCAGTAGCCATCAGGAGAAGGATATAATGCAACTTCACCCCTCTTAGTCTCCAAGCATGGACATGCCAAGACATTTCTCAGCCCTCAAGCAGCTCCAGTGCCCACCACGTGTCCAGGTCATCCACCATCAAGCCGGACACCAACGGGATGAATGCTCCTGGTACCACCACCAACCCCTTTACCCACAGCTGGCTAAACTCCTCTTAATCCACACACCAGTTCTGCTGGGTGTGGAGGCCACGTTTGAGTCGTCCCTCTCCGAGTTGATATTTGCACTATGTGGGAAATGCCGCCTGCCATTTGCCCATCCCTCTCCACAAGATGGTTGCAATAGCTCCTCGCCCCAGTTTGCACCGGTCAGCGCCGCAGCCGCTCCACCAGTACTGGCTGGGACAGCTGCTCCACTCACGACCCGCTCCCAGCTCCCTGGGCCCAGCACCTGCTTCGAGGGAGCACTGGTATTTTCAGCGCAGCGCACGAGGAATGGGAATAACAACAAGAAAAAAAAACAACAAAACACCCAAAAAATAAATTAAAAAGAAAAAAGTTTAAAAAAATAGAGGGGCACATTGGAAGGAGGAGAGCGCGGATTTTTTTCCTGCAGGTTTTCTTTCCTCAAAACTCAAACCTGCCAGAAGGTTTTTTGAGATCGCGGCTCTCCACCATTCGCATCCAGACGAGCTGCGTTTTACAGACGCTGGCTATAGGCAGCCTATTGTTGTCCAGCTGATTTTCCCATTGGAAATGCCATGGAAATGTTTAACTGTTTTGTAGCCAAGACAGACTCCAGAAGCCAGCAGATAAAAGGAGAAGTTCAAAAGCTGGCTCGCCACGACTCGCTTTGAAGTTCTCTTCCATTTGCAACACGCAAAGGGGCACCTTCAGGTTTTCCACCAAGCCACCCTTGTGCCTTCCCAAGAAGGTGACAGGTTGCGTTGCTCGTTAGGAAGAGTTTTCAGCTGGAGCAGCCAGCACTCCTCAGGGCTGCAGCTTTTTTAGTAACCAGATCAATCCCCTTCAGCCTCACAGCTGCAAACTCTTTAGAGCAAAGATTCCATTAAAAAAAAAAAAAAAGCCTGGAGGAAGGGGGAACTCGATTCATTTCATATCTAATCCCAAAGGTTTGTAGCAGACAAAGGCAACATGGCAGCTCACTCCCAAGGAAGAAAAGTAAAAAAAAAAAAAAACCCTAAAGGTCTGTGCAAGTTGCACTAGTTCCCTGGGGCTGTGCGAGAGTTGGAGTGTTACATTTTGGGAAGAGGTCCAGCAGTGTCAAAATTTAAATTTTAGAATCAAGATCTGCTGGTTCCCCCTCAGAAAAAAAAAACAACAAAAAACAAACCCTCAAAGCCAACTTGCATCAAGGAGACAAAAACTTTGCAACTCTACAGACCCCACCTCAGGAGCTGCGAACACAGAGGGAGAAGCAGCAAGAGGCCACTTCCAACAGCTCTTCTCCAACCACCACATCCCTCGCTTTTCCCTTATAAGGAGCAAACTTTGAATCAATAAAACCGCCAAGTAATCAGCGATCACACCAAGCTGCTTGGAATTAACACCCCCCCTATCCCAAGAGAAAGGAGAGAAAAAGAGCAAGCAGGGAAGCCGCTCAGCTCAGCGCGCCCGGAAAACCCGCAGCCGATATTTTAGGCTTAGACTGAGACAAATCCGAGACGCGCTCTTACCATGGTGAGGCTGGAGGCTTGCTAAGATCTAAGCAAAACAGCTGCTGCCCCTGCCTCTCCCTGCAACTTTATAGCCCAGGAAGGCTTGACTCCACCTGAATATAAAGAAGCTTTCTGCTAGCTTAAAGGAGCAGAGCTCCTTTTCCTTTGCATCTCCAGGACAAACGAGGGATGGAATGAGCTACCCGCACCTCGCTGATATGGTTTTGGTGATGGGACAGCCTTGGGTCCAAGTGCAACATGAGCTATACTCGTATTTTTGTTTCCAAGAGCTTCAACCAAGGGGGAGGGAAAAATAAATTAAGTCATGCCAAAGTCTGGGTAAAAAGAAGGAAAGTCTGGGGAAGTTTGTGGCCCTGTATAATTTCCTTTATCCAGCAGAAACAACCTTTCCTTATCATTATTGAGAGCGCTGCCACTGATAAGCTGGATCTCGTCTATTTTTAGACACAATCCTGCAATTTTTGGTCTTTTTTTCTGCATCCTCACTGACCTTTTGGGGAAAGCTGCTGATTTTCTCACCTCTGGGGCATTCCAGTGTTGGCTCAGACCTTCTGTTGGCCTTAGCCACCTTCAAGGGTGCGTCTCGCCCTCATGCCAAGAGCTGCTGTAAGGACTCAGAGCTGGTTTTGGCCCCATCCTGCAGAAGGATTTGTGGCTCTTTAAGACCGCTCTGGATCTGCCCTTAGTCTCCAGTAGTGCCTGGGTGCTTACTAGAAGTAGGTAGATCAGAGTGGTCAGTGGTAACCTGTTGACTAATTCCCTTAGTTACCTCTTCATTCTCCCATCGAAACATTCCCAAACCTTCTTTGGTTCAACCATAGTTGCAACAGGTTGGCAGCTCTGGGGCTGGGGACCAAACCATGTCACAGACTGTACCAGCACAAGCCCAGGCAGGCACTCAAGGACAGGGAGTTTTCCTTCAGTTCAGCATTTGTGAGACCTTCTCTGCTTACTGGGTCCTGTCGGAACTGACCAGTACAAGATAGACAACGGTATACTGGAACAAGTCCAGTGTAGAGCACTGAGATGGTCCGATTTGGAGTGTGGGACGTAGGAGGACAGGATAAGTGTGGAGCCTGGTGATCCTTGGGAAGGGGACATCTTTCAATTCACCATGAAGGTGGTCAGATATCAGAGCAGGAACCTAAAGATGAGGGAACTTTAATCCCTGCGTATATTCAAAACCTACTTGCACAAGTCCTCAAGCAACCTCTTCTAAGTTGACTTCAAGGTATTTTTAGGAGGCAAAATTAACCTTTTCACCAAGGACATGTATGTGCCAACCTGACTGTAAGAACATCTCCAGCCACGAGGTAAATTTCTTTGGAGAAATTTTATTTCCCTCGGTACTGTTAGCACCATGTACGGGCTCAGCTGAGTCTGGAGCATGGTGGGTGTTCATTCTCCAGCTCTGCCAAGGCACAGGGACAAGACTGCAGCCTTGATGGACAAAGACCTGAGCGGACCTGAGGGTGTCCGAGCCTGGCCCAAGCTGCCCAGAGAGGTTGTGGAGTCTCCTTCTCTGCAGAGCTTCCAAAGGTGCCCGGACATGATCCTGGGCCCCCTGCTCTGGGTGAGCTGCTGGAGCAGGGGATTGGACGAGATGATCTCCAGAGGTCCCTTCCAACCCCTGCCATGCTGCAATTCTGTGACCTGCAAGAGGAATGCATCTATGGAAGAGCTCTCCTCCACTGGCATATACAGCCCAACCTCTGCCTCTGAGGGCAGACAGGAGCATCACCCTGCTTCTGCCTGGGGCTATGCCATGGACTTAGGGAATTCAAGCCAAGCAGGTTGGGCACACGGCTGTGCCTGTTTTGAAAGTGGTGGAATTCAGCGGTAATTGGGTCAGGCAGGCTCTTTTGTTAGATAGAGCATCTTGCAAACACTGCTGTCAGCGTCTTGGCTTCCAAACCTCTGCTGGGAATGAAGGTCGCCTCTGAGTATAGAGAAGCTCTTCACTTCTGGCCAAACCAAGAGCCTCCCAAATGTGTGCACCAAGCCTGCTGGTCAGACAAGATCTTCTCTTTCCAAGAGGCATCTCTTCCTCAATGACAAAAGAGAAAATGAGGAATTCAGGCAGTTTGGAGCATGAAGCATTTACTCACTAAACAATGTGCTTTTGGTCAACCCCAAGTCAAAAAAATTTGGGTCTGATTTCTGTCTTTCTTGGGAAATGGAAAGCAAGAGAATTGCTATAGTCTGGTGGTGATAGTGACAACCTGCCTGCGATCTCAGCTCCAAGACATATTTAGAACGGCATAGACGAGAGGGACAGAGACCATCCCCTCCAAAGGACCCGCTGCGGCAGCTCCCAGCCTTTTTATAGCCAGACCTCACAGCTGCTGCCTCCTTTCTCCCACTCCCACGTCCTAAATATTGCCTCCTCGCTCTCCTGGGTCTTCCTATTGCTTTCCCCACCATGAGGTCCGGCACCAGCTGCTGTTTGCCTCTACGGAGCAAATCCTCACCCATCGGGATGTGGGTGGTGTCCCCAGATATGCTGAGTGTCCAGGGAGAACTGATCTGTGGCCATGCTCTGGTCAA
Source organism: Eurystomus gularis (assembly GCA_013400335.1). NCBI lineage: Eukaryota > Metazoa > Chordata > Aves > Coraciiformes > Coraciidae > Eurystomus > Eurystomus gularis. The sequence continues at coordinate 43,018 of VZZY01009612.1, read as the reverse complement.
GCACTTGACTCACCAAGTCGAAGAGGAGCAGAGAAAGGTACGGGAACAGAGAAGGCTTTTGTTGTGCTGCTTTGGAGAATGGCGCTTAAATGTCACCCTTCAGGTCTATCACTTGCTTTTGTTAGAGGTGCCTCCACGGAATCAAAAGATTTTGATCTTGGAAAGAGAAAATACTTAATTCAATATTAATTGCTGGTGTTGGTAACGCAAGAAAAAGTGGGGGGAAAAAAAATCTCACTTTGCTTCAGGCTGAGCCAAACCTGGGATTTTTTCGGTATTTTTGGTTTCTTGGCTGAGCTGAAAAAAATTAGTGACTCATGTAGTTCCAAAATCTGCACTTTCAGAAATAATTTGCTCCCGTCTTTAATTGTTCACCTAGTTGAATCCGCTCCCTGTTTCACACGTGAATTTCCCCAGCAGCGGCTTCCAGCCCCTGGATCTCATTACGCCTTTTTTCTGGGGAGTCAAAGCTGCCAACTTTCCACACCCTCATCCCCCCAAGGCAGTTGTTGTCTTTTCAAGTGAATTCAGCGCTGGCCAAAAATGCAGAACAACAGTTCTAGAGATCCCCAGCCTCCACTGTAGCCTGAACTGCCAGATCCCATTTCCCAGCGGGTCTCCATCTGCCTCCATTGTCATCCAAGGGGCACAAAGCCACTGATATCATCAATGGGGACTCCTCGGTGACCTGGGCAAACCTGGGCCCATCCCACCTAACACCTGTATCTGCTAACAAGCCTCTAACAAAGGAGGAACTTTCTCAGTGCCAGTGATTCTCAAAGCTCCGTCCACCGTGAGCACATATCCCACCAGATCCATGCGACCTTCAAGGAGCTTTGGGTGATCTGGAAAAGGACCTGGGGGTGCTGGTCAACAGGTGGCTGAAGAGGAGCCAGCGTGTGCCCAGGTGGCCAAGAAGCCACCAGCATCCTGGCTTGGATCAGCACCAGTGTGGCCAGCAGGACCAGGGCAGGGATTGTCCCCCCTGGGGGG
>VZZY01009612.1:10491-23581 GCA_013400335.1 Eurystomus gularis | reverse complement strand
GAGGTTGAGGTTGGAGCTGAGGAGCAATGTCTTGCTGGCAAGGGCTGTGAAGGGCTGTGCCAGGCTGGGCAGGGCAGTGGTGGAGTCCCCATCCCTGGAGGGGTTTCCAAGCCGTGGAGATGTGGTGCTGAGGGCCAGGGGTTAGTGGTGCCCTGGCAGTGCTGGGTTCACAGCTGGACTCAATGATCTGAAAGGTCTCTTCCAACCTCTATGATTAATTAAAAAAACACACACACACAAACCCCTTTATCTAATGCAGTCCCGGCAGAGATGGGCATCACTCTCCTGGTATTGTTAAAATACTTTTTCCAAAATAACGAACTATGTTAAGACCAACGTTTCCTACTTGGATAGAAATAGAGCACAGAGGTGTTGTTTCCTCCAGTTGCAAGCAACAGAACCAACAAAATCTCTCCTTTGTGCCCTCTCGCTGCAGACTACACACATTTTCAGATCCCTTGAGCAGCTGGTTATGATCGCTGATCTCCTGGACAGCTGCTGATTCACCAACAGAGAATTGGTGAATCTCTCCTCTCCCTCTACTCTGCCCTAGCGAGGCCACCTCTGGAGTATGGGTCCAGTTCTGGGCTCCCCAGTTCAAAAGAGACAAGGAACTACTGGAGAGAGTCCAGCAGAGGCTACAAAGATGATATGGGGATTGAAGGAAATAAGAGTGATAGGAGGTCTTCTCAATGCTTATCAAGATCTAAACGGCGAGTGTCAAGAGGATGGGGCCAGACTGGTGGGCATCAGTGATGGCCAGCAACAGGACAAGGGACCATGGGCACCAAGTGGAAGCCAGGAGGTTCCATGGGAGCAGGAGGAGAAACTTGTTTGGTGTGAGGGTGTGGGAGCCTGGCCCAGGCTGCCCAGAGAGGTTGTGGAGTCTCCTTCTCTGGAGAGCTTCCAAAGGTGCCTGGACAAGATCCTGGGCCCCCTGCTCTGGGTGAGCTGCTGGAGCAGGGGGTTGGCCGAGATGATCTCCAGAGGTCCCTTCCAACCCCCACCGTGCTGGGATTCTGTGATGTTCAACTTCCCTTGTTGGGTCAAGTTTTTCACACGTCAGCACTGTGGATTTTAAGCATTCCCGTTGTTCCTACTGAGCAGAATGCTCAGTTGTCACACTTGCCATCACACCCGACGTCCTCGCTTTCAGTTTCTGTTGTCTTAGGAAGCTTTTGCTTCCACTCTTTTGGTTTCAATTCTCTAGGCAGCTCTTCATCTTGCCAAAGTTATGCCAAGTAAAACCCAACCCATTAGGACTTGAAAATGGTTTTTTTCTTCCTCTGAGCTTGATTTTTGGGAACCGTTTACACACGGAAGGATGTGAGCAAAGGCCTTAGCCCATTTTTCAGAGGTGTCAAAGCAGATGTCCTGCACTCAAGTCCTCCTCAGCTCTTAAGAATATCTTTATAAAAAGTACTTGGGATAAGCTGTAGGTAAACTTTTATTGCCTGAAAAGAAATATTTACTTGGTCTAGGCCTTATCTAGGGTGTGGGACTATAAGAGGCAGTTGTCTGGATTCGCAGATATTAAAAATACGGAGAAATAGAATATTTTGGTGTGTAAGACAAGTGGCTGTGGATAAGCCGTGAGTCTTTCTGTGGGAAGATGATGAACGAGCACGAATTTGAAAACTTATTAATGTAATTTTATAAAGGCAGGATTCCTCAATGTCTTTGCTGGTGGACTGGAGAAGGACAGCTGGGGGGAACCAATGTCAAAATATATTTCTTGATATCTTGGGTGAGATGGCAGCTACGGAAGTGGTGTCTTTTGGCAGTTGTACGGGATGCTGCTGCCTGTGGTCGTACCAAGCCCAGTTTGGGAGCCTGTGACTGAAAGCGCATGCTGGAGAAAGACAAAGTTTAGATCTTAGTTATAAACCACATCCTGGGCTGCATCCCCAGCAGCGTGGGCAGCAGGGCAGGGAGGGGATCCTGCCCCTCTGCTGCGCTCTGGGAGACCCCCCTGCAGTGCTGGGGCAGCTCTGGAGTCCTCAGCACAGCAGAGACATGGACCTGCTGGAGCGGGGCCACAGGAGGCCCCAGCAATGATGGGAGGGCTGGAAGCCCTCTGCTGGGAGGCCAGGCTGGGAGAGTTGGGCTTGTTCAGCCTGGAGAAGAGAAGGCTCCAGGGAGACCTTCTTGAGGCCTTTCAGCATCTGAAGGGTGCCTACACAAAAGATGCTGAGGGACTTTTTACAAGGGCTTATAGTGATAGGATGAGGGGTAATGGATTTAAACTGGAAGAGGGGGGATTAGATTAGATGTAGGTAGAAAGTTCTTCACTGTGAGGGTGGTGAGACACTGGCACAGGTTGCCCAGGGAAGCTGTGGATGTTCCATCCCTGGATGTGTTCAAGGCCATGTTGGATGGGGCTTTGAGCAACCTGGTCTAGTGGAAGGTGTCCTTGCTCATGGCAGGGAGGTTGGAGCGAGATGATCTTTAAGGTCCCTTCCAACCCAAACTGTTCTATGGTTCTAGGAACCTTGGATGGACCTAGAACCACCCAATTACTTACAGACTTCGGCTGTACTGAGAAGTTATCATTATAGTTTGACTTCCTCAGTTGCAAACCCTGTCTTATTGGGCTTTTCAGCAATGCTTTTCTTTTAAAACATTATGAAGGTTTAAAAGCAATGTGTAGATGAAAATATGACCTCACAAAAACAGTGAAATTCCCAGTAAATTCACCGACTTTACCACAGTATTCCAGGATTTTACCCTAGACCTCCTTGCTCAATGGATTCAGTTCCAGTGCCAGACAACTTGGCAGCCATGGAAACTTCCAATCTCGACTGACTTGCAGGGATTTCCTCTCTGGATATTGGAAGAACTTCATCCCTACCACGGACACTTGTTTTCTACCTCTGCTATCAGTTGGCCAAAGTCATTTGTTGCCTTCTTCTCTTTATTTTTCCCTTTTCTCCCCTTCTCTGCGTTTCCTGTCAGATCTGCCAGGGTATTTTATACTTGAATTTCTGCATCAGCTTTCAATCCGTTATCGGCTGCGGTGTCAGTCTGAAGAAACAGCAGGAAACGTGGGGCTTCTGGTGAGTGTCAAGCCACCGCAGCGATGAAACTCGAAGGAAAGTTTTGAAATGCCTGACAAAGAAAAGCAGCGATAAGGCAGCCCCGACAATAATATGCGGAAGGAAGAGCTCTTCCCAGAAAGGAACGCGATAGTGAGAGATGAACGAGTGCTGGGAAGGAATGGGGTGAGAGAAACAAAAGGATAATATGAAAATTTCCTTAAAAAAATCATTTCTGAGTGAGGAGGAAACAGCTGGTGATGATCCTGAGGTCAAGCAGTTAGTGAGGATGGAAAAGCCTTTTCCCCCAGTGTCAACTGGTTGGATGAAGTTTAGAGAGTGCTTAAGCTCTGTATGGACAATTCCCAGGGAAACAAATGGAACTGGACTACTTGTCTTCCTTGTATCCTGGCAATGTTTGGCGGCTTTCTGAGAGTTAAAAGATGTAAACATTCAGAATACACTGAATTCTTATTTAAATTTCAAAATTCTGAGTTGGAAGGCACCTTAAAGCTCATCCAATTCCAACCCCCCTGCCATGGCAGGGACACCTCCCACTAGAGCAGGTTGCTCAAAGCCCCGTCCAACCTGGTCTTAAACACCTCCAGGGATGGAGCATCAACAGCTTCTCTGGGCAACCTGTGCCAGGGTCTCACCACCCTCAGAGTGAAGAACTTCCTCCTTGCATCTAATCTAAATCTCTCCTCTTCCAGTCGGAAGCCATGTTTTCATTAGAGATGGTTTTCAAGGTAGTGTCTGTTGTATTTAATGTGGGCGTCCATGATGGTGGAGCTGGTACCTCGATGCCTTTTACTGCTGTAAGTGAAAGGCCTCCTAAAAAGCTGAGCTACAACTGAATGCAGGAATTGCTTCATCTGCGGATAGAAAAGGGCAAGGAAGCTGGGGAAGGGTCTAGAGCAGGAGTGTGGTGAGGAGCAGCTGAGGGAGCTGGGGGTGTTGAGCCTGGAGCAAAGGAGGCTCAGGGGAGACCTTCTGGCTCTGGACAAGTCCCTGCCAGGAGGTTGGAGCCAGGTGGGGTCGGGCTCTTCTCCCAAGGAACAAGTGACAAGAAAAGAGCAAATGATCTCAAGTTTCCCCAGGGAAGGTTGAGGTTGGAGCTGAGGAGCAATGTCTTGCTGGCAAGGGCTGTGAAGGGCTGTGCCAGGCTGGGCAGGGCAGTGGTGGAGTCCCCATCCCTGGAGGGGTTTCCAAGCCGTGGAGATGTGGTGCTGAGGGCCAGGGGTTAGTGGTGCCCTGGCAGTGCTGGGGAACGGTTGGACTTGATGATCATAAAGGTCTCTTCCAACCAAAATGATTCTATGAATATAGATCTAAAATCCTCCAGATTAGGAAAACACATCCACCGGATTCTGAAAAAGACTCTAGGTTCATTATTCAGCTGGAGTACCTCATCCTTTTGCTGTGAGAAACGGAAATAATTCTCCAGCTTCCCCGCACCCAAAATTACAGGTTGTGGCAAAGCTGTTTAACTCTGTGGTGCCATAGGCTTGGTGGTCCCACAGTTACCACATCCTGATGAGAGGGGAAGAACCTTATTAAATGTGCTGACACAATTGTAAGTAATTATCTGACCAAACCTTCACCTGTACCTGCAAATGGACAGGAAGGCAGGTTTGATCACAGGCCTTGACTTCCTGGTGCCTCGCCCTCCTCAGGCAATTTTCTTTAGGGTTACTTTGAAGTCTTCCCAGAAATTAAAGCGAGGAGGACAGAGGCCCTCCCAGTAGCCTTAACAGGGATGAAAAATGTGCTGATTGGAATCATAGAATAGTTTTGGTTGAAAGAGACCTTTGAGATCGAGTCCAGCTGTTCCCCCAGCAATGCCAGGGCACCACTAACCCCTGGCCCTCAGCACCACATCTCCACGGCTTGGAAACCCCTCCAGGGATGGGGACTCCACCACTGCCCTGCCCAGCCTGGCACAGCCCTTCACAGCCCTTGCCAGCAAGACATTGCTCCTCAGCTCCAACCTCAACCTCCCCTGGGGAAACTTGAGGCCGTTTCCTCTTGTCCTGTCCCTTTTCCTTGGGAGAAGAGCCCGACCCCACCTGGCTCCAACCTCCTCCCAGGGACTTGTCCAGAGCCAGAAGGTCTCCCCTGAGCCTCCTTTGCTCCAGGCTCAACACCCCCAGGTCCCTCAGCTGCTCCTCACCACACTCCTGCTCTAGACCCTTCCCCAGCTTCCTTGCCCTTCTCTGGCCACGCTCCAGCCCCTCAAGGTCCTTCTGGGAGTGAGGGGCCCAAACGTGACCCCAGGATTGGAGGTTGGGCCTCGCCAGTGCCCAGTGCAGGGGGACGATCCCTGCCCTGCTCCTGCTGCCCACACTGGTGCTGACCCAAGCCAGGATGCTGGTGGCTTCTTGGCCACCTGGGCACACACTGGCTCATCTCCATCCACCTGTCAACCAACCCCCCGAGGTCCTTTTTTGCCAGGCAGATCATTTCAGCCCTGACTGTCAGATGTTTGGATAGATCCCAGTCAGACAACGCGATCTCTTTGTTCCTTGAGCAGGACCCCATGTTTGCCAACAAGTTCTCCAAGAGAAGTGTTCACACCCTGAAGAGTGGTGTAAAGTCCATCTGTGCAGCCAGGAACCTACTGGCTCCGTGCTACAAGCACCAGCCTTGCTCCATTTGCATGGTTTGATGCTCACCTTTATTCTTAACCTTTATTTTGGTGAAGGCACCCAAAATGCAGACTGAGCAACAACAAAGGTGGCGTAAAGCCAAGGAAGTCGTTAGAATTGCAAACCCAGGTGGGCCCCACCTCATGTGGGGGAGTTAAAACAACCTTGGCTGAAGTTTCCTGCGTGTTTTAACAAGCCGTCCCCAGGACAGCCAGTAACACAGCCTGGCTTCCTAAGGAGCTGGCTTCTGATTGGGTTCTCTGATGTCTTTTTCTCCCCACCTCCACAGCTGAGGTGTAGCAGTTCATTCACAGTGGGCAAAGTTGAGAGAGAAAGGTTTAAAAATAAAAAATGTGGAGATCCAGTCCTTGAGGCTGGAGAATGGAGATAAAGGTCTGCAAGGAAAGGTGTCAACGGGTGTCGGGGGCCTGGGCTCTCCTGGGTTATGATCCCAGAGGTGGCCGAGCACAATTTGCATCCTGCTGATGCTGCTGTGCAAAATACTTTGCTCTTCCTACAGCGTGAGGTGTGGCTGGGCAGCTCTTGGGATGGCAGAGCCCTTCCAGTGCCATTTGGAAAAGGCTCAGGCATCTCCCTTTTCTCCTCCACCTTTATCTCACACCTTCCTGGAGCACTCTCACCTCCAGGAGCTTTCTTCTCACTATCTCCTCCTGCGTGGGCTTGTAGAGGGAAGGTGCTCCAGGGTATGGAATAAGGGACTCCAGAATATAGAATAGGAGAGTCCAAAGTAGGGAATAAGGGACTTGAGCCGCTGCTTATGTTGCCTCGGTTTTCTAATTTCCAGTCCCTTCGGGAGCTACCAAGCACGCAATAAAATCCTCTCCCTGCAGGTGTCACCACTGGATTGGGAAACGGATCTTTTCCTCCTTTCACCCGGGCTTTGAGCTTATTCTTTGCAATAAATTGCCTGGTAAGGCCACATTTAGGATTAATTTCGTGTTACTGGACCAATGGATAGTGCTTCCGCACCTAGGATGGAAGGAAAGATTTTTTTTTTTTAATACTACAGGCTGACTTTTTTTCCTTGCCTGCACTGCATTAATGTTCTTCAGCGCCATACTATCTGCTGACCACGGCCTTTTCCTAAACCATTGGAACTCAGCTCAAAGGTGACTTAAAGGAGAGAAAAGCAGGGAACCAAAGCACACGAACACGTCCTGGGCTCTCCGCACGTGGGTGGGCCGGGAGCGTTCGGCACCCACGTCTTCACTTAAAAGCTCTTCTGCAAAGTTCTCTGGGTGGTTCCAAAGTTCTCCGGGTGGTTCCAGCTGTATTTCTGAGAGCCCAGAATATTTTAGTCTTTGGCATCAGAGAGACCACAAAAAGCTCGGTGCATAAAGTTACGATTAAGCTGAAATCCCTCCCCCGCACACCTAAAGGTCTGAAGGCTTTGTAGCTGCTTCCATATCTTGCTCAGTGAGAAGTTCCATGCTTGGCTTAATTTAACCCTCTAGCTGCAAGGTTTTCCAGTGCGAAATTTAATTCCCATGGGTGGCTTTTTAATTTTTTTTAACGCCGCCTGTGTTCCTGAGTCCCTTAAAACCGACTGGAAAATATCACCCAGAGCGCTACGAAGCATTGACTAATTAGTGGCCTGTTCTCAAAGCCCTTCCCGACTTGCCAATAGTTTTGTGGGCCTTTGCACTTCATAAAACAATCTTTGGAAGCAGCAGCCCTGAGGAGCTGCCTTGCTTATAACTCTTACGTAGGGATCAGCTTTGAAACTCAGCAGTTAAAGGACAGAGCGAGGCTGGCGCAGAAGCGCTGACTTGGAGCAAGACATCTATTTAGCCCCAAGACAGCCTGGCCTCTGGTTTGCCCACCCCAAAGGCTGCTGGGGGTGTCACGGCCCCTTCCCTGAGGTGCTTGATATCAAGAAGATAATGGAATCATCGAATGGTTTGGGTTGGAAGAGACCTTAAGGATCATCTCGTTCCAACCCCCCTGCCATGGCAGGGACACCTCCCACTAGAACAGGTTGCCAAAGCCCCGTCCAGCCTGGCCTTGAACACCTCCAGGGATGGAGCATCCACAGCTTCCCTGGGCAACCTGTGCCAGTGTCTCACCACCCTCAGAGTGAAGAACTTCTTCCTCATTTCCAATCTAAATCTCCCCTCTTCCAGCTTGAAGCCATTACCCCTCGTCCTGTCATTTCTGCTGGCTCATGTATCTCCTGCTTGGTTTTTGACCTTCACTTTGATTTGTCAGTGATTATCTCTTCGCCTTGAGCGTCCAACACATCGTAGCCGCATGTACGAGGCCGTTGCGATACTAATTCATACACGTAAGGGGGCAGATTTGAGAAGGCTCCGGAACCCAGATCACTTGTCTTTGTGTAAAATGCTGCTTCGTTGGAAGAGACGAGAGTCATCTTTTATACTAACTGTCCAAGAATGTTCTCTTGAACATAAATAACCGCTGGTTGAGCCGAGTGAGTTTTAACGATGGGTTTCCCACAGACGTGTCTAGCAGACTTTCTCTTTTCTAAAGACTTTCTAGAGAGGTGCTATTTTCCCCTTGCACTCTGAGATTGATTTTGTGCGTGGGTGGTTGGTTGGTTGGTTGTAATCGCTGGAAATGGCTTTAATGCTTTTATTAAAACCTCATTATTACTCTGTGATTAAAACCTGAAAACGGTCTTCAGGTGTATTTATACTTAGCGCATGGAAAGAGATGAGAGGCCCGTGTTGGAGCTCTCCTCCCTTTCTCATCGGGCTAGTTCGTATGTCTTTCTTGGCCCCTGAGCACCTGCCTTTCCCTGCCAGCCTCCATAAAATCAGCCCTGGAGGCAGCAGTTCCTTGTCTACTGCAGTAACTACGTTTTCCTGGAGTTCTTAGTCCTTCATCTGGTATTGTTTTGTCTGTTTGAAGCTCTTTCCCTCTCCTCGCAGGCCTTTCTTTACTCTGGTCCTAATCTGCTGCTGCTTCCAAAGCCTCCATGCTCAGACAGCCAAAGAACATCTGAGACTGTCGTCCCCATAAAGAGAATTTGGCTTCTCGCCTGCGGTCTAACTTGATCTCTACCACCATCCGCATGCAAACTGGGGTAAATTGGCCAGATCAGGAGAACGGAAGGTATCTCAAACTGGAAATTGTCCTCTAGGACCTGAACCAAATCGTTTGAGAGCTGATACTCCTCTCATGCGTTCCCACCAGCAGGAGAGAGTGGAGGGGCTCAGTACAAAGCATCAAGAGATTACATCCCAAACACATACAGGTGGGCACAGAGGGCTGAGAAACATTGATGTGCTTTTCTGTTGGGGTTCGGTGACTGCAAGCTTAGATCAGACATGGGTACAAACTGTACCTACCAAGGAGAGTATAGGAGCAGGTCGAGGGAGGTTCTCCTCCCCCTCTACTCTGCCCTAGGGAGGGCACCTCTGGAGTATGGGTCCAGTGCTGGGCTCCCCAGGTCAAGAGAGACAAGGAGCTACTGGAGAGAGTCCAGCAGAGGCTGTGGAGATGCTGAGGGGCCTGGAGCATCTCTGTGCCCAGGAAAGGCTGAGAGCCCTGGGGCTGCTGAGCTGCACAAGAGAAGCCTCAGAGGGGAGCTGATCAATGCTGAGCAAGAGCTCAAGGGCCCATGGGGGGCAAGAGGATGGGGCCAGACTCTTGTCAGTGGTGCCCAGCGCCAGGCCAAGGGGCAACGGGCACCAAGTGGAAGCCAGGAGGTTCCATGGGAGCAGGAGGAGAAAGTTGTTTGGTGTGAGGGTGTGGGAGCCTGGCCCAGGCTGCCCAGAGAGGTTGTGGAGTCTCCTTCTCTGGAGAGCTTCCAAAGGTGCCTGGACACGATCCTGGGCCCCCTGCTCTGGGTGAGCTGCTGGAGCAGGGGGTTGGATGAGGTGATCTCCAGAGGTCCTTTCTAACTCCCACCATGGTGGGATTCTGTGATATGGACCAGCCTCAGTTGGGACCCCACTACTGAAGCTGTCACAGAGTGGGCAAGGCTGAAATGCTGCATGAAAAAGGAACCCGTGGAGCAATCTGAAGCTCCAAACAAAAAGGGACACTTCAAGGTTAAAATCATGTGTAGTCATGGTGGAAAGGAACAGTTCTGCCTGGGCACAGAGGACACACTAGTTAAAGTGCCTTCAATGAATTTAATAAAGCACTGCAAGCCCTGTTTGAGAACAAGATCTCCTGGGGTGGTCACTGGCCTACGTCAACCTCCAGAGGTCCATTTGTTACTGGCCTGTAGAGCTCCCGGGGCTATCAGCGCTAAATGTGTTTACTTATTGTTCCAGGCAGAAAGAGAAGAATGAAAGGGACCATGCCTTCAAAACGTAAAAGCATTAAACGATCGCTTTTGTGAGAGCAAAGTACACCTTTAAGTCCTGGTAATGTTTAAATATTTAAAATATGAAGTCACTCGGTGCTGCTTTACCACCCACCTACTCAGGCCTGTTTCTCTTCCCATCTTACCCTGAAATTGTGTAGACGTTTGGTTGCACAGCTCCACCCTCCAGCCATTTCCTGCCCAGCTCCTGAGTCTTGTCTGCTTTTCAGTTATTCCTACAGCTCCATTTTTTTCTCCACGGTTCCTAGACTGCTTCTGCCGGCTTAACTCCGCTCTGCCCGGGTCCAACCCTGCCCCTGTTTCTTTTTTCCTGCGTGGGATAAGTGCTAATCTCCTTCAGCCTGCAAAGCAATGCAGGGCATCTTTTTATAGCCCTGCCTGCCAAAGATGAGAAGGAGGTGAACTATCTCAAGAACAAAAGAACTGGTTCAGAACAAGGGTCCCTCTGACCCTTCCATCGGTGATTTGGGTGCTAAGTAAGAACAAGACTGACATTTATGACGCTCCTTTCTCCCGCGCCGTCTCAGCCACCACCACTTTTCATGTTATCTGCTTAGTAGCCGCCAGTAAATCTCTTCCAAGGCTTTGTCTAGTCTCGTCTTGATCCCATGCGGACCTGGCAACCAGGGCAGCTTTTGGCAAGGAGTCCTGCAGGTCAGTTCTTTACCTGGGGTGTTCCTGGTGAGGCTGTGGCCCCCACCTCAGTCACACTATATTTTATGGTTTCTGCAGAACTGAATGAAGCAGTAGGAAAAAAGCTGGCTCAGATTCCTGCAAGCCGAAGCCGTCCCGTGGCCTGCTTTGATTGTCTTATGAATCATTAGTAATTACAGGCACATTATTTGAGTGCTGGTGAGTCCCTGCACTGGTGCCATAGCACAGGGCAAGATGGCTTCCTTTAAACACACACATGGCAGGACCACTGCTGCTACAAATCCCCCACCTCCTCCAGTTTTAAGAGAGCCTTGAGCTGCAGAATAGCCCTGTACAACAGAAAAACCGCTGCGCTGCGACCAGCAACCGACCATGTTTAGTTGTTCTTTAACAGCCCTTTACATGCATGTGTTCAGCCTCGGCAGAGGAGGATTGTCTTTCGCTGAGCACAAACCTAACTAAAGTCTTGCTCAGATTATCTCACAGAATCGCAGCATGGTGGGGTTGGAAGGGGCCTCTGGAGATCATCTCATCCAACCCCCCTGCTCCAGCAGCTCACCCAGAGCAGGGGGCCCAGGATCGTGTCCAGGTGCCTTTGGAATCTCTCCAGAGAAGGAGACTCCACAAGCTCTCTGGGCAGCCTGGGCCAGGCTCCCACACCCTCACACCAAACAAGTTTCTCCTCCTGCTCCCATGGAACCTCCTGGCTTCCACTTGGTGCCCGTTGCCCCTTGGCCTGGCGCTGGGCACCACTGACAAGAGTCTGGCCCCATCCTCTTGCCCCCCATGGGCCCTTGAGCTTTTGCTCAGCATTGATCAGCTCCCCTCTGAGGCTTCTCTTGTGCAGCTCAGCAGCCCCAGGGCTCTCAGCCTTTCCTGGGCACAGAGATGCTCCAGGCCCCTCAGCATCTTCAGAGCCTCCATTGGACTCTCTCCAGTAGTTCCTTGTCTCTCTTGACCTGGGGAGCCCAGCACTGGACCCAATACTCCAGAGGTGCCCTCCCTAGGGCAGAGTAGGGGGTGGAGGAGAATCTACCTTGACCTGCTGCCCACACTTTTCTTCATGCACCCCAGGAGACCATTGGCCTTCTTGGTCACTAGGGCCCATTGCTGGCTCATGGTGAACTTGTCCCCCTTCACTTGCAGGTCCTTCTCTGCAGAGCTGCTTCCCAGCAGGTCACCCTTCCCCTGTCCTAGTCCATGGGGTTATTCCTCCCCAGGTGCAGGACCCTCCACTTGCCCATATTGAATTCATCTCACATTTGCCGCTGGTTGCAGGGGTGTCTCTGGACTCCTGGAGTGCTTCAGCTGGTCAGTGGTGACAGTGCACAGTTAAGTCGCCGTTCCAGCCCTGGAGCCCTACAACGGCCGTAGCTGCTTTCAAACTGCATGACAGTTTGCATTAAAAAAAGGAAAAATATACAGCTCAAGTGACTGTTTGCATAGCTGCCTAGAGTTAAAATAGAGAAAAGTTTGCCTGTCAGCACTAGAATGTGTGTTTTCCTGAGAGTTCTCTTGTGATAACTTCGAATATTTATTGGATCAAGCTTGGTTCCCACAAGGACTCAAAATAGTCGTCTGGAGTTGAGGTGACGCGGTCTCCCTCGGCTGGCATGGCTGCTGAGCTCGCTCCCATGGCTGCTGGGCACTTGGAATTCTTCCATCCCAGCCGCTGTCCCCCGAGAGCGTTCAAAATAGGTATTGCAGGAGAAGGGGCTCGGGGGGGGACACTGAGTGGAAACAGTGATGTTTAAACACAACCAGCTTCAGTTGAACTCAGAGCCTTTCGCTCCCAGCCTAGAAATGTTCTAAGAGTTTAAAGTTCACTTTGGAAGCCTCAAGAGCCTGGTTTTATGGGAATTTCAAAAAATTCAGGTAAAATTAGTCCAAAAGGGTCAATGCCAGAGACAGTGGCCTTCACTTTGGAGCATAAAGCCGCTGTGAAGACAACCTTACCTTCATAGAATCATAGAACGTTAGGGGATGGAAGGGACCTCTGGAGATCAGCGAGTCCAACCCCCACCTTCAAGTCTAATCTCTGAAACAGAGCTTTCCTTTAAGTGCAACTATTATTTACAGCATTTGCTTCCTCCTTGAATGTGGTCCAGATACCTCAGTGTTTCTTCGTGGTGGGTTTTGTGCTCGCACGTTATCACCTGGTCACATGAAGTTTAACATCTCTGCCTTGAGAAGTCTGCTTTCATTTCTGTTGAGTGGTGGTGGTGGTGTCTCTGGAGCACGGCTCATTTCTGACCTTGGGACCAACATTGCTTGATGAGGGGACTGGAACAGCTGCCTGATGAGGAAAGGTTGAGAGACCTGAGGCTGGTTAGTCTGGAGAAGAGAAGCCTGAGAGGGGATCTAATGAGTGTGGATCAATAGATGAGGGCTGGGTGTCAAGAAGAAAGGGGCAACCTCTTCTCACTTGTGCCCTG
>VZZY01009612.1:0-10266 GCA_013400335.1 Eurystomus gularis | reverse complement strand
GGCTTGGAAACCCCTCCAGGGATGGAAACTCCACCACTGCCCTGCCCAGCCTGGCACAGCCCTTCACAACCTTTTTGAGTAAGAAAGTTTCCCTAATATCCAACCTAAACCTCCCTTGGCACAACTTGAGGCCAGTTCCTCTTGTCCTGTCACTTGTTCCTTGGGAGAAGAGCCCGACCCCACCTGGCTCCAACCTCCTGTCAGGGACTTGTCCAGAGCCAGAAGGTCTCCCCTGAGCCTCCTTTGCTCCAGGCTCAACACCCCCAGCTCCCTCAGCTGCTCCTCACCACACTCCTGCTCTAGACCCTTCCCCAGCTCCGTTGCCCTTCTCTGGCCACGCTCCAGCCCCTCAAGGTCCTTCTTGGAGTGAGGGGCCCAATCCTGACCCCAGGATTGGAGGTTGGGCCTCCCCAGTGCCCAGTGCAGGGAGACAATCCCTGCCCTGACTACAGATTTCTCTAAGCCTTTAGAGGTACGGCTCCTGGCCGTACAGCTGGGATGACGTGATGGAGTGAGTCAAAAATGTATTTATGAATATTGCATCTGAGCTTGAACCAGAAATTCTCTCAGCTGGTATCTCCTAAGCACTGCATAGAAGATTAATTTCACCTAACTTTGGTCACCTAAAAGCCGATTGCTTAAATCTGAGCCACACACAAGGTTCCTTTCTAGCCGATGCAGAATGAGAGGCGCCTGGAGGACAGAGCCAAGCCAGCTTAAAATGCCTGGCTTGAGATGTCAGCCTCTCTCCAGGAGTGACAGGGGAGCCTGGACAACTGTCTCCCCATCCTGGAGCTGACAGATGAGATGAGCCCTGGCCTGGCTTCATACCCGGCAGGAAGAGGGGAGCCGAGGTTCGGCATGTGGTGTCGGTGCGGTTTTATTTCTGTTCCTGCTTTTTAATTGTTAGGATTATCTTCTAGCTCATCGTTCATGCGAGAAGCCCTGCGTGGCCCTCAGAGCTGATTGACAAGGGCCTGATGCACGGAACTTGGTGACTCAAGAGCTGGGGGGGCATTAGCCGAGCAGCAGGGAGCTGGGCTTCTCTGCCGGAGATGATCCTGCAGCAGCGAGAGCCCTTGCGTGGCTGCTGACAAGCAAAATATTTTGTCAGCAGCTGCGCTGCTTCTCCCTCCGGTCCTCCTCCCCCCTCGGCTACAGCATTGACATCATATCTCTGGAAATGAGAGTACAAACAGCTCTGTGAAGTGGGCAGAATGACTCCACGCAGTGTGTGCTTCTTGAGATGTTAGTCTTGTCAGTAGCTTTCATTTTCTCTTAGAATCATAGAATGTGAGGGTTTGGAAGGGACCTCTGGAGATCATCGAGTCCAACTCCCCTGCCAGGCAGGACCACAGAATCTAGGGCAGGTCACACAGGAACGCATCCAGACGGGTCTTGAAAGTCTCCAGAGAAGGAGACTCCACAACCTCTCTGGGGAGCCCGTTCCAGTTCTCTGGAACCCTCACAGTCAAGAAGTTCCTCCTCACGCTGAGGTGGAACTTCCTGTGCTCTCGCTTGCATCCATTGCCCCTTGTCCTATGGCAGGGCACAAGTGACAAGAGGTTGCCCCTTTCTTCTTGACACCCAGCCCTCATCTATTGATCCACATTCACTAGATCCCCTCTCAGGCTTCTCTTCTCCAGACTAACCAGCCCCAGGTCTCTCAACCTTTCCTCATCAGGCAGCTGTTCCAGTCCCCTCCTCATCCTCGTAGCCTCCACTGGACTCTCTCCACTAGATCTCTTGATGAAAAGGAGTAAAGTTTTTCTCTTTCTAGTGGTGGATTATCTCCATAATCCTCTTTTAGGCGCTTGCAGGTGAGAATACCTGCTTGGAGAACTTCTCGTACAGCTCTGCCCTGCGTGCCGTGAGGCTCTGGGGAGGAGAGTCTGCTCCTGCTTATTCCAAAGCAAAGCATAGATGGAGGCAAGGGAAGGAAACATCTGGGAACAGCTGGTGAGTCTGTAGAGACACCACACCCTCCCAAGCCCTGTAAGAGGGATCATGCTGCTGGAGCACCACACTTTTGGCCTATGTCTAGTGATGCATCCTGGCTTGGGTCAGCACTAGTCTGGCCAGCAGGACTAGGTAGGGATCATCCCCCTGGGGAGGCTGCCCCTCAAATCCCGGGGTCAGGTTTGGGTCCCTCACTCCAAGAAGGACCTTGAGGGGCTGGAGCGTGGCCAGAGAAGGGCAAGGAAGCTGGGGAAGGGTCTAGAGCAGGAGTGTGGTGAGGAGCAGCTGAGGGAGCTGGGGGTGTTGAGCCTGGAGCAAAGGAGGCTCAGGGGAGACCTTCTGGCTCTTGACAACACCTTGAAAGGAGGTTGGAGCCAGGTGGGGTCGGGCTCTTCTCCCAAGGAACAAGTGACAGGACAAGAAGAAATGGCCTTGAGTTGCACCATGGAAGGTTGAGGTTGGACATGAGGAAAAATGAGGGTTGTGAAGGGCTGTGCCAGGCTGGGCAGGGCAGTAGTGGAGTCCCCATCCCTGGAGGGGTTTCCAAGCCATGGAGATGTGGTGCTGAGGGCCAGGGGTTAGTGGTGCCCTGGCAGTGCTGGGTTAATGGTTGCACTTGACGATCCTAAAGGTCTTTTCCAAACAAAACAATTCTATGATTCTGCTCCCTCAGCTTGGGCACAGCCTGGATTCAAGGACTCCTTGAGGCATCCAGGTTTTCTTTGTTTCCTTGGCAGCACAGGTTCTCTGGGATGTTTACGGTGTTCCCATCATTATGGCAGTTGCAGATGGCCTGCGCAGCTGCAGAGTTGTCTCAGCAGGCCAAGCTCGTGAGCAAAGCCTACCAAAGGTTCTCCTACCTTGGCTTATGTTTGCCACCTCCCGGTTTGGCCGCCGCAGATGTTTGCACAGTCACGTTGTAAACTCAATCCCTGAGCTCTTGCAAACAATCTTCACAAGAGGCCATTGTTTGGTTCCAGCGCTGGGTTGATGGTGTGCTTCGGGGCATCACTCGACCAGAAGCCTTTGAAAAAATGCCACCGTTCGCTAAACAGAAACGTTGAAGTAACTTGAACGGTTGGAAAGGGGATCGGGGTGGGGAAAAGAGGAGACTTGACCACGCGCTACCATAAAGTCCTTCTCTTTCTCCTTGCTGAAAGCTCTGCCTGCCAGCCTTAGCAACAGAGCTTCATGTTTCCCAAATTTCTCTTGGAGCAGATAACTGGGGAGGGAAGCGTGAAGGCAAAGTGGAAGGAAGATGCTTGGGTCAGAAGGGAAGTCTGTGGTGAGAAGATATCACTTCAGTCCTCAGATGGAACTAGCTGTTGCTGCCTTGGAGCTGTGACCGGGCAGCTCTGCAGAGGTCAGGCGTGTGATTATTTAAGGATATCGGTGCATGTTTAATCTCCTCGGGGCTTATCTGTTGGTGCCGCCGTTGATTCCTTCAGACAAAGAGCTCTAATATTCCACCAAGACCCGTGAGGAGCAACCACTTCTAAACCAGAAAATCACTCTTCCCACTCGGGCTGTGCCGAACTTCATAAAACCAGCTAAATGAAAATTTAACATTCTTTGTATAACTTTAACCTGCCCAGAGTGTCTGGAGGCGGCTTCCTTTTAGAAGCAGAGCTCGTTCCAACATAAAAGAACAAAATAATGGCTATTCCAGAGGGGTCTGAGGAGTACAAGAAGTTCTCAGCTCGGCAGCAGCGCTGCTCGGTCCTCTCCAAGCGGCAGGCAAAGTGGGTTTTGATCGCCGCAGAACTCCGCGGCCACGGGTTTTCATGGCTTGGCTGTTTGCAAGCTGAGCCTGCTGGAATCCCTAATTGCACCAGCGCTGCAAACCTTCCGTGAGGCCGCCAGAAAGTTACTGCAGCTTTGTAAACCACATTTCCAGAGAGCGACCCGTCCTCCTCCTGCTCTCCGTATAATTAGGGCTCTACGCATCCCGCTTCCTTTTGTGCGCTGCTGGCAGCGTTAAGGAGGCAGCATTAACCACCAGCTAAGCAGTCTGCGAACTTGAACTTGAGTTCACGGCACCATTTTCCTCTCAGGCCTGAAGTTCTTCTCCCTTTTAGATAGTTAAAATGTCTCTCCATTGATTTTTCTGCAAGTAAAGCTTTTACCCTGGAGCTTTTCAAGATAAAGGACCGTGACAAGTGCCCCAAGTGCCCTTAGTCAGAGTTTGTTTGCACAGTGCTCGGGAGGCCTCTTACACTGCCCAAAGCCTCTGGATATTGGTGGAGTGGAAATAGTAACTGTAGTAAGCTAGAAACCCAGAGGTTTGTTGGTTTGTTGGGTTTTTTTTTCCCTGCAGAAAAGCTTTAGATTAAAATTCAAAAGACTCTTTGTGGAGCTTTTCTGCTCTTGTCATTCCAAACAGGATTCACCGGCGGGGCTCGCTCGGCTGGGGAAAGACTTCTTTTTAATCAGCTCACCTCGCTCTAATATTCACCATCTTCGTACTTCACCGGCACAAGTGGTTTATATTTCAGAACAGCTTGCTCTGAAAACACGAGGGAAAAAAAAAGAGAAAGAAGGGGGTTGGAAGTCAGAGGGGAAGGAAACGCAGACTCGCTGCCCAGCCTGAAGAATGTATTTTGGAGCTTTCACAAGTTCAGGGAACTGCCAGATCAAAGCATTTCTGCAGTTTCCTGGATAAGTCATCAAAAATAAGTCAAAAAAAGAGAGTGCAGACTGTCGAATGATGCTGACTAGGCAGTGCAAATTTACAGTAAAAAGGGAGAGAAATGTCTCAAATAACATTAATGGGAACTTGCTCTAACCCGATGAGTGAAGCTCTTCTGTGCTTTGTCCTCTAGTCTGACTAATGGGAATCTCTTTGAGCACAAAGCCCTTTGTGGATGTTTTTAGGGGTTTTGTTGACCCCAAAATCTTATTAATGGCTTTTTTTTTTTTTTAAGTCAACTCAAAAAACCCCGGTCTGGTAAGGAGAAGCAATCAAAAGATGCTTAAGAAGCAAAGCAGTTCTTGATGGAAACTGATTTCAGATGAGGTGTGACTTTTCACTGCTGTTTTTCACCCTTCCCTTCTGAACTCCACAACACGTCCAGCTCTGCAGGGAATCACCAACCTTGATCTTAAATTGCTGAGGCCAAACTGGGCCAAGTGCTCCCTGCCATTGCTACATCGATACACGTCCTGTGCCGGTTGAGGACCCTGATGTTTATTCAAGGAAGGCGCCGAACAATGACTGTTTCCTTAGGTTGCCTTCAATGCGAAACAATTGCCCCAGCCCACTCTCCTTTATCAATCTGTTATCTACTAAATTACCCAAACTTCCTCTATTAAGACGATTGGGGCCCCAGCTCCTCCCCTGCTATGCTGCCGAACAGGTTTTGTGCTCAGGACTTCCCCTGCCTCTCTCCATGTTGGTAGCTGCTTTTCTAAACCCGATTGCCGGCCAACTTGAAACTCCAAACGACACGCGCTCTTTGAAGGTTAAAAAATATTTCCTGGCTAATCTCTCTTTGGACCATCAGCGTGGCAATCTCTATTTTAACAGGCTCTGGAAAAAGATTTGCTCTTGGCAAGACTGGCAGGATCATCATTTGCTGGTCAGCAGCCTGGAACATTCATTTCTTGAAGCAAACAGAGGCTACCAAAACAGAAGTGTTTGTTCTTTCTGTACAACCTCAACAAGGTTGCCCTTCCCCTGCTCCGAGTTCGGAGAGGTTGGCTTCGCCGGCGTGGTGCCGCAACATTTTACATCTCAACAATCAGTTTTGCCCCTTCGCGTAATTGTCTTTGTGACCCTGAAGTCCTCAATCACTTTGAAATAGGTTTCAACTTGGAAATAGGTTTCCAAGTTGCATGAATCAGCCTCCTATAATTAACCCTTTCTGCTTGTCTCAGGCCTGGTGAGATAAGGGAAGAGTCTGTCTCTGCTCATCCTGTCTTAACCAAGGAAATTATGCTGGAGATAGTCTATCGAGGAGAATCTGTTTCAAGGAAGTGACTAAACGCAACTTTAGACTTTCCATTTGGGTGACACAGCCGCGCTATCTCTGGACGTCCCTACAACTGGGCTGGGCTCTTGCAGCAGCTTTGAGGTAAACACAGCAATTAACTCCATCCAACTGCTGCCTTCAGCTACTAAAACATTACACCCAGGCTGCTCTGCGCTTGTCGCGATTAATCAGACAGTGTTTTGAGCAACGACCCACAGGGCAGTGCTCTGTCATGCAGCTCTGCTTTTTCTCATAGTGTCTTGGCAGGTGCGTTAGGTAAAACTTCCAGGGTTGCTCTTAGGGTCATTGCTGACCTGTAAGTCACCAAGTGTCATCTTCAGCTTCTTGACAGACCTTGCAAGGGCTGCCCATCCGAGCTCTGCGATGGTGAGTCATCTGTTTGCACATAATGTGTGTGGTGATCATGCAGGTGACTAAACTTGGCTCTGGGCTTTGGGAGAGCTTTGCAGGCTCTAGCAGAGCTTCTGGCAGAGCGAAACATCAAGCAGTTCTGCAGGCAATCATCCCAGTGATCACTGCTGAAATGGTAGCACATCAAGGCTTGGTTAGCAAGCAGTGACTGGAGAGGGGATGCCAGGATGAGACGTGATGAAGCTCTGGGAGGTGACCTCTTGTCACTTGTGCCCTGCGATAGGACAAGGGGCAATGGAAGCAAGCGAGAGCACAGGAAGTTCCACCTCAACATGAGGAGGAACTTCTTGACTGTGAGGGTTCCAGAGCCCTGGAACGGGCTCCCCAGAGAGGTTGTGGAGTCTCCTTCTCTGGAGACTTTCCAGACCCGTCTGGATGCGTTCCTGTGTAACCTGCCCTAGATTCTCTGGTCCTGCTTGGCAGTGGGGTTGGACCTGATGATCTCCAGAGGTCCCTTCCAACCCCTCACATTCTATGATTCTATAATTCTATGATTGTGCCCCTGGACTCGGCACTTGTGAGACCGCACCTTGAGCACTGTGTCCAGTTCTGGGCACCACAGGACAAGGACATTGAGGTGCTGGAGCGGGTGCAGAGAAGGGCAACGAGGCTGGTGAGGGGTCTGGAAAGCATGTCTTATGAAGGGCAACTGAGAGAACTGGGGCTCTTTAGTCTGGAGAAGAGGAGACTGAGAGGAGACCTTATTGCTCTCTACAACTACCTAAAAGGAGATTGTAGCGAGGCTGGTGTTGGTCTCTTCTCCCAAATTACTCATGATAGAACGAGAGGAAATGGCCTCAAGTTGTGTCGGGGGAGGTTTAGATTGGGTATTAGGAAGAAATTATTCACTGAGAGAGTGGTTGGGCACTGGAACAGGCTGCCCAGGGAGGTGGTGGAGTCACCATCCCTGGAGGTGTTTAAAAAATGAGTAGGTGTAGCACTTGAGGCTCTGGTCTAGAGGCTGGAGAGATGTTGGGATGAAGATTGGACTTGATAATCCTGGTGGTCCTTTCCAACCATAATGATTCTATTCTATTCTATTCTATAATGAGATGACAGGGGCTGCTTTTCTAAAGGTCTTTTTTCCACCCAGCACAAGAGGCTGATTCCCTCAATGTCTGTCCGTTTGCCACTCCTGACGATTCCTGGCAGATCTCAGCTCCCCATACTTGGACAAAAACTTGAACAGGAAGGAGTATCAGTAAGATCTCTTTACACCACAAAAGACTCATTCCTGTTAACAAAACTTGGTTGGGAAATGTCTGTGATACCAAGATCTAGAACAAATAAGAACGTGAAGATAAGCTTCTTTGCTGTGAAGGTGCTGGAGCCTGGCCCAGGCTGCCCAGAGAGGTTGTGGAGTCTCCTTCTCTGCAGAGATTCCAAAGGTGCCTGGACACGATCCTGGGCCCCCTGCTCTGGGTGACCTGCTGGAGCAGGGGGGTTGGACGAGGTGATCTCCAGAGGTCCCTTCCAACTCTAGCCATTCTGTAATTCCTACTCCCAGAACACTGTTGGTGTTGGTAGCATATGAGAAGGAGCAGCTTCTGATTTCTCCTTTGCCCTGTTCTCTTGGTTGAGTTCTCTTACTAGGCCACTGAAGAGGAGGAGAGAGCAGCTGGTCTATGATGGGCTCTGTTGTTGCAGAATATCCACGTTGGGTGTCCCATTGCTCCCACGGACAGGGCGACACAACTCAAGCTGCGCCCAACACCTCCGACAACGCAGCTGGGGCAGCTACAAGCAGCCCACATCCATACTGGGATGACTGGGAGTTACTCTGAATAGTTTGCAAGCCTCGTGTGGCTTCCAGGCCACAATTTGGCCGTGCTTCTGGTGTCGGAGATCAAGATTCATGGAATCAAATTGGGCTGCTGCTTCCCAGCGTGAAGGCTCCTGCCTGTCCTAGAGACTGAGGCTCCGGCCTCTCTGGTAGCTCTTTCTAGCTGTGCATGGCACAGTTTGCAGACCATTAATTATCTCTTTGCTTTTCTATCTGTAGTCAAGGAAGGTTTAATCAAACTCATAAATTTCAGTCTGGGCAGCCAAGCAGGTTAGATGTTGGGATTAAAGAGCGAGGATTTTTCTTTCTCACGAGAAAAAAAAAAAATGGCTCTATTTTAAATTTCAAAGAAATCCGATGCTCCTTCCCAGATTTTCTTCCCGAGCGGTATGTACTCTTACAAATCCCAAAGAATGTTCCCTTCCAGAAGTTTCTGCTCCCTCTAACAAGCACTGGTATGCACTTCTTGGAAATGCCACTTTCCTTTCTGGAGCAGCGTCGTGGACGTTGTGATGGTATTAAAAAGTTTTTGGCTGCTCCAAATGTACCTGAAGGTCGTGTGCTCTGAGGAGCAGCTTCCTCTCATTTTATGTAAGTCGTAATTTGTGCGTTTGGCACTTTGAGCAAGTGTATTTATTATATTTATATATCTTAGGGGTTTGGTTTTGATATCTGTATATTTAGGTATCAAAGCCTGTGTGTATGTCTATAACACAGATGACATATTTACTATTCGAACCACTCTGAAGCCCAGAACAATGTCCCCGCTTCCAGGATTTCCACTGCAGATGCTGCTTGCTCAGCATTTCCCTGCTCACAGGGGCCAGGCACCAAGACTTGTGGTGAACAGAGTTAAGTCCAGTCGGTGGCCAGTCACACGTGGTGTCCCCGGGGCTCAGTACTGGGGCCAGTTCTCTTTGATCTCTCTATCAATCATCTGGACAAGGGGATCAAGAGAACCTCACTCAGTTTGCAGATGACACCAAGGGGCAGGAGCGTTGATCTGCTGGAAGGTCGGGAGGAACTACAGAGTGGTTTAGAGAGGCTGGATGGATGGGCCAAGGCCAATGGGGTGACGGTCAACAAGGCCAAGGGCCGGGTCCTGATCTTTGGTCACAACAACCCCCTGCAACACTCCAGGATGGGGGAAGAGCGGCTGGAAAGTGTCCAGCAGAAAAGGACCTGGGGGGGTTGGTCAACAGGCAGCTGGAGATGAACCNTCCAAGAAGGACCTTGAGGGGCTGGAGCGTGGCCAGAGAAGGGCAAGGAAGCTGGGGAAGGGTCTAGAGCAGGAGTGTGGTGAGGAGCAGCTGAGGGAGCTGGGGGTGTTGAGCCTGGAGCAAAGGAGGCTCAGGGGAGACCTTCTGGCTCTCCTCAACTCCTTGCAAGGAGGTTGGAGCCAGATGAGGGTTGGTCTCTTCTCCCAAGGAACAAGCAACAGGACAAGAAGAAACGGCCTCAGGTTGCACCAAGGGAGGTTTAGATTGGACATGGGGAACAATTTCTTCCTGTGAAGGGCTGTGCCAGGCTGGGCAGGGCAGTGGTGGAGTCCCCATCCCTGGAGGGGTTTCCAAGCCATGGAGATGTGGTGCTGAGGGCCAGGGGTTAGTGGTGCCCTGGCAGTGCTGGGTTAACACTTGGATTTGATGATCTTAAAGGTCTTTTCCAACCAAAAGGATTCTATGATCCTATGGCTGCTACCTTGCCTGAACCCTTGGAGCAGGTAAAATACTCCTTAAACTGGTCCTGAAGGAACTTCAGCCAACCCAGAAGCTGCGGGGAAGTGTTGCTTCTGTTCCGTAGTACCTACTGAGATGGCCAAACAGCTTTCAGTCCTTGTATGGACAAAAGTGTATCATTTTCTTCTACGACTGCTTCAGCTTTTTATGTGTATCGGAAACATTCCTTCACCATGAGCAGGGAATGAAGCGAATACGCCCTTCTTGCACATAGTGGTCTTGTCTTTTTGATACAACGTGCCATATAACAGTTTTGGATCTTCTCCTTGGGGCATCCCAAGTAACAAAATCCACTGCCTGGACACTGGTTCTTCCTAGAGTGAGGAGCAAAGAACCAGCTTAGGCATTCTGTGCCTGAACCAGCTCTACTCTGCCCTGGTGA
>VZZY01009609.1:38844-55637 GCA_013400335.1 Eurystomus gularis | reverse complement strand
CTCAGTTTTTGCAGTCTCTGCTAATCATGCTGATCAGGACTTTTTCTTCCAAACCCCTTAGCTCTGCAAAACAACCAACGAACCAGCAAAACCCACAAAGCTCTCACTAGACTGGAAAACCTTTAAAGACTGTTTAACAATATAGCTATTTTAAGCTATTATTCTAACAGCGTTAATTTACTATATGAGATTATCTCTTGGATTTGCTTAGCTAGCCAGCACTCACAAATTTACATCAGTAGGTTGATTAACTCTTGGTTTGGAAGAACTTTTGTTCTTGCAGCTGAACAACCAGCAAGTAAAACAGTAACAGTTTCTTAATGTGATCTATCTAGCTATACATGACATGCAGATAGTGATGAATTTATTATTTGTTTTCTTTTTTTAACCTATGAAAGAAGAAATCTATGCAGTTAAAGACTGCTACAGCCTCTTCTGCAAGTTTGTTGGTATGACAAGTTATTCGTTAATGTCAGTTTGTAAACATTTAGCAAGGCATTGTCAATCCACTTTAAAATCCTAAACTGTATGCAGTGATTTACTTTCCAATGATCTTTCCACTGAATAAAGGCAGCTGCATAAAGCTACATTAAAGTTAACTTTTTGGGTCACTCATTTTATGAAGTATGAAAAGCAGTTCTTCTCTACAATGCAAACCCTTGAAATTACTGTTTTAATTAGTTTAGGTAGTACATCAAGACACCTGCCTTCGGTGGTCTCCTGAACACCTATTTACCTCCAGACATTGTCCGTGTATAGATAGGAAGATCCTTGGCTGCCCGTCTTAAAACTTCTTGCTGAGATTCACCTCTAGGCTCCCTCTCTAGAGATTCCTTGTCTGAATATGATAGATGAAACTGAAATAATTTTTAAAATCAAAGATATGTTAGCAAATGTCAAGTTAAATAAGTACCTGTAGAGATGTAAAGAGAAATAAATATTCATTATATGAAGATGGATTAGGAGCACATACAAGGTATTACAGCAAATAACCCAGTGTTCCTAAGAGCACTGATTTAGTTTATGGCAACTGAAAACAAAATTTAAATTATTTCTGATTTGGTATTGATGCAATGCTGAATGCTTTCAGAAGTAATACTCGACACTCTTCAGAAATGAGGATCGGGAGCTTACCATTCCCTTGAAAGGTCAGTTAATTTACTTCTGTAATATTAAATATTAGCTAGTGAACATAAGCTAGGGGTGTCAGTCTTTAACTGAAAGAAAATACACTACTAGTAATAGCAGAAAAGGTAGCTGTATTTCTCTTCTCTGCCATTTTCCCTTTCATTCTTTGCCACTGTAGAATTGCTATTCTCTTCATACAGTTGTTAGGATGTCTTTTTACTTGAGAGACTGGCTGAGAGAAGGGATGCATCTCCTGTGTGAGAATAACCACGTCTTATTACCTTCCTGCATAAACGGACAACTTCTGTCACCGCTCAAAATGGTAATAACAAACATTGCTCTAGTAAGAGCTGAGAGGGTAAAAAATTACTGAAAGAGATGCATGGGATACTTTGAAGTAGTCCAAATTTCTTATACTCTTAAGTCCTCTGCAACACAGCAACATAGTCAGCTTTGTCACTGTAGCTTCTAGAAATGGGCAGATGCCGAAGTCTTTAGTATCTCTATCAGAGAAATAGGACACAAAATCACCTCTGAAAAGAAGTCCTTATTCGGCAGGAAGAGGGGCTGTCTCTAACCTGTACTAGAAACAGAAGTCCTCTGTATATAGCATTTAAGTTGACAGAAAGGCTAGTCATTAATTTTTTATTTTTTTAAAATGAAAGTGACATATGTAAAACTAAGAAAGCAAACAGAAACGTGCAATAAAGTTAGGAGCCTATTCTCACATTCATAGAGAAGGCACCACTCTACCTTCCTGCAAAGCTCACAATCCTCCAGCAGAAGTTGGAGTTTCACTGTTTAGCACAAGTTTCTCAAGTGGCCTTTCATTTTTTTCCTAGCAAGACCACGCTCTTGTCAACATCTGAATTGACTTATATTGGGATACACATAATTTCTCACTCCAGAAACTTAGTTCAGAATACTTTTTTTCCTAACGCTTCCTGTGATACACACAGAGCTATGCTCCATCATTTTGTACTGGTTCTCAGCGTAGTCCAAAGTCTACAAAACCTTCCTGCCTAGGAAACCATCTTCTCTCCAACCTTCACACAATGCTTGTATATAGCTAGTACACACAGGTACAGAATGGCATGCACTAAAGTGTAGTCCCTCAAAGTTTCCTAAAGAAATTGCAGCCAGAACTTTAGTGCTTTTCACACATGTAAGAAGTTGAAATAAGCTTAAAAAGAAATACACAGGCTGTGTGGTTTGCACCAGCCGCAGTATTCATGGAAACAAAATGCAAAAGCTTTGTCTATTTTTCAGTCTTCAAGTGAGTATTTGCTATAGTTGTTAAGTCAGTTAAGTTGAAAATACACTTACGGACTTCATCCTAGACACTGGAAGCCAAGCAGTAACTTAACATTACAAAATACCATAATTACATTTTAAAAATACTGCTCTGGTAGATCAGGAAAAAGACACTGTACAACAAAGATGCCACTTACTGCCAGCAACATTGTGTAAGTTCAAAGAACACAGAAACATCATGCATTGCTTTCTGTTAAGCCGACTTCAACACTTTTAATATTCAATTTTAAGTTCTCCAGTAGCATTGTAAGTTGGCTTTGGAATCCCACTATAATAACTAGGGATTTGTCAAAATGTTTTGGAAGTCTTTTATTGGCATCAGCCCAGTGATTTGAAAACCCTTCTAATTATCACTACAGTCACCATATACATGCATATATTTTGCTATGTAATTACCAATTGAAATAGGTTCTTGATTCATTTCACTCCTCTCCACCCAGAGCTGCCAATTACTTTGAATTATCTAATGGTTTCCACAATTACATATCTTATTAGAAAATGAAAACTATTCAGAAAAGAACCTCCCCACAATAGACAGTAGAAATCACAAGCTATTGATTTTTGTGTTGGCATAGTAGTTATAGGAGCTGAAGTTGCAAGTCCACACTGAAATAAGTATTGGCTTTGTGGATATTTCAAACTCCAAAGCAGCCATAGCATGACTCCTCTTGACCTCAGACACTGTGTGACATAGCACCTACTGAGGACTGTGGGGTTTCTACACAAAGACAGGATGGAGAGGCCAAAAAGCTTCACTGGTTGTACCAAGCTGCATGGGAAAAATATTCATCAAGACTACTGACAGTCTTCTCTCTTTTTTGTCTTTTTAATGTTAGAAAGAATGTGAAATTAAAATAATTTTAAAAACCAATATTGTACTAAAAGCAATTATCTCGAGGCTACATCATGTTGAACATGGTTTTGTATCTTAATATTCTCCGAGACAACTGGATCTTTCTTCTTAAACACTTCTGTACTAGCTGGACTTAGGGTATATATTTACTCTTTTCCATGCATCCGTTCCACACTAGCTCCCTCCCTGCTTAGCCAGACGTGGCTTCCCAGCATCAGCTTACCTGTTGTATGCTCACACCACAACCCCCATATTCCTTCACACCAAAACAGATCGGGATGAAGCTTTAATTCAGAGGACAACAGATGGATGCTGACAGGCAGTATGTCTTAAACACACGGAAATAAAACTTTTTTCTCCACATAAAAGTATTATATTCCCATGCAAAGAGTTTAACTGCTACTTCAAATAACTTGTATTTTTCAACTGGAGAGGCTTTTTCATCTTAATATCATAAATATTATTTAATTTTTAAAATCTATTTTAAAACCTTAAACACTTAGAGAGAAGGTGTAGGGTTTTTTGCCTTGGTCATTGGGCTGTTTGCAGTCTGACTTACTCCTGTTAAGAAGCTGTAACTACCATCTCTATTTTTCCACACAGTGTAAAAACTACATGAGATCAGAGTATAAGTTACTCAAATACTACAAAATCAGGCATTTGACTAGGCTGTTTCAGAAATGA
This sequence comes from Eurystomus gularis, assembly GCA_013400335.1. Taxonomy (NCBI): domain Eukaryota; kingdom Metazoa; phylum Chordata; class Aves; order Coraciiformes; family Coraciidae; genus Eurystomus; species Eurystomus gularis. The sequence goes on along the minus strand of VZZY01009609.1, from coordinate 51,658 downwards.
AAGTTAAGTTTATCTTACTTCTTTTGAAGGATTCATTGGTAGCGTAAAGATTGTTTTCCAATATGACCAGACGAACAGCATGAAAAATATGTGGTAAGCAACCAGGCACACAACTAAAATCAAAAAGGAACAGAATTAATACAAACAGAGCAGTGATATTATAGTACTTACAAACGGATGCTGTATATACCACAGACAGTTACTCTAACAGATGTAAATACAGAGGCTCTGCAAAAGCTTTGCAACAGAAATACTGCACTGCAACTTTACATGACACAGATGATTTGCACAACTGGAGTGCTGCACTGGATGGCTGTAAACTCTTCAGAAGGGATAGGCTGGGAAGGAGAGGCAGCGGAGTCGCCCTGTATGTTAGGGGTGTTTTGATTGTCTTGAGCATAATGACAGTGACAGTAGAGTTGAGTGTTCATGACTAAGAATCAGTGTGTGGAAGACAACTTCCTGACATGGCGGGTGAGTGAGCCAACTAGGGAGGACTCCCTGCTACAGCTGTTGTTTGTAAACAGAGAAGGACTTGTGGGTGACGTGAAGGTTGGAGGCCATCTTCGGTATAGTGATCATGAAATGGTAGAATTCTCAGCTCTTGAGAAAGTAAGGAGTGGAGTCAGTAGAACTGCCACCTTGGACTTCCAGAGCACAGACTTTGACCTGTTTAGGAGACTGGTTGACAGCGTCTCTTGGGAGTCAGTCCTGAAGGACAAAGAAGTCCAGCAAGGCTGGACATTCTTCAAAAGGGCAATCTTTAAGTTGCAGGAGCAGGCTGTCCCCATGTGCCAAAAGATGAACTGACAGGGAAGAAAGCTGGCATAGCTAAACAGAGAGCTTTGGCTGGAACTCAGGAAGAAAAGGAAAGTCTATGGGCTATGGAAGAAGAGCAGGCCATTTAGGAAGACTACAAAGATTCCCTGATGTTATGCAGGGAGAAAACTAGAAAGGCCAAAGCTCAACTAGAACTTCATCTGGCTACTGCCATAAAAGACTATAAAAATGTTTCTATAAATACATTAACAGCAAAAGGAGGACTAAGGAGAATCTCCATCCTCTATTGGATGTAGGGGGAAACATAGTGACCAAGGACGAGCAAAAGGCTGAGGTACTTAATGCCGCCTTTGCCTCTGTCTTTAATAGTAAGCTCAGGTTTCTTCTCAGTGCCCAGCCTGCTGAGCTGGAAGACAAAGATGTGGAGCAGAATAAAGCCCCATAACTCAAGTGAAAATGGTCAGCGACCTGGTACACCACTTAGACACACATAAGTCAGCGGGGCCAGATGGTATTCACACAAGAGTAATGAGGGAGTTGGCAAAATTGCTCATCAAGCCATTTTCCATCATTTATCAGCAGTCCTGGCTAATCAGGGAAGTCCTAGTTGACTGGAGGTTAGCAAATGTGACACCCACTTACAAGAAGGGCTAGAAGGAGGATCTGGGGAGCTACAGAATTGTCAGTCTGACCTCAGTGCTGGGGAAGGTTATGGAGCACATCATCCCTGGAGGTATTTAAAAGATATGTAGATGTGGCCTCAGGGACATGGTTTAGTTGTGACCTGGCAGTGCTAGGTTAATGGTTGGCCTTGACGATCTTAAAGGTCTCTTCCAACCAAAATGATTCTATGATAAATACAGACTGTGTGGGGAAAGTCATGATACAGGCTACTTATATCACAAAAGTTTCAGGGGAATGGTTAATAGACTACTAGAGCCTCATAATTATTTAGCAAGCACTCTCCCTGTACACATTTCTTAAATCCTATTTAACTTATGCATCTCTGCTTTATAGCTGTATAAACCATGTAGGGAGACTGCTAGCCATGCAAAAAAAATAAAACAAGAAACAAAACCGCCAAAACCTCAAACCCCACCAAAAGGAAGTACAGCTTCTGAAACAATGATGGAGTCTTTGAGTGCATGATACCTGAGCAGTAACCACAACCAGTTAAGTTGTTTTGCTAGGGAGGACGGTAGAGCGGTATTTAAAAACCTGCAGGTTCTTAAATTCCAATGTTCACTCACTACTTTATATTCTTCACAGCCAGTGATTTTTTTTCTTACTTTTTTTTTAACAGATGCCAGTCAACATTTATCATGCTGAGTTATTTTACTAGAATACAGAAGGTAACATTAACTTTTCCGAAGAGCCTGCCATGGATGGATAGATATTTCAATTTAAAAGCTCTCACTGTACTAAGCAATTTATTTCAGTAAATCCTCAATCCAAAACTTGTATCCCCTGACTAACTTGCTCTAATGCACAAGAAATAATATTTCCATGGATTTTTCTTCCTTGGATAGAGAAGCAGCAAATAAAGGACAGCAACAGTGAAAAATATTATTTCCCTGCCGCTCAGATGAACTCAGATTTGAGAGCTCAAGGTTCTATGGCATCTCCTCAGTCAATTAGTCTTTATACATTCCTAAGATTGTGAAAAAACACCATAAAGGGAAAATTCTGTACTTTCACTACACAATCTGAAATACTGCCCTTGTATGGTTAGTCCATGTTTTTATATAATGTTTGGGTGCAATGCTATTCAGTGCTTGAGAATTTTCTGTAACACATGCATGACGGTATGTATAAATGCAGGAACAGTAGCCCAGCATGTTCTTGTTTATAGTAATTTTATCTCAAAAGTAAGCTGCATAAATGTTTCTGGTGTTGAAATTTGTTTAGTCAAAAAACCAGCAACATAGTAAACATTTACCATTATTCACTAGGCAGCTAAAAAACAATAAACAAAATCTGAGCAGCAACATTGTACAAAGCTTTTGAGATGACAGGGGAAAAGAGCCATATGCCATGTCTATAAACTGAAAAAAAATCTCATCAGTATAATTAAGTGATAGAACTGGACTCCATATCAAGCACAATACACTAAATGTCCATCTTGCTATTACACAAGCATCTGTCAGGAACAGTCCACATTTTTACCAGAACACTTCTATAAACACTAAAAAAACCTCGATTTACTCAAACAAAATCAGAATTTTTTTTTAAACAACTGTATATTCATGGCATAAAGTCAGGGAAAGGTAGGGCAAGTTACATCGCTTCTGTACATATGCATTTACTAATCTGCATCCATATTTTATTGTTGTGAGAATAATGGTAACTGTGATTGATAAGAAAATTCCTTTTTCATACATCAAAACCAAAGACTACTGGAGGAAGACAGAATTCTAGCCTAACAACATTATCCCATGTTTCCCCTTTAAAGTCTACACATGACTTAAGCTCTTATTGTCTTCTCTTGCATCTCAGTTCCTCAACCTGACGCAGGCCCAACTGGCCACTTCTCCTAGGTCATGTACCCACCAGTTTCCCTGCACCACAGTGGGAGACCCGGGGCTACGCAGCTGCTCCACAGCATCTGTGGGTGTTGAGAGTCCAACATAAGAACCTCAGTTCCCTTGAGATGGAAAAAGAACAGCTGGGCACAGCTCCCTGGGCAGAAATTCTTCCATTTTAAAATTTTTCAGGAAAAAAAACCAACCACAAAAGGCCTATCCCTTGCCTGAAGGCAACCCATTTACAAACAGCTACCATAGCTAGAGTTGCCTGGAAATCTGCAGCAACCTGTAGCAGGGCTGAGCCCCATCTATCCAGTTTTCACCCCTGTAAACAGTTAGGGCAGAAGAACAGCCAGAGTAAGTTTCTCCTAACTGGCTGAAGATCACCAAGGCTTTGAGCACCTAAAAATAAGAAAATTTAATGCTCCCCCATGCATTTTGCTGATAATTCTCACGTGCTTTGTGAGTAATGCCTGGCAACACACTTGTCTCACACACACACTTTGGAGCAGCAAGAAACTGGAATTAGTTCTAAGTCTGCAGGTGCTGAAGTTTGCAGATACGTTTATACACTCATGAAGGGGAGATCACTGAACAGAAAGTTCAAGCAAATGCTTCTTAATTAGCAAACACTTTTTCTAAGTGAGGGAATCACCAATGACTTAATAAAAACCTGCTGGAATTACACAAAGGTAAAAAACATACAGTTTTGTCTCCTAGCCCTCAACCCCTTCCTCTAAAAGTTCCACAGACCCCCACTTTACACTTCCATGTCGTGCTCTAGTACTGAAACAGTAGCTGGAAAAGCAATCCAAACATGCTGCAGCCTTGGGGTAGCAACTATAATGATAGCTAACCAGGAAGTTTTATTATCTTCTGAAAAAGTTATGTGTCTGAAGGATTCTGTTTCTTCAAAGTCACTGGCTAAAAAGAAACAGTAGTAAAAATTCACCTCCTGTTTACATATGTTGCACCCTGCACAAACACCTTGCTCATCAAAGTTCTGGTTTTACAAGAGCTTTCCTTGTTATGAATACAATTTTTTTTAAAACAGAATATAACAATTATTTTAGCTGACACTTCAGAAAGTCAGTAAGACGAGTAAAAAGTCCTAATTTTTCTCATCTCTATTTGGAATGGCTAACACAATATTCAGGAACAGCAGGACAATCTAAGGAGATAAGGAACACACAAAAAAGACACCGATTTAAAAGAGGTTAGATCTGTATCTCAATTATAGTAGTGAAGTACTGTACTACCCTGATATATGAATTCCACTTATAAACAGCTAATAAAAATCTTACCTTTTTCTCCAATATTTGTCATGGTCACTGAAAAGTAAGAAGAAAAAGAAAGAGTGAAAATGATGTTTAAATAGCAAATGAGGTAACTGAGTATTTATTTTTCAAACAAAGGAGGAAGAGTAATCATCAAACAATACAAGCTTAAGGCCACACACTATCAAGCTTCTATGCTCTGGACATTCATCACAAGAACAAGTAGATGATGTCAACTGCTTCTAAGGTTTTTTGCTTCCCATTCCCAGGCTTAGCTCCTGAGAACTAGTACCTCCATCTATCTGAAGTTGCTCAAGTCTAACCCAAGAAAAGCCACCTCTGAAGAACAGTTATTTCTTTAACTGTGGTTGTACAGGTTTTACTGTTTACATATGTTCTGTTCTTGAGGTGGATGTGTCAGACTCCAAAACTGGTTTTGCTAGCAATACTTAGTGATACCTCAGATTGCCAAGGCATAAAACACAAAAGCAGATAAAAGTTGCATGTCCTTTAAGAAACTACTCATGGATTACAGAATTTGGGGATAGTATGAGAGTGAGAAAGGCGGTAATATGTCAGGCATGGAGTACACAGTTATCATGCATCAGTCACCACACTTATGAAAGAGAATACGTCTTTTTATTACAGCTATAATGTAACTCTCAGTTACATTATTTAAGGAACAAATAACCACCTTACAACAGATATCTCAGAGAGATCAGAAACTCTCAAGTGATCAAAAACTCATGGTACTCTTCCCTTTCCAGCCAAAGCACTTCAGCCCACATTTATCCACCCCAGCTAATTGGTCTACAAACTGTAATATACGGGCATGTACAGTTGTGAGCAAGAGGATAAAACTTTATGGATCTCTCATCCACTCTTGTTTTCCTATAAAAATGGCTGCACAAGGTTGGTTTTCAAACAGCAGGCACAAGGCAACTCCTACTGGAAGGCCAAGCAGCCATGCTGTCCTACTTTGACATATTAAGCTTGTCAATAACAGTGAAAGTCACTATTTAAATGTATCTTGCACACAGCAAGGATGTACCGTGGGACCAGTGCTGCTCAACACCTTAACCAATTCTCTGAAAGAGTGAACAATCATCAAGTTTACATATGACACCACCCTGGGGACGCAGGCAGGTTGGAAGAAGGGCCCATGGGACCCTTACAAAATTCAGTGAGGGGCAAAGGCAAAGTCCTGCACCTGTAAAGAAACAATCCCCTGCAATGATACAGCCTGGGGACAGCAGGGCTGAAGCAGCTCTGTGGAAGAGGCTGCAGGGGTACTGGTGGACAGCACCTGGGCAGCAGAAAGAACCACCAGCCTCCTGGGCTGCATTAACAAGGGCACGGCTGGCCAGTGAAGGGAAGGGCCTAATCCCTCTCTATGCAGCATACATTAGACCACATCCAGAAGACTGCAGGGCTCTGGGACCCCCAGTACAACAGAGACAAAAGTCCAGGGGAGAGTGGCCAAGCTGCTAGGGACCAGATCACTAATCCTCTGAGCAGAGGCTGAAAGGCCAGGGCTTGTTCAGCCTGCAGAAGAGACGGCTTTGGGAGGACCTAATAGGACCTCCAGGGAAGCACTGAGGAGGTGGAGCTGGGGTCTTCACAATGGCACAGGGTGGGAGGACAAGAGCCAGAAGGTATAAGGTGAAATGAGAGGACCACATATGATACAAGGGAAATGTTTCCTACCATGAGAACGGTCCCCCAGTGGAGCAAGTTGCCCAGATATGTAGTACAGTTTTCATCTCTGGAGCTTTTCAAGAGTCAGACAGATAAACCCCTGAATGACCTGGCCTGACCGCACACCTAACCCTACTTTGAATAGGATGCTGGACTAGATGAGCTGCAGTCCTCTCAAAGCTGAATTATTCCACAAGTCTATAATTGGAAAGTAGATCTATTAAAATGGAGATTTGACTACAGCTCTACCAAAATGAGTATGTACCTTACCTGAGAGAAAACAGTAAATAACCATGTTTATAAAGTTCTTTACAAAAATCTGGAAGACACCACAGAAGTTGCATAGGCCACTATAAAGCAAACTCTATTCTGCCTTCAGCTTTCTAGTTCAGCTAAGAGAAATCTTTAGAGCTTGATAAGCTAAATATCACTCTAGACAATTGCTCCCTCAGACAAGCTGTAAAACTGCAAGCAAACAATCATCTGCTAGAAAAAAAAAAGGACATCTTTAGAGCTGATGTGTAATTTAAAAGTGCTGGAGCTTTCAGATGAGAACAAACTAGCTACTACTCAAATTCTGATTTTCTTTTTCTAGTAAATATGGTCAGGAAGGTGTGCAGAAGTTTTGCCAGTTTTCCTGGAATAACTGCTCTCTGCTAATTAAAAAGCTATTGCCAAGCATACATTGCAGAATCACCAGCTTCAAACTAAAGTCTACTTAACTAACCTTTCACAATGATTTGTGGTATTTTTCTCTCCTAACAAGGAAATAGCATAGAACACTGTCGCAAAAGCAGTTGTCATCTTTTTTCCCTCCTTAACCTTGGATAAAATACATCCGTTAACGTGTTTGAAACTTTATTTTATTTCCACAGGTCTGTAGTAAAGGACCAATACAACTAATAAATCCAAATTTAATAATGTCTACCTGACTGCAAGCCTACAGCTTTTCAAAATTTCTGTCCGCCTCTGGGATGAAATGCATTGTTCACAGTCTGCACCTGCTCAGAGGACAAGAGAAGGCTGAGTGGGCATCTGAACAATGTTTATAAATATCTGAAGGGTGGGTGTCAGGAAGATGGGGCCAGTCTCTTTTCAGTGGTGCTCGGTGAGAGGACAAGGGGCAACAGGCACAAACTGGAATACAGGAAGTTCCACCTCAAAACTTTTTACTGCAAGGGTGACAGAGCACTGGAACAGGCTGCCCAGGGAGGTTGTGGAGTATCCTCTGGAGACTTCCAAGACCCATCTGGACGCGTTCCTGTGCAACCTGCCCTAGGTGAACCTGTTTCAGCAGGGGTGTTGGACTAGATGATCTTCAGAGGTCTTTTCCAACTCCTACCATTCTGTGATCTTTCCAGCTTTTGCAGCATTTAGCTTGGAAGCCAAATGTTCCTGACAGTTAGGAGCTGCAAATCATGAATGCTAAAACTTAAGTGCCCTAAGATGTCCTGTTAATCCCAGCAGAGTGATAACCAGGTTTTTTATATACATCTTGTAATTTTAACCTCTTTTACCACCTGAGTATAACTCAGAGTTATTTCATATGCTCCTGAGTTGCAACCACTATAAGAGATCAAAGTAGAAGAGGCCAGTCTGAAGAGAGATGGCAGCATCTTCAATCTTACCACCTATTTTCTCCACTTACTGCAACTGGTGTTTACAAGGAGATTGGCTGCACAGCTCAACAAACATCCCTTCAGACAGTGACACAGAGGAACATGCAATCCAATAACCTGCAGCTGTTCACAAAATGAAGTACTAATGCTTCTGCTTATGCCTTTTTAAAATCACTTTTGACGAGGGCTCCCTGAAGCAGCTATAATGAGTGGGAAAGTAATGGACAGGCAGGCATCTGCAATACCACAGGACCAGGGAGGAAATAAAACATTTGTTTGGTTTGGTTTGTTGGTTGCTTTTTTGGGCACAAGTGTGGCAGAACTGACCTGCAGAAAACAAAAACAAACAAACAAATCAAACTCTCTCTTAAATTTATCTTAAAACTGCACTTTCTCTATTTGTAGAATGACCACAATACAAAGACCTCTTAGGGTAATCATATGATGCTAAAACTCTAAAATCACATTATTTAAGTGCATGGAAAATAATTTTCTAACACACAAAAAATCCTCTAATTTGGGATCCGATAAAATAAATTTTTCCTATTTTCTCCACCTTCTGAACAGCACACGTGATATATTTATTTAAATAAAATTTTATATTTTTCAGTAGATTCAGTGATACAGCTTTACTATATTATTCAGTAGTATTTGATCATACAGTCTTCTGTGAATCATTTATACCTGTCTTTCTGGCAGTTTTCTCATTTCTCTTCCAGTGCATTCACTACTCGTAGTGCACAGAAAAAAGTAGGTCAGACTGTGCATTCTGTCATTAATAAATATCAGTTTAAATACTGGAAATTCACTTACTGGTAGTGAAATAGCAGCATACAAATAATAAGGGTAAAAAGCATTTATGTCTACAATGACTAAAATAAACACCAGGGACTCACCAATCCCAACCATCAAGCAATGTGTACAATCTGGGAGAAAACAGGGTAAAACCCTGAGAGAGGAATGGAATGACACTCCTGTATATTCAGAGGCAGAGATAATTATAAAACCATGACCTGCCTTCAAGAAGTCATTAAAAAGTTACAGCTCTGTTCACCTGAGACACTGCAGGGGCCAATCTCATTAAGAATCAGCCTTCCACTGCTAAAGCGTCAGGATGCCATTTACAGTTCAGTACTAGCAGACTATTACATAATTAGAGCCTCTCTGTTTCATTATGCAGCTTGCAGAATTAGGGATCAGGCTGGGACTTTGGCCAGCGTAGATGCCAATTTCCTGAGCCAGAAACATCACTCCCTGCTTACCTTGAGCCCCAGGCAGCCAGGAACAGGAACGGCACACTCAGTAGTCAATGCTGCTTAACAGCCTGGGCTTGCAAAAACCAACAGAGACTGAAGGCAGAAAGTTGTGTTACAAGAGATAGGAAAAAGTCCAGGATGGAAAGGACACCCAGAGATGCCTGGGGAGTTCATACCACACTTCCTGGTAGTCTTCCTCACTGGGAGAAAGCCACGCAGCATTAGAAATGCTGCCTCAGCAAGCAAAGAGGCACCACAGTATCTCAAAACTGCGTGCTACAACTCCATCACCAAATCAGTTTGCTAAGAGGAGAAATCAGGCACATTGCACTGGGTCAGACCTTAAGTCAGTGATAGAAATGGATTTCCCATTTCTTGAACTCATATCCTCTAGAAATCTTTATTCTCACTCATCCATGGGAAAATTAAGCAGGCATCCATGTCCATGCAGCTGGACATATTGCTACCACAAAACACAAAAGATTTTGGAATATAAAATTCATGTAAAAAATTTGCACTGGTTTTCTAATGTGAAATTTTACATGGCTTCTAAACTCAAAATCAAAGTTCCTAAACAGTAAATTAAATGCTTAGATTAGAAAAAGAAAAACAAAAAAAAGACCAGAGAAAGCAATTAATTTTTTAAAACTTTTATGGAAATGGATATACAAAATCTTGCTTGCATATTTTATGCACATCTTTAAAATATTTAAAACTTGGGAAGTCAAAAATAAGATACATCTGATTCAGGGACTCTGCAGCCCATCTATAAATAGCTGTTTCTCTCAAACTTTTATACACTTTAACATCTTGGATTTGATTCACAAAACTAAGTACCTATTTTACCTTTACAGCATATCTGAAGCTGTAAAACACTGATCTACAGATGCAGTTTAACTCAGCTTTCTATACACATAAAAGTGTTTTATAGTTGTGACAAGTGTTCTATCCTTGTCTGCAATAGTCCTTTACAAAAAAAACAACACTTGCAATAAAAACTACTTCTTTGCTAGACAGAGCAGTGATTTGCATTGATTCAGAGTGAGAAGGTGGATACTTTGCCACCAGTGCTTCACTTAAGGACAAAAGTAATAGAAATATTCCTGGGAGATTTGAAGGTTGGCATAAGCAGTCATCAATAACCCGTACATTTGGATTTGAAGTATTTGTGAATGTTCCGGTAAATTCATTTTAATCCCGTGCCTGTCAAATGACATCAACACCCACCTCCCCAACAGCAAGATGCTATTTGGTATCTTTTTAGGTACCACTGCTTTTGAATTGAGCAGGACTCGAATTGATCTAATATTTCTTCCTTACAAACTTCCCATCTCTTTTCCAAGTCACAAGCACTAACTGAAGACTACTTCTAGAGAAGTTGTATGATCAGATCCCTTTTAGCAAACAAAAAGTACAACCTGACATGAACATCTATTCAAGTTATGCATTAAGCAGTGTTAAATCTTTATCTGAAAACACAATCTTATCTAATAATTATATCTTCACCATAGATCTTATGTTTTCAACTTAAAGCCATGGTTTAAATGTGAAGGCACAAAACCTTTGGGCAGTACACTAGGTGCTACATGGAGAGATATAACCAATCATACTTAACACAGACTTCAGTTCAATTTCAGAAGTGGAAGATGGCAGCTGCCTCTGAAAGTCTGAAAAAGAAATCAAATGGAATTTGAGAAATGCACAGAAAGTACTCCTGGCTAAAATTCAGAAGCCATTTGTACTTTAGCTACCAGTTTTTAAGCTTTTCTGAAAGTAACCAGGGATCTCAGAAGAGGAAAAAATGTAGTGTTTGCAAAACACATAAAAATACAAATTTGCTTTGACCAAAGTCCTCTGCTACCTTAGCAGACAGTGTACAGACAGAGTATTTAACTGCTATTTGACAACAGCCAGCTGCAACGTTATAATGTACTTGCATTTCTATAGTCAAAAGTAAGCTGTAGATGATTAAAAGACATGAGCAGCAAGTACCATAAATCCTTTCATCTGTTTGGAGAACATATTGAGCAGAGCTCAAATCCAGCTGACCAATCCTAGGCCTCGCAAGTTGTTTTTTTTTTTTCTATCTCCATATTTTCTGTCGCTTCTAATCCCCTGATGACACTGTGCTATGCCTACAGGGCATGCATTAATTCTGCCTCTAAATGGTGATGAATTAAGTACCTTTTTATCCTGTTATAATTCCATTCCACTGATGTTACACAGAGTAAAAAACCTCAATTCAGCACTGATCAATCTGATCCTCCAGCAAAAATCTTTCATGATCATTAACATCTTTAGCAGCTGGATCTCATTCCATGTTTTTCTGTTCCATACTGAAGGAAGCTGTGGACACATCTCAGTCGCATATTCTACTCCAAAACCCAAAGATGTGGCCTATGAGCTCTCCTGACTGTATTGTGAATGTCTTGCTGCCCCTCTCTTCAGCTGTGCTGAAGTCACTTAATTCTTTCCCAAATCAGGCAAATCACTCACCAGGTGGCAATATTTCCTCTCTTTCCCTTCACTGAAATAGTCAGGAAATGCTTATTGCTTGTTTCTATGTTCCACAGCAAATCCATTTTCCTTCTTCAAAAATCACAAATTCAAGCTGCATTTTTTGACAGGATTTCCTGAGCAAAAGCACTATTCTTAGAATTAAAATCAGTAACACACAAAAATGCATCAAAACTGAACATATACAACCAATTTCTATTTATTGGATAATCTTTCAACATCCCAGTTGATATTTTCATTAAAAACATCTGTCATAGCTTTGTCAAATTTTCACATTTTCCTCCTTCTTATACCCAACTCCAAATCTTGAACTGGCTGGAAAACAAAAAAGAACAAAAAACCAAAAAAGATCTCAACATAATAGTTTGTCAAGAGCATTTCTAACAAACTGTCAGGAACTGCAAGTAACTACTGGTTCTGCCTTACCCAAAGCCTGGAGTGGATAACTACCCTAAGTCCCTTATAGTCCAACTAACTCGAGCTAGAGATACACTTAAGAAAGACGTAAGAATAATTATTTTCTTTGTATAGTGTACTGAATACAATATGTATGGATGCAGGAGCTGGGAGAAAAAGTTCCATCTGCACTTCATGTTACTGTTCTTCCATATAGGTTGAAATTTCAGCAGCTTCATCTACCAAAGTTCAATGTACTCATTGTACATCACCTGTATTTCCTCAGCTTTTTTAGAGTAAGTCCAATAAATCCATAACCCCCAGATTTTCATAAACAGCCTCTTTTTTTTTTTTTTTTACAGGGAAGGAATCCTTAAAGGCCTATTACTTTTAAATACAAAGGAAGTCCTTGGGAACTACCAACCTGTCAGCATCACCTCTGTGCCTGGGAAGATCATGGAACAGATCCTCCTGGAGGACGTGCAAAGGCACATGGAAGACAGGGAGGTAATCCAAGGTACTCAACACGGATTTACTAGGGGCAAGTCCTGCCTGACCAACCTAGCAGCCTTCTACAATGAAGTGACTGCATCAGTCGACAAGGGAAGACCTATAGATGTCATCTATCTGGACTTCTGCAAGGCCTTTGACACAGTCCCCCACAACATCCTCCTCTCAAAGTTGGAGAATTATGGGTTCAATAGGTGGACTGTTCAGTGGATAAAGAACTGGCTGGATGGTCGCAT
>VZZY01009609.1:11787-34964 GCA_013400335.1 Eurystomus gularis | reverse complement strand
CCTTACGTGCCTCGCGCATCCGGCACGTGGCGGGGCGCCCGGGCGCTCCGTGGCCGGAGGCGCTGGTGACGCCTGCACCCCTGCAGCGGCCCGGGCCCGGCGCACCTCCCTCCGGCTTCTCCCCCTCCGGTGTGTGTGTGGGGGGATCCTTCGCCGCCCTTGGGAGCACTTCACAACACTTGGTCAAGAATAAGTGCAGCCTCGCTTGCAAGCAGTGCTCCAGAGGGATGCGGGAGGGACAACAAGTGTTGCGGGCTGCCGGGCGGCCGGCCCTGCGCCGGGCCCGCGTTCGGCCAAGGGAAGGCGGGCAAGGCTTGCGCTGACTCACTCCTTCCCGAAAAGGCTTTTACGTTACGGACGTCACAGTGAAAGGCGTGTGAAACGTTACGGTAAAGCCAGGCTGCGCTGGGGTGCGTGCACCCAAAGAGTTTCACGAGTTACCGTTCCAGAATTGGAAGTGCCGAGCGAGGCCTGCGGCCTTCCTGCAGTCCGCTGGAGCCTCTGAGACCGCGGGCGGCGGGGCAGGTAGGAGAGAGCTGATTGATTAAAATATGTTTGGCCTTGGGAAAAAGGCTGCTATGATGTCACTCGCAGGAGGCTACGTGAGAAGCTAAGTAATCGCAACCTGGAAGGCCTATGGCTGCCATTGATTAAAAACAGGCTGTGAGGGAGAAGAAAAATAGAGAAAACAAAACAAAAAAATTTTAGGTGTGCTGCCAGGTTCCAGAGTATGACACAAAGTCTTTTGAGTGTTTATGGAAGAGACAGAAAAAGAAGTTGACCGTATGGCTGCTGTGTTTTTATGTAATGCAAAATCATGCACCCCTTATTACTGTGAGATTAGGCTGAGGGATTTCAGTTAGCTGTGGTGAGCCGGGTGAGCAAGCAACACAGAATGATGTATCAAGAGAAATATTACATGTCCCATAGCAGTACGTTATCTTTGCCTGTTCAAGGGAAAGACTCGTATATCGTTGCGAACGGCCCAGTATCACCATCTCTGCAATAGTTATTATAGAAGAGAACTGAAAAAAACATGATGCCATCGAATGACTGGAATATAATAATAATTCAAGAAATTATTCTTTGTAATGGGGAATTATGTGTTGTACGCTTAAAAAGTAGAAATAGACTGAACAGTGCTGAAAAACTACATTTGATACTCCTACATACTGTATTTCACAAGACAAGAGGAATAGGACCAAAACCAAGAAGACATAGACAATAAAAAGACTTTATTTTGCCTTCATTAATTATGCAGGTCATCACTGAGACCACCATTTTAATAGAACATATAAAATATTTGACTTCTGTATGTTTTCATGAAAACACCCAGGGTTAGTCAAAACAAATTTTAAAAGTATAAGGAATAAGATTACCACTACCTGAAGGCACATTCCATGCTTTACTGGCAAAAGTTAGAAGAAACGAAGACAATGTAATTAATCTGATGGCTTTTCACACTTATTTGGAAATACTTGACAGCGACCTCTCCCAGGTACAAAGGATAACGCATCTAATGTGTGGTGTGTTTGCAGAGACACATGGCTGTACTGGGAGAAGTGAGCAGCTGGATGCTATAGGCATAAGGGCAAATAATTTTTTGCATCATATTTGGGGGCTATGAAAAGATTTCTATAAACCATTTAAAAATGCTGTATGGGGTATGGGGCTTATTAACAACAACACATGCCAGGGAAACATAGTAAACATTAGACAAAACTTTGAAATAGTAATTAATTCTTTGAATAGTAGTTACTGTACTTACTATATCAAATTATGTCTATAGAGAAGTGACAGTTTGCCAAAGATGTAGGAATAAAAAGATGATGTATTACACAGACCTCAAATTATATAATACAATTTCTGGTCAGAGGCTTTTTATTACCTCTTTGTGGAAATGGGCTTGTGTAGTCCAGCTGTCGAACTTTTCCATGGCCGCTACCACCCTCTTCTCACTGCTGAGATTTCACAATAGTCAGAATTTTCTTATTTAGTATGCTAATAATTACATTAATAGTAATTATTATAGCATACTCTTTACTAGAGCTTCAAAATCATGGTCATTCTGGTACAAAATTAGCCTATGTAGTGAAATAAACAGGCAAACCTCATTTTCATTTAGTTGGGACAAAAAAAAGCCTGCCTTGACTGATACTCCCAGTTACCTTGGAGCATCCTTTGGTCAGTGATTTGTAAAGAATCCCTCCCACTGGCTCTGGAACATTTGGCTCCTCCCCATGGACTTGGTCTCTACAGCGCTCCTTTGTGCCCCCAGTTCCTTTCTGTTCCCTCCACAACTTTCATCACTCTCCAGATGGATCATGAGAGATTCTTTTCTTCTGTGCCTTTCCTCCTCCTCCTCCCTCTGTGGTATGACCTGCAGAAATTTTAGGTAACAGTAGAACAACTCAAGAGCAAGTGTATTGAAAGGAGCACTGCGTTATGGCAGAAGTAAATCCTGGAATAATCTAATCCATTAGATATTCGTGGACAGATTTCCCAAATGACTGTACTCAGGCAGCCTCTCTCTACAACGAGGGGTTAGTCGGGGCACCCTTTATTGATGCCTGTATGAAATGTTCACAAGAAAAAGATCGAGGAAACAAAGGTAATTTACAGGCTTCTTGTAATGAGCTGGGTTGAAGGTAGCTGGGGTTTGAGAAGGAGGCTTGAGTGTCTGGCAAATGGAAACGAAATGTTCTTGTCCTAAGTGGCACCACTCAGCTTTTCCCCTCAGGCAAGGTACATGCAAGGTATTGCTGGTGGATTTTTTTAAAAAGTGTCTCTTCTGGAATACATTTCTAACATTATGTCCTGGTTTCATGGTTTCAGCTGGGATTAAGTTAATTTTCTTCCTAGTGGCTGGTACAGTGCTGTGTTTTGGATTTAGCGTGAGAGTGCCATTGTGTGAGGAAAACTGATGTTTTAGTTGTTGCTAAGTAGTGCTAAGTCAAGGATTTTTCAGTTTCCCATCCTCTGCCAGCAAGCAGGTGCACAGGAAGCTGGGAGGGAGCATGGCCAGGACAGCTGACCCGAACTAGCCAAAGGGATATTCCATTCCATCGAACGTCATGCTCAGTATATAAACTCAGGGGAGTTGGGCAGGAGGGGTGGATCCTACTGGGGCATTGGTCTGCAGGTGGTGAACAAATTGCATTGTCTTTTCCTGGGTTTTATTTCTCTCTCTTTTTGTTATATTCCTTTTCATTACTATTACTATTATTATTCAATTTTATTATCACTGTTATTACTATTCTATTTTATTTAATTCTAGTTATTAAACTGTTCTTCTCTCAACCCACAAATTTTACCTTTTTTTCCCCAGTTCTCCTCCCCATCCCGGTGGGAGTGGGGAGGAGCATGCAAGCAGCATGTGCTTAGTTGCTGGCTGGGGTTAACCCATGACACCTTACCACATCTGACTATTCTCTGTGTCACGGTTGTGTGACCCAGGTAGCGTGAAGGGGTGTTACAAGAAGGGCTGCCGCCCACAGCACCAGGGCTGGGCATCCTTCTGCCCAGCCACTGGAACTCAGCCCAGTGGCTTCTGAATCCCAGGCTGGTGGACATGGCTGCTGCTTTCCTGCTCAACCAGCAGCAACTTCAACAGCACCTACATATAGGACTCACACGAGTACCAACAGCCAAGTTCCAGTCTCCCCTTCAGCTGTCAGGGCTGGGGTTCACTAGAGAAAGCACACACACGTACACACCACTGTCAGTGCTCACAAGCACATGTGCACTTGCATCTCCCCAAATGCAGACATGGCCTCCCTGCCTGTCTGACACCCCTGCTTAAATCCCAGGCCTCTTACCTGCTCTATGGTCTCTAACTTGCCAGCTGGTCCAGCTGGGTGCTCACTGCATTTTGACAAGGTCCTCATCCAGCTCATCTTGCTGAAACAAGCATCCTTCTGCTCCCCACACCCTTACCGATCAGTCTGGCTGACCGGGGCTCTTCCCTGCGCCTCTCGCTGTGAATGTTGTTTCAGTCAGGCTTGTGCCTCTGCCTGTTTGGCTTTCCCCTTTCACCTTGACATCCCACTTGACAAGGTCCTTGGCCAGATGACATTAAACAAAGCAGGTGCTCTCTCCTGCCACATGTCCTGACAGGTAGATTCCAGTTGGGTTCAGATACAGAAGCAGGGAGTGCAATCAGTGCCTCTTTCCAAGGGAAGTCATCTTGGTATCCTAGCAAGGATTCCTAATTAAAAACGACTCCTGTGCAAGTCTAGGGGGCTCTGCTTTATTGAACCGACTTTAGATAAAGAATTATATGTGGTTCTACTTGCTGACATTAAAGTTCTTTGATACTCATAGTCAGATTATGCTGCATGTCTACAATGCGCACTGTATGTGGATAGTTGTTAAGAGCATTTCTTTGCACTTAAGAAGGGAAAAACTGTACCAGGAATTCTGATCTTGGTAAGTTGTCTAGCCAGAGCAACAGTAGAAAGTTTGTACATGCCTAATGAACTTACACAGATGGCTTGAATGTGTTTTATTAAGATGTGATAAACAGTTCCTGGTAATTTCATAAAGTAGTGGCAGCAAAATAAAAGGAAATCTCAAGCAAGGTACAATGTTTAATACACAGCTGAGAGAAATGATCTGTTATCAGTAGTTTGGCAGTCTCTTCAGGGCTCACTTTTGTACCGGTTTGAAAGGTCGTAAAATTTCAAAGCAATAAGGATAAAAAAGTAAATGAGTCCCAAAAGAAACAAAAGTGGTTATGTAAATTAGCAGTGTTCTTAACGTATACATGATTTGAATACCACAGCACTGCAGTCAGAGAGCACGTGTCAAGGAATTGCTTTAACATTCATTTGGGTTTCTGCACGTATGATAAGCAAGGCTGGCCATAGATGTTCACATTTACTGTCCATTCATAGGTTATGATGAGTGGCTGGAAATTCCATATGTGTATCCACCTCATTACATTTCAGCTGTGAAATTACTCAGAACTCTTAAGACTACCACTACAACAACTTAATGTGGGAAAGTAAGACTTCATGTTATTAGATCATTTTAAGATGTCACAGATTTACTGAGCTAGAACAGTTTGAAAATTATAAAGCATGATTCATTTTATAATCTCATAATAACTTTCTGATGATTTCAAGCACATTTCTTTAATTATTTGATCAATTAAAAAAATCCCAAACTAAGTATACACAGAATACAGTGATAAATAAACACACAAGCAAAATGCTCTTAATTGAAGTATTTTTCAGAGAATCTGACTGGGAATTTACAGCTTACAGACTCTGAACATCTCCTTCTCTATGTAAGCAGTCTGATATGGTAGACAATAGGACAGGTGTGTAAGTATTGGTCTTCACACAAGTGCAATACACAGACCAGCAGCTGGATGCAGGAATACAGGTAGACACAGATGTCCAGGCACATGGCACTAACAAGGTGAACCAGCGGCTCCACAGGGATGTTCTTCCACCTTCACAACAGTGACTGTGCTGCTTGCTTCTCTTCACAATGTTTAGGTGTTGGACTACACTTAGCACACATAGAAAAAGAAATCTTTCTGCAAGGTCTCTGGCATAAGGTATCACTTAGAAAATGCATGTTGCATCCCAGCTGGAGTCAAGTACCCTCTGTGGATAGTTCATGGCTCCCAGCTACATGAAAACAAGCAGCTTAGTAGCCTCTCCAGTCTCAGTCTAGCTATCAGATGCATTTTAATTGAAGGGCTGGCCCAGATGTATTCATCCTCTTGCTCTCCCTTCATCCTAGCTAGGTACTTAATTATTTGCAACTGTTTGGACACCCAAACCTAACTGTTGTCGTAATGTTTTGTTGTTGTTTGGGTGGTTTTTTTTAGTGGAAATTTGCCTAGTTGTCCACAGGAGAGGCTCATTTAGCTCCTTTTCAACTAAGGAAGTCCTTCCTGGAATTTCTTGATTGCTACCCCTGAATTGATACAATACTATATTTGTCAGAGTCTGCCTTCAGGGAAGTAATTTAAAGTAATATTTGGGCTTATTATCCACCCACTCTTCTGTCACTTTCAGCAGTAATTTTTTCATTGCATTGTTTTTTCTCAGACTTACTCATCTTGAGTTTTCATCCCTCTGCTGCTTTTTCTTTTGCCACTTAAGGTGGGAAAACCAGGAAAAAATTAAACTGGTTCTACTGTATACGTCTCTACTTTGGCAAAAAGTTATGACCCCTAGAGTGGAAAGCTCCTTAAAGAGCTATATATAAGAAACCTTTTTGTGTCTAGCGACACTTCATGCTGTGTGCACTGATCCAGTAGTTTCTGCCCTGTGGGAGTAGAAGGTATGTTGCTTAATGGTCGAGTCCAAAAGCAGGCATCTAAATGTAAAGCTATCAGTCTGACAGCCTCTTTTTTTTTTTTTTTTTTTAAGATCAGGCAATTTAAACCCACTTCTACACAGGTAATGCCCTGAAATGCCTTGATAGGGATGAGCAATTCAGTACCTTGATCATTGTCCAGGGATGAGATACCTTCCTATGTTCGTGCTTTCTGTTGCTGGGGGTCCTGAGAATATGTCTGCACAAAATGCAGTGACAGCCATGATTTCCTTCTTTCCACTTCCCATGGAAGTGTTTTAATTGCCAGTGTGCAAGCCAGTTTTGGCAATTTGTCTGCTGTCTTTATAGAATGATATAGAAAAGGATGTACGATTCACGAGACCAGAGAAGGAAATGCTTCAGCAGCCTCTCAGGGACTTCTGGACTCCAGTCCCTGCTCCTTGTTCTAGGTTTTGTCAAGCAGTTTCCAAATGCAAGGACATACTCTCTTTACAAGGTATGTTATCTCTGGCAAGAAGCATAATTTGATAGCTACTACAACAGCAGCTCAAGTCTCTCTGAATCTAGACTGCCATTATCCTGCTCTTCATCTCTGCTTCAGGCAATGTATTTCCACCCCCCCTCATATAGTGTCCCAGCAGTATATAATTGTTCACAGCAATTCTCTGCACACATTCGTTAGAGAGCCTATGTGACTAACTTAAAGGCTTGGTATTTTACTGCAGAGATTTAAATACCTGAAAGTTTATTTTTACAGCACTGCACTCTTTTGAACCTAGGTTGTGGTCTCTGAATCAGGGTTAGAGTTCCTTGTTTCAAATCAGAAATTACAACCTCAGGCAAATCACCTAAAACCACTTATTAAAAAAGTGGTTATGGGTATGGCTGCTTAAAAAGAAAAAGGATAATACATTTATTGCCAGAAGAAAACTGTAAATGAAAAGTTCCTTGCAATGGGCAGCTATGAAGCAGGAGCTAGAAAAGTTTCTGTGCAATTGTATTAATTTCATTTAACATTTGATTACATTGAATAAATAGAAACATAATACTAAAACTTAAAATATGTTTCGTATGTTGCCATTTCTGTGCATGCTTATATAGATAAAATTAGAGATTTTATATTCAAGTGAATACCAAGATTTTTTATGGAACACTCCTAGCTAATAATAATGTTTCTCTGTGGGAGGAATTTATAAGTCAAATGCGTGGTAAAAATTAACATTACCCATTCAAGATTCAAGCACACTCCCATGTATTTAATGGTGTGTGAGTAAGAAAAAGAACATAACATACACAAGGGCACCATCTGCTGACAGGTCCAGGGTGCCAAGTGCTTTCATGGATTTTCAGATATAAGGAAAAATACTGTACATTCAGACCTCACATATATTAGAAGATACTCATTTTGGTTTTGGCTTGATTTTAAGGGGACATCAGACTTGGTATTGCTACAAATTAGCTTTGTTTGAGATTAATTTTTTAAATAGTGAGCTTTTGGTCTGATTCTTTTCCTTCTGCAAGTATTAGTCTGGAGTTCTTTTCTGCTAGAAGCTGTCTTGAAAGTGTCCTCAGTGGGACAAGACAGCAAAAACCACATCGTTATGTAAGGAATATTAGGCAATGTTGAAACAAAGCAAAGTGAAAATTTCCTCTATCACTTTTTTTCATATTTTGTTTCAAGGCATCCTTACCCTCATATTTAGGTGGAAAAGAGGACAACTATAGAAAATCTGGCAGTATGACTAACAATGTGCTGCAAGTCACCACTAAATAGTGTTTCTTTTTCAGGCTGATAACTTTCTCCTCTTGCATACAATGCATAACTTGCACTGCAAGTAATTTCCATTGACTTACTCTCAAAACATGCAAGGAGGGGAACTGCCAGTATGATTTTAAACACGAGAAGATTAGCAGGGAGCAGCTTGCAGTACGGGATATTCTGCTGGCAACTAGGAATTCATCAGAGCTCACACAAAAAGTCAGTATCACGAAGCTATCTAAAGCTGCAGGTTTAACAGTTACCATTTTATCACAGTTTACAGCTTGTCTGAGAAGCAGTGGGCAGTTCCTAAGCATCCACCAAGTGTCTTCTTATTACAGTTTTCTTAAGTGACAGAAGAGAACAAGAGCTGGTTTTACAGAAAGGCTTCGTTTACACAACTATCACATAATTTAGGTGCAGTGTACACATTTTCTCTGCTGCCAGGAATTTGGTGGGCTTTGAACAAGGTTTTATTGCTTGCTGACTGCTGCCTCTCCGAGGGGTGCCTCTATAGCAGATGGCATGTCCCATTACCCTGCTTTGTTTTCACCTGTCTGTCCTTGTAATTCCAGCTCTTTTATAGAGAATTCTGTGGCAGAAAAGCAAAGCTAGCTAAAGAAACACCCAAAAGAAGCTTAGAAGTGTATTTTTTTATGACAAAAGAATTATATACACTGCAAATAACATTAGTTTCAGGTGCATTTATTTTGAAATAAACAATATTATATGCATATATTCATACTTATATTAAATAACTTATTATTAAACATGAGAAAAAAATACTCTTAAAAGCTAATCTGACACTTTCACATTCTATTTTATATTAAGTGACCATAGTTAGGAAGTATATAGAAAAATGATAAAATTGTCTCAAGCCAGCCATAAAAGCAAAGTGCACTATTGCCTAGGGCAGTGGAGGAGCAAAATGATGATGGTGCTGCTGCTTCCTCCATGGGAAGGATCACTATGAATGGGCAGTAGTGAATGAAGAGGAAGAAGGGGAACCCCTTCAGTAACTTCCTATCCTTTCTTCCCATTTTTGTCCTTCATCACTGACGGACCAAACTGGATTTTGCATATGCTGACAAGAAGCAGTGAGACAGTTCTGCGTACCAAGACGATACATTGAATACAATTAATTCCCTAAATGATTATAGGGGATTGCAGCTTATCCATGTTCAGTTGTGACTTTATCCCAATTTATTGATTTTTCTTGTTGTTGGTAGTTTAAGGACACCAAGGTGGAAATTTTGTAAGTATTTATCATGAAATATTAACTAAAGCAGCATCCTTCAAAAGCTTTCTGAACTGCCTTTTTCAGATAAAAGCCACAACTAGCACATTTTTTTCCTCAGATTCCCAGAGTGGAATTTCTTAAAAAACATCTTCCTTTTCATTTAGTTTTGATTTTCAGCAGAGATAAATCTTATTATAAATTAAACATTTCTAAACTTAGGTGTGCTTCCATAGATGCTACACATCTTTCCTATTCACATGTGATGTAAGATGGTATTTGAGCAACATGTGCACTAATACAATTTTGGAAAGTTTGCTTACAGGTATTTTGGGTAATAAAAGACTTAAAACCATTATTTTGGTTCTGTTTTAGTTGTCAGACTCCACCAAATATTTGCCTTTCTGATAACAATATATTGACATTAGTTTTAGTGTGTGTGTGTCTTCAGCGACAAGTATTTCAAGGCACAGATTGTTCCTAAATAGATTCAGACTTGTTTAATGTCCAGTGAACCTTTTCAAGAAGCATGAAAGAAATAAGTGTTCGTGTTTGTTTGGGTTTAATTCACACTACCTAACAATCATCTTGAAAGGGAGTAAGGAACACTGCTGCTGAATAGCAAAGGAAAAATTTAGAGAGTATGAAAACCGAATGTAACAGTGTCCTTACCACTGTTTCAGTAACATCTAAACCTACAGGGCATCAAGTGTCATGGTGGCTACTGATTGCCCGTAGTCTCCATAACCTTTTTAAGGCCTGACTTATGTCTAATATTTGATGTGCAATATTCAAATAATATTACTTAGCGAGTGTTGCTCTATACTGCTGCATGCATTCATGTTTTGTTTTGTTTGTTCGACACAAGCACAAGTTTTTTTATCTATTTTTCAGATACTGCATTCCAGAGTAGCAAATTAAACAACTATAATTTCTACTCAGTGCCACGTCTTACTTCATATAAAAGTGCACTATTCACAAGCAACACATGAAGTTTTACTCTACCAGAAATATACCACTGAATTTGTAAGTATGGCAATAAAATTTATAATAAATATTACAAAGTGTGTGCTACTTAACATAAATTTAAACATTTTGACTTTTCTTCAACATACTGCTTGCAAGACATCTTAAAATCTGCACTATTTTTTAAAAAGGATAAATTAATAAACATAATAGTAAGACTTGGAGAATCTGAACATTGTAGTCCATACAGTACTTTTCCTAGGTAAATACCTATCATTCACATTATAACCATAACAGCTTTACTCTTTCTAAAGTAACAGCTTCGTTAGCCTCTGAGAATTTAATCTGTACATTCAACTCATAAGTAATTGTAATGCTACTTGAGTATTTTGATTCCCAATTTAGCACAAACTTTTAATAGTGCTCTTCCGAAAGCAAATTCACAGTCTAAGCTGATGTGGGTAGTTTCTTTTCATTGCCAAAATGTTTGCCTACCCAGGTGTAAAACTTATTTTTGTTTTATTTTAAATGACAAACATCACAACATAAAAAATAATATTCAAAATGTGTTCTTAAAAAAACCACTTCTGCCAATCAGGTGATAGTTTGTCATTTCAATAAAATACATACTGAAAAGCAGTTTTAAGAGTTGATGATTGCTACATTAGAAGTCCTGTGTTTTCTACTGCAGCTGGAAGGTTCACGATTCACCTGGGTTAGTTTGTTCTTTATTAAGAATTCATAGGAATAAGTAGTTCTAACCAGTGCAGATATTCCTTCTTTCTTCCTTTATCTCAGCATATCTCGTCTCCGAAATTGCTTCCATAGATCTCTGAGATGTTCACTGGTTACAGTCATCACACAAGAGTAATATTCCTTCCAACCATACCTTGGAGTCTCCTGTGAAAAGTGAAAAACATACAATTGGAAAAAGATACTGTTCACTAAATTCCTTAATATTACATTAAATTTGACTCAGACTTATACAAACTAGATATGCTTTAATATTAAAATAATGAAAAATCAACTATTTCTGTATCTTAGAAGTACTTCTATAAAATGAGGGTTATAAATCCATACACAGGTTAAGTATTCAGAATGCATCCTCACCTCACAGCACACAGTTAGCATTCAACAGATAGCCTATGCATATATTAAAAGCTGTAAGAAAGGATTTCCTCTTTATTCAGGAATGTCCAGCTCTCTCTAGTTTTGTTTCTTGCTTCTTCATGTCGACACTTCCTAAAAAATTCACCTCTAACACCAAATAAAAAGCAGAGAAAATTATTGATGGCCATGAAACTGAGACATTAGCGAAAGCCAAATATAAAATAGGTAGATGATATGAAAGCTTCTTTATAGTAGGTTACCTTAATCCTAAACTGCATTGTAATGCACTGAGATTAATAAGTGCCTACTGAATGGAAAGGAATGTTGTCCAAAGGCTGCTCTGGGACATTCGCTAGACTCTATGGTGTCTGTAGTTATCACTGGATCTCATTATTTCTTCAGCTATTCCTAACTTCACAAGCCCATTTTGATAGTAAGTGCAGAAAGACAGAGAGGGGCTAAATATTACATCAACTGGGGAAAGAGGCTAAGTAAGGAACAGGAGTTGTAATTGTAGGTAAATCAGAAGCATTTACAAGTAATTTGAAATTGTGATCCATCTTAGAAATTAAGTCCAGTATCTGGACATAAATGGTTACAGTGTCAAGGTGAGAGATTGTCTGATAGCTTGTTTTTGTTGGATGGAGTGAAGAAATTAAAAATATCATGGTGTTGCAGTATATTAAAACCAACCACTAGAGAGTAAAGCCTACTTTCCATTTATTCTTATTACTCATTTTGTATAATTAAAAAGCATAGAACATTATGCATAAGTTGTAAATATTCAGAAAACAATCTAGTCCACAACAGTATATAATACTTTAAATGAAATATTTTAACACTTTAAATGAAATATTAGAAACAATACTTATCTGAATGCATAATTTAGTTGAGATTTATAGTCGATCTTATGTAAAAAATCCATTAGTTGCAAAATGCATTGCATTATTTCACAAAGGCACATTCAGTTGATTATCCAGTGCTTTAAGTGCATTTATGTTTTATTTTATGAAACAGGTTCAGGGAAATGTTCATGAAAATAAGTAAAAGAAACACTGAAGTACATTAACTGTTCATCTGCTTATTTCTAATATACGCATTATCTACTCTCGGTGTACTAAATCCATAGAAGAAACATTTTTTCCACATATTTTGCAATACTCTCACATTTCACTGGAACATTTTCCTCTTACTGTATCTAGGTATGTTTTTAAGGTTCTAGTCAGGTTTAGGATCAAAAGTTTGGATTCTGTAACTTCCAGTTACTTTTGTAAGATGAGTAAGTAAGAGGTGTCTATCACACACTTCTCACTTTATCTGCTTTAGAAGAGGTAAGAAACAGTCTCAGTTAGTAAGCAACAGCTTCTTCAGTTTGTGGGGGTTTTTTTTTGAAAGCTATCTCTTACAATAGATGTATTCAACTGCTGTATATTAGGAAAGTATGGAAATTAAAAGCTTTCAAAATATCAACTACATGGCAAATCTTAATCTCACTCGACTGAATTAAGTATTTACAGAAGACAGCAATTTATTGTTGAAACTTGACTGGAAATGAGGTTCTGAATCCATGCTTCAGTCTTTCATGTCTTTCTCAAAATGAAATTTCCTTCCTCAATTAGTCTCAAGATACTGGGTTTAGCTATTAACTGTTACTTCCTAAAAACCTTCCATCAGAAATTTGGAAACCCCACAAAATTCAGAACATCTAGAAAACAGTTCTCTTAATGAAGAATCTTGAGATTTTCAAGAAATTACTGAGACATACAACTTAATTTCTAGATTTACAATTGCAACATAGTATTTACTTTCCATATTTAGAAGTGAACAAAATTGGCATTATAGCTTAAACTTAGTTACTGAGCACACAAATAGTTTAGCAAACAGTACTTTCAGATGGACTTGAATCCCTCCTTAAGTTGGCCTCTAGCGTCCTCCTTTGGAAAGTAACTAGAAGGGTTTTGTTAGAAATTTCCTAGATAACCCTTCCATGAGGCATTTGACGTAGAGCTCTCCTCTCAGCTCTGTTTGGCAGTTGTCTGCTACTGGGTCCTGTGCTCTCCCTACCATCTACGCAAGGCAGGGTTGCGGGTGCCAAGTCAGGCTGTGTGCCTCGCAGGGAGACTAGTGCAGGAAGACAAGCTCTCCAAGAACATTGCCAGCTGTTTGGACCACACAGTGCTTGCACAGTTGTTCCCTAAGGAATGATTTTCACTATTTATTATAAAAATATAACATTCTTTATGCTGTTAAATAAATTGCACTAGTGCAACTCAGAGATACGTAATGTACAGCACAGTGTCACTTTTCAGGGTGTAGAGTCGAAGTATAGTATAATCTATGATACGTATGCCGAGTATCTTAATCTCTTTCATCGGAGTTTACCTTTACCACAAAATTATATCAAAGCACAGACAATGATCGGTACATTCATATTTGGAACAAAGTAAACTGAAGAGTTATTGTGTTGTACCTAACTTTGGGATGTAATTGCAGCAGATTTTTGTATTTGACATACATTTATGTGTTTTTTTGTACCTCAGACTGAAATTTAATTGGTTCAATTTCAAATCTCCAATGATTCTGTCTTTATTGTCTTTTCAATTTATAAATTAAATAGAAAATAATTATTTTTAGAATTGTGTAAATTTACTTTCACTCCACACTGTACAGCAAAGACAGAATTAGTTCTGTTCTTCACAGTAACTAACTCCAAATCAACTTCACATGTGTTTTGGCTAAAGTTTCCATTTCCACTAACTGACACTTGCAACAAACTTTAATAAATATTTGCAACAAATTTGAAGAAATACTGTCAGTTAAGTACCACTGTGCACAAACAGGAACTCAGAGGAGCTGGCAACTGGATATGTTACTGTAATTCATCATAAGAGACAAGGAGCAGTTGCTCAAGTGAAAAGCAGTAGATGACTAACGTAGGCATGTCCCCTCTCCCTTACCTCTCTTGTGCAGAAGTCTACAAAAGGAAAATGTCAGTGGAACTGGTGAGCTAGTAGGTTACCAGTCTGGGTAATCACGTGTGCGCCCAGTGCTTATTTTTGAAAATCAGTGGTATAGCATTAATAGTGATAAAAACACATTAGTATTTTCAAAAGTGTAACTAAAAGTAAAATAGAGTTACTAACAGTGTCTCAGAAAGAAAAATCTGCCTTTACAATCTTAATTAGTAAACACTTATTAACTATAGCTGTCCGAGTAATTACTGAAAAGTGGTCACAAGACAGACAGAAAACAGCAACAGAAACTATGAAGGAATACTTTTCCCTATTCCAAACATAGTACAAGATCACAACTGGCTTACAGAACAGCGACATCATGGGTCAGTCATTGCCAACTCCAAAATAAAATTTTATCACTTCAGTCAAAACCACAACATGACGATTTGAGCTACTACGTTGCTTACAGTCAGAGAACCTATTCCTGAATTTTGGAACAGGAAACACAGCAGCGACAGTTTAACATTCAGCCATTTCTGCAAGCATGCCAGCACACTCACTGGGCAGCTAACACATACCGTCATTTATCTGCTATAGAGTTCCTTCCTCACGCAGGATTTGAAAGTAGTATACCTCTGTATAGGTTTGTAGCCCTGTGGAGCAGAAGATGGAGAAGTGCGCAGATGCAGACAACATGTGAAGGCAGCCAGAGGTAAGCATAAGACAACAGTATCATGAAAATACAAAAAAATGGCTTTAAGTGACGAATAGCTAGAAGATACAGTATAGTATGTGCTAGGTGAAATGTTTATCATTTAGTCACTAAGTTCCAAATCTCTCAGTTTAAAAATGGAATTTATAAAGGATAGGGAATCTTCTTATGTATTTTTAAATTTAAAAAAAGGAAAGGAACTAACTATTTGAAACCACACATCCTGCAAAAATAAAACTTTTAATGTCTGCACATTTTAGTAAGTTTATGGCAATACTCTGACTGACCACTTGATGGCAGCTTAATATACTACTTTGTTTAAAACTACTAAAATCAAAAAAGGTTTCAGATTATAATGCTATATTCCAGAGAGAAATGTAATTTGATAAACTCTTTGAGGCATTCACTTTAAAAAAACCATTGACCTAAATTATCTAAAATATATGTAAAAAATTCATTATGTTCCTGTAAGGGCTAGTACCTGATCTTCCTTGAGTTTGTAAGTTTATGGATAAGCTTTTAAGCAGAACAAAGCTAGTAATAACTGACTGACCTTTCAGAACTCTAGTTTCATTGGACTTGTGTAACTCTTTTCTCTTAAATATGTTTGCTTTAGTCAGACAATATAACTACAAAATGCCCTTTTCTAAAATATACAGTCCCAGTACCAAGCTCTGTGATAGCCTCAAGATTCTTCTGGGCAAACATTTTAGTAAAACGACTTTTAAAAAATTGGAATTACTAAATATAAGATGTTAATTGTAGTATCATACTTCTAATGACAGGTCTATTTTAAACTGTTATTTTTAGACATTTTTAGAGTGATAATCAGAGATTACATTGATTTGGGCAGGCATTAATTGTAGGATACTTAACATCAAAATCAGGTATTTACACTTTATAAATAGGTTTACATTTCTCATGGCAATAATTTCCATATTGCTACAAAATACTGCATAAGCAGAAGCTATAATGTTCTTTTATCTGTATAATGAAACTGGTGAAATCTTAATATGAAGTCAAAACACATTATGAAAAAAGAAAAGGTTAGTGATTTGTTAGTTTTGAATTAGCACAAGACAGCATTCGAGCTCTCCACATTGTAGGAGCAAGGGGTAAACTTTTACTTGTTCTGGCCACATTAAATACTGTGTAAATTTTAATGTACAAGCAATAGGAAGCAATTAATGACACTTTCTGCCAATTTTTTCTGGGAAAAAGATTCTTGTCTGTTTTCTTCTTTTCATTCTAAACCAAAATTGGGGTGGGTAGGGAGTGTTTATTAAACTGAAAAAGCACATTTTTTCAGAGTTTTTACTACTACCCACTCTTGGAAAAATCAGGTTTGTGTGACACTTACAAAAGCTTACTGGAAATTTAAATTCCTAAGTTTGGTATGGTAATTGTCTTAGAATACTACTGATTAGTGAAAAGAATGCATTTTTCTGAATAATCTAAGAGGTCTGCTTGTAGGCATGTCTGAACGTAGCTGAATTATAGGACCAAATCATGACCGCCTCCTATGCAATCCAGGAGATATATTGAATTAAAATTAGACATATCATTTATGAAAGGTGGTGCTATTCTTCTGAACATCCTTAGCTAGTCTTTATAGTTCTTTTACAGTCCACTGGAATATTTTACAGTGGCCTAGGCAAAAGAAAGATACATGCATAACACGGAATAGTGCTGGATGATAAAGATTCTTAAGGATTATATGTGAGTTCTGTCATGCATTTTGTGAATAGAAACATGTAATACAATTACAAGAATTACTTAGTAAGCAGACTTTTTCTGGTTAAATTAACATACACTGCACACTTACAATTAGTAAACAATTAAAACATATAGCTGAACATCTTGAAACAGTTATGAAACAATCATCATTCCCACACCATAATAAAAGGCATTGAAGACCAACAACAAAGGAAGTTTGTTACAAATGCAGTGGTTGTTATCCACATTTTACGTTCAGTCATAATATTACAAAAATAACAAGTAAACTATTAGACTCAACACCACTTTACAGAAAGTTCTAAAATTGTATTTAGGATGCTAACTAAAAATGTCTAAAATTACATTATAGAAATAACATACTGAAATGTGAATTTAACAACCATAATACAGTTTAAGATTTATATCTAAGGGATTAGGTTGTCAGTAAGAACACCATTTCACATTTATTTTAAAATGTTGACACCTGTCATATGAAGAAAAAAACGTGATTTTTACTGATCATATGGTAATAAAAAAAAATTTCTGCTACTACAAAATTCCCCTGTACTACAGAGAACCTGAAGAGGGCAGCAAGGCCTATACTTCACTAAAAGGCAAAGCACAATTTACGAGCTTGTTCCCTATGAAAATTTTCTGCAATTAATTTCCTGCCGTCTAGCTTCTTGTAATTTAATATATTAGATACAGCATTAAATTATCAAAAGCAGCTTTGAACTAGAACATAGCAGTGCCACTTCACTAATTCTTCATCTGAAAATTAAAACTATCTTCTGCAGCAATGATTTCCAACAGTCTTTATCAACTCTTGGTATTTTAAATAAAGTTTTAGAAGAGCCAGTGTTTGCCCCTTAACTAAACTGCCTGAGTTTGAGAGAGACAAACTCTCTTTTCCTTGCAAACAACCCAGCCATAATTGCTACCTTTGTTAAAATTCTTAATGCTAATCTATCAGTCACACAATACAGAAGAAATGACAGAATAAAGAGGATTTCTCATCTCCAGTTTGGCATGTGTACTATAAAGGTATATTATGTCCTCTATGTATTGCTTTCTAATTAAAAGAAAACCCAGGAATTTATGAAAGAATTTATCTTACTGCTTCAGGATTTCTATAATTTCGGTCTTTAAACACATGCATTGTTGGCTTGCAACCTACTGGTGCTACAGGTGCTAGAGTAAGCAGTGGTAAGTAGTAAAGTCAACTAAGAAAACTATAAAAAATAGAATCCTTACCCTAAACCCTCGATTGAGCCTGTCTTTCATAATGCCGATAAATTCTTTATAACTCAACTGATCATCTCTGTCAACATCAAAAATCTTGAACACTGTGTTCACCAAATGTGGTGAAAGCTTCACACCTGTGGCTACATACACGGCACGTTTGAATTCATCTGCATAAAGAGAACATCAGAAGA
The DNA here is from genome assembly GCA_013400335.1 of Eurystomus gularis. NCBI lineage: Eukaryota > Metazoa > Chordata > Aves > Coraciiformes > Coraciidae > Eurystomus > Eurystomus gularis. The sequence continues at coordinate 16,777 of VZZY01009609.1, read as the reverse complement.
AAAAGTAAAATATATTCATTTAATCCTACTTTGCGGACAACATACTATGAAATACAAGTAAACTTCCGAGTTTTCACATTTAAATTAAAAAAAAAAGAAAATTAGGATTTAATTTCACAGTTCTAAAACAAGTAGTTCTCAATGACATAAAATGATACTGCTTTAATTGGTATTAATTATTTTACACAAAAGATAATAGTCTATAGTACTATACTAAGTGCAATACCAAAATTAGAAAATCATCTTATAATTAAATCCTTGTTACATATACACTGATGGCATCTACTTAAATTGACACAAAACAGAACCTAAGAAATAGAGCACAGAGAAAACAGTAGACTCCTTTGGTAAGGCCACATGATGTAGGACTATGCTGGTGTTACTGTGTCAGACCCATGAAGATGCTACTTGAGGAGAGCACACAAGCCTGATCACTTCACAGATTCTTCAGCTTGCACTCCCCAAGCACCTCAGCAGTTTCTGACACTCTTTCCTTCTACAGCCTTTGTAGAAGGCCAGATTCCAGACATGCCCTGTGTAAAGAAATGCTTTTGTTTGCTTTAAACTGATCTCTTATTGGTGTCATCAAGTGCCTCTTAACTCTTGTACTGGAGGATTTGGTGCATTCAGCTTATCCATCACTTATATGACTTTGTAAAGCTTTATCATATCTCTTATGATATGACCAAGCCTTCTCCTCTCTTATCTGGAGTTCTAGCCTTTTTAGCCTTTTACCTGAGACATTAGAACTACAGACCTGGAATTACAAAAAATTTTTGTATTTTTGTTAGCAGTTCTGTATCTTTATATACAGATTTTTATAGAAATATAAATACTTACTTACCTTGACCTATGGAACGACTTGCAAAATTATACATTTGCATTGCAATTGTAAAGTCTTCTAGGTTGTTCAGGAATTGGAAAAATGATCTAAACTCATCAAATGTGATACCCTAAAAAATAAAAGAACAATATCCACCTAAGAATTAGCAGTAGTGATGACAACTGAATAAATAAACCTTGCAGTTACATATGTCTACTTCATGTAAGGATAGATACTACACCCATTGAAAAAAATAGATCTGTACTGGAAGTCAATAAAGAACTGGAGTCTCCTGAGGAATGCAAGATGTCTTTTCTCTTTGCCACTGCAACAGGTAGCAATTCTCACCCAAAAAGCAGTCAAAAATACTGTTCCATTGCTTAAAGCAATCTCTGATAATTCCAGGATTATTACAATTTGTTAGTTAATATTGAGAGTAAGAGTCCAGGTTTTTATGAATATTGGAATATGTTTACTACTGAAAACCTGCAAAACACTACTACATATATGCAAGTGTGTGTGCTTACATAAATACACTGAATAAATTCATAAATATATGTTATGATCTAACTTCAGCTCTATACTTTAAAGTGAAGTTTTTACATACCCAGATTTTGACATCTAAGTCCCTTGAACTCATACTCCAAATAGCAAGTATTGCAGGGTTTGTCCAGCTATTTAAAAGAACCTTTTGCATTTTGACCAGACTTCAAGTATCCTCTATGAAGTTTGACTGAAAGTGCTGTTGTCAAAAAACTTATTTTTTCTTCTTTCCTTATGAAATTTGTTCTGCTTTCTCTTATCATAGAATCATAGAATACCAGGTTGGAAGGGACCTCAAGGATCATCTGGTCCAAACTTTCTAAGCAAAACACAGTCTAGCACCTTGTCCAGCTGAATCTTAAAAGCGTCCTTAGCTACAAATCCAAAAATCAAACGAACTATCTCTAAACAAATTTTCAAAGAGACCATATACAGAGACTTCTCCATTGTCTGTCAGCCATTCTGAACATGAGATGGTATTCTTCATCAAACCTTCATCTCCCTGACCTCCTTTGACTATCATTCCTGGCTATTATTCTGTCTGCTTTTATCCTTTTATCCCATTTAACTACTTCTCTCTGAAAATAAACCTGAAGATAACAGAAAGACCTGTGAACCCTCCTGTTCAAACTGAGATCTTGACCTAAAATCTTTCTCCTCAAAGATATACATAGTCATTATGGTATAGTGGAACACAGAAACATACTGAAGAGAAAACATACTGAAGAGAAAACATACTGTGGCAGAGGAGAAAATGGCAGAGGCTGGGCATAAACCCATATGAGAGAGCAAGTGCTCTGGTAAATGTGGAGAGAAACACAATATTGTTAAAATAAAGGACTTGAATAGGCATCCACTCACTTGAGATGTAAACCACTGCTTAAGTGATTGTACCTAAACTCTAGGTAAGATTTATAGACTGTTTGATTGGAGAGCTTGACCCACAAACAAGCCTTTTTTGCTGCTTCTGCATTTCCAGTAGTGATGAAAACTACTGCCATGAGTTGACACTGGAGATGAAGCAGTGAGATAAAGAGGCCACACCTGCAGTCCATGGCTAAATTGTACATACTCCACATTTTAGCAACAAGAAAAATATCTGGCTTCATTTAAGAGTTCTACAATTCTGCTGAGATCATCTGCAATCCTACATATTTATTTCTTCTCAAGGAAAAACAGCAAAGGAAACAAAAGAGGCAGAAGGGCAGCCAAAATTATGCTCAAAGAGAATTGGGCATACAGCAATTTCTTTCCTTTCCTAGGATCATATTTTGTTCAACTGGTAACTGTAATAACATTTCATATTTGCCATACATTTGAAATTTTGACATAAGAATTTATCTACATGTAGATATCCCAGAAGTTTCCTACTGGAAAATATTTATTTACTATGTAAAAGGAAACTAACTTCTTTATTTATTTGGACAAGTTATATTTTACTACAGCAAAAAAACCCTGTTATATTAATGCACCAATGCTGTTAAAAATGCATAGAGTTTCTTTAGGAGCTGATATTTGTAGTAATTCAAGATGCCAACTTAAATGAATCACTGCTTGGCATCTAGTTAGTCAAAGGGGGAAAACATCCTTGCAGCAAAGGAGACAGCATGTCAGCTGAACATTTTAACATGACTACAGTACACCAAATGATTATGTTGCTTTAGAGGCTTCTACACGCAGCGCCATGAAAGAACAGCATTGCCAACTGTGAGAGTAGCTGTCTATTAATTTACAGGCTAGACTAATTTTTCTAAGTGGAATTCTCCAGTGTGTATTAATATTGCAGCGTATTACTGTAATAAAATAGAGTGCATTGTATAATTTTTTAATTATAATGTTATTACAAGTGTAAAAAACTGCAAACATATGAACATCACCTCCATGGCAATAAGAGGCAAAGCCCCATTCTCAAAAGCCTGTGGCCAGCACAAGAGATGTCACAGGGATTTACTTTTTCCACTCATTTCCATTCCACTTTTTCCAGTCATTATTAAGAACCACATACCCATCAATAATTACATGCAAGTGATCCACTATTAAGACTACAACTACATAAAGGGTGTCACTGTTCTCTGAAGAGGTGCTATTCCAGTGGCAGTGCAAAAGAGAAGTAAGAATAAAAGGGATTTTTAATACCTCATTGCTAGAAATGATTTTTATCAAGTCTTGTGGCTTTTGCTGTTTAAACTGAATTTTCATGTAATATGAAGCTTTGTTATCTAAACTTCAAAAATATTACTAGCTAAATCCTATGGAGCACAATTCTATACTATTTACTCTTCTATTTTTAGTAATCTGAAAAACATAAGCAGTTTATGATCAGAATAAAATCCTGGTGCTTATTAATTCAGTGACATAACCTCATTCAGTCCAATGAGGCTATGTTTTCATCTTGATGACACTGGGACTGGCCCACTGATGTCCTAGCTAAACAATTACCTTTTCTTCAGGAATCCTGCAGCGCATGTTTTCCAGGTAACTTGATGTATTTTCCACATTTGTATACCTCAAAAGAATATGGGCAAAGTCCTCCTCGCTGATGGTGTTCATCCCATTAGAGTAGGAAAGAAATTCTATCTCTAGAACCTCGGTTTGTAGGTTATCCATAAATCTACACACAAACATAAATATGAATAAATAGTAATACATTGTATTTCTACTATTCATGTGCTTAAAAGACTCATAGAATATAAAGCCAAAGAGCTTTACAAAAATTAATTCCCTTTTTGTAGCACTGATGGTAAATTTGGTAAATTCCTTATCTATGATTTTCTTATCAATACAACAATCTTGACAAAGTGTTTTAGTAAGGATTAAAATAACAATACTTACATTTCTAATTTACTTCTAGTTTGTGTTTGCTTACTTTTCTTTTTCAGTAGGTCACTGATCTTTATTTATATATGCTAGACTGAAAAGTCCGTCATGGTACTAAAAGAGTTCCCAACATTTATTCCCCATATAGTTACTTAGCAGACTGCAATTAAATCTTACCTTCCTCTTTTTAACAAGCTAACTTTTTTTTTAATACTTCACTATTCTTATGATATTTCTATAAACTCTTACCAACTTAACAACATATTTAGTATATTGAATGAAGTGGCTGCATCAGTGGACAAGGGAAGAGCTATGGATGTCACCTATCTGGACTTCTCCAAGGCCTTTGACACAGTCCCCCACAACATCCTTCTCTCAAAGTTGGAGAAATATGGGTTCGATGGGCAGACTGTTCAGTGGATAAGAAATTGGCTGGATGGTCACATCCAGAGAGTAGTGGTCAATGGCTCGATGTCCAGATGGAGGAAGGTGATGAGTGGTGTCCCTCAGGAGTCCTGACTGGGACCAGTGTTTTTTAATATCTCCATTAATGATATTGACAGTGGCATTGAGTGCACCCTCAGCAAGTTTGCTGATAACACAAGCTGGGTGGTGCAGTTGATATGCCAGAGGGATGGGATGCCATCCAGAGGGACCTGGACAGACTGGAAAGGTGGGCCCAGGTGAACCTCATGAGGTTCAACAAGGCCAATTGCAGGGTCCTGTACCGGGCAACCAGCATTATCAATATAGGCTGGGAGAGGACATGCTAGAGAGCAGCCCTGTGGAAAAAGACTTGGGGGTACT
>VZZY01009609.1:0-11100 GCA_013400335.1 Eurystomus gularis | reverse complement strand
TTTTGTGCTGGGAGCTAGAAGGGTGTTGATAACACACCCGTGTTGTGACTACTGCTGAGCAGTGCTCGCACAGCACCAAGGCTCTTCCCAGCATTCGCCCCCCAGTGGGATGGGGTGGGCAAGATCTTGGGAGGGGACACAACCAGGACAGCTGATGTGAACTGACCAAAGGGATATTCCATACCATATGACGTCAGCTCAGCTAAAAAGCTAGGGAGAAGGAGGAGGAGGGGGGGGCGTTCCATTGTCCTCTAGAGCAACCGCTACGTGTCTTGGAGCCCTGCTTCCCAGGGAGTGGCCAAACATCGCCTGCTGATGGGAAGTAGAGAATAAAACTTTGTTTTCTTTTGCTTCCGCAAGCAGATTTGCTTGGCTTTGCTTCCATTGTTATTAAACTGCTTTTGTTTCACCCACAACGGGTTTTTTTTCCATCTTATTTTCCTCCCCCTTTTTGCTCGGCTGAGGAGGGAGAGTGGGAAAGGGGGGGGGTGATAGAGTGGCTTGGTGGGCACCTGGCGCTCAGCCAGGGTTAACCCACCACACTAGGCAAAAGTAAAAGTTCAAGGTAAACATACAACAGTATTGTCCTAACAAGTTCATAGTTTACTGATTTTTTTGAGATGGTGAATTAGTGTTGAATAAAACTTGATAGATCCACCTTTCATGAATATGTCTACTAGGTTTTGATCTCATCAGCATTCACAACATCTTACAGCAATAATTGAAAGTGTAACTAGATGCCTTTTGAAACAGTACCTTATTTTCTGGTTCTTGTTTTGAATGCACATAATGATTTCAATTGATGACACAGCTTTTATATTATGTGAAATACTGAATACATTTCATGACATACATAACTTTAAGGCAAAATATTTTCCAAACCCCTGATTAATTAGAATGCATAGTTAAGTGATAACTATAAAGAAATAGGTATTGGAAGTATTTGAGGAGACAATAACCAAACACTGTATCTGTTTCAGAGACACAGAAACATACAAATTTATGGCTCTGCTTTTATGGCACTCTCCCTATATTTTTAAATTCTATTTTAACTGGTGTAATAATTACACCAACAGCTTTCACTGTGATTTCACAATTAGGACAGGGTTGTGTTATAGCCTCTCCACCTCAAACCAACTGTGCACGAGTGCTAACAACACTCTAAAGTACACTAAAGTACAAACACAGCAGCATTAGTACAGGACTTTGTTATTCTTGGTCCACTTATTGTTTTATGACACTCTTTGTGTATATAATACACACAAAGGGAACATAAACTTTATATACATGTCTTCATTAACTGTGTATAGTGATATAATATACATTAATTAGAACAAGCATGCAAGTATTTTTTTTACAAAGAATTAATAAAGTTGAGACTCACCTATAAAAATCTTCAAAGTTCAATTCAGCTTTTCCCTTCTTGCCAAAAAAGTGTACAAGCAATGTAGTATCCGACAGTGAACTTGAAATATCATCAGCACGCTTAAATATTAGAATAAAAAAAAATAAAGGCCATTAATCAGTTACAGAAGTATAATCTGAGAATGCCTATCATCACAACAGACCTTTCTATTAAAAGTTTGTGTTTTATGTTCACAGTCTTAAAAAAGAGTTTAGTGTTAAAATGCATTAAATTAATATTAGTCGTGCAATTTTCACACAAAATAGCATTACGCTGTTAATTGCATTTAGTAGAAGACACTTAAAACAATAATATAATATAATATAATGGAAGCTGCAATGAAGGCGGGGAAAGCATGAACAATAAAACCAGAAACTCGAGAAAAAAGATGTTCTAGTTAGTTGAGGTAAACCATAAAAATAACTCCCTTTGTATACAATCTCCTTTCCCTCTGCTATGCAACCACAAAGAAATTAAAGGACATTACTTCATATAGTCTTACTTTATATTTCAAAATTATTAAGTATGGGATTGTGTTCCAAAAGCACTCATATCAGTCAGGTGTACTTTACATGATTCTTTGCTATAACTAGCAGATGACTACAGCTTAAATATTATCGCCCAAGTATATTTAAAACAACAGAATTGTAAGAACTTTTGAAATAATGAAGTAATGTTTTTGACTAATTTTCTTAAGAATGTTCCTCATCTACTGAGTATGTAGTCTCTCCACCAGACAGGAATCTTTGAACATGTGCTAATACTTTTTCCTTAATAAATAACTATCAGCTTTGAAGGCACAGAATTAGAATAGCAAAACTAACTAAATTTGACCATTTGTAATAGCAAGAGTTGTAAATAGGAAGACACACATATAAAAACAGAAGTAACTACCATCTGTGTATAGTGGAACGCTGCACAATCACATTTTTACTACACATTCATTACCCTTAATTGTTGCGTATGTGCATTGATTTTACCTCTTTTACCAAGAAACTTCTGATATACTTAAGAGCTAGAAAAATAATTCAGTAATATAAGGCTCTTAAATAGGCCATAGTATTCGCACGTGGCAATGTCCTTCTGGCATTAACGTGCATCTGCCAACATTTGAAATTCAAAAAGCAATTTATTTAGCCTCCTTGCTGCACCTGCCTAGGGAGAACCTTCTGTCCAAGCTCTCATTTTTCTTACAAACACAAGTTCCTATAAAGAGCAGGAGCCGGTAGCCTCTGCTCTCCCTAGGCAAGCTACCACCCATCAGCAACACCATATTTTGTGGAAACGTGCCTGCCGGCTCTACTGTTAATGTACAAAACAGAATACACAGTACAGAAACCCAGTAGGTATTTGGGAGATGTAACAGTACTAATTTATCCTCATAATGATTATAAACCTATGGGATTTACTGTAAGTATAGAAAACTGTTTATGCAGATCTATAGAGATCTGCATATACAAACCTGCAAGCTGCACTCAGAGTCCTTTAAGTCTGACTTTATTTAATACATGAAGAGGCTTTAAATTTATACAGATGGAGAACCTCTAAATGAAGAAACTAGAAAGAAATTTTGAACAGTATGGAGTAGTTCAACATCAAGTACCATGAAAATAAAATTCCTATCTACATTCTCTGAAACACATTGTATAATTTTCAGATTTACGTACTGATTTGTAAGTACTGTAAAATGCAATACCTATTAAGAGTATTTATGTATCAACAACAAGGAAAAACACGAGGCAGTACCAACACAAATCCTATCCTTTCAACATCCAAGAGCTAAAGAAATGAGAGACTTTTCTGTATTGTAGTATAATCAGTTTAGGATTCTCAAGATTGTATTTCATGTACTCTAGCTTCCTCTTTATTCTCCTATTCTTCTCCAGGGAGAAATAAGATGACATAGTGTATACATAGATAGAAAGAAATTTCATGTCCTTCAATTAAGACAGCTCTGCTCTTCAAGCGAGCAAACTAATTCAGAAAAGTAATCACTATTTGTCTTTTAATATTGTTATCCTCCACTACAGGACACACTATACTGAAATGCAGATACCCTGATTTCTTAAGTCTTTTAAGCAATTAAATCCCTAAGCACATTCAAACAATTTCCCTCAAGTACACTGAAAAGATATCAAATGTTAAATTACAGCCTTTCATCTTGCAAAAACATTTCAAAACCTCAGACTTAGGTTGCATTCACCCTTATCCGAAGAACCATTAAAAAAAAATACAATCTGTAAGTCTTTTCACAACTGCCATTTGGTCAGCCTCACTAAATGAAAAAACCCCAAACAAAAACCTCACCTCAGAAACTCAACCCAGTATGCTTCTCTGCAGAACTGCAGGCAACTGAAAGCTATTCCTGTGCTCCTTCTGCATTCATAGCATTAAATAAAGTCTCTCTCTTATGGAGCAGCGATAAAACCCAAAGCCTCACTCATTTAAAACTATTATTTATTCTTCCTAATAATTTTTTATTTTAGATCAGTGAAAATGAAATGACGACACCTGTTTCTGTATATACAAATACAAGACTCTTATTTTGATGTAATATATTTTGCAGTCATTTAAATGAGAATAAAACCCTGCCTCATTTCTTTACACTAACTGTAATACACAAACAGGTAGAGACAAACAGGAGAGACAGGTGTTTCAGTCACATTTCTGGCTTACTACACAATGGTAACATCTTTTTTCCTCTCAATTTCCTAACCTAAAGAGCAGTAAATCTTTTTTTGTATATATTCTGCAAAAATGAATTTCAAGCTTTTGATTAAAGAGAGATGACTAAAAGCAAGTTACACTCCTGTGTGATGGTCCACTTGCAGCAACATATTCTGAGAATGAAGTATGCATATTATGCTTTGAATTAATAAGAGCTTTCTTATTGCAAGTCCTTGATTTTTCCAATAGTGATAATAAATCTACTGATTTCCAGTTTCATTTAGTAATTTAAGAATAAACCTACAAACTGAATTCAGTGGTAACTGGCGTATTCCAACAGGATCGTGCAGTTGCTAAATTACAAATAGCAGGAACAGTACTGTAAACTGTCCTGGAAAGAAACTGGTTGTGATGAATAACTTCTTTTTCCCCCAGAGAGATCTTGTAAATTGATTCCCACAATAACGAATCTTATTTACTCTCCTTTTCAACTTACACAAGGTCTTCTCAAAAGGCTACGAAACAACACCAGCTCCAGTGTTAGCTAGCTTTATGCCACTTTCTTAGTACAGATGGCTATAATGTGAGATGTGAGAGTACCTGGGAGAGATAAGAATATGGATGAAATCCAGCTGGCTCAAACTTAAGCCAAGCAAGATAAAGACGATGATGGTGAGAAGTGGGAAATGGTCTGTGGAGCAAATGCAAGACATTACTTGTCTTCATAAAATGATTTACAAGCAAGCAGAGAGACATTTTATACATTTTAGATACAATTTAAATCAGTTTAGTATAGCTGCTGTTATGCTTCAATTACATTGTAGTTACAAACATTAGTCTGAGGGATGAGATGTAAAAAAACCTTTCTCTTCAAATTAAAGGTATGTAGAGATTACCAAACTTCCATCCATCTACACTTGGGGCTGAATTCATGCCATCTAACTGTAGATTAAGAAAACTGTTAATTCGGAAAACTCAGTGCCCCAGGCTCCTTAAATAGTCAATGAAAAGCGCAGCCCTCTCTCCCGGCTGTGTCTCACTTAGCTGACTAGACAAGAACACTGATGTTCTGGGATTTAAAATTTGGTGGAATAAACAAGAACTAATAACTAGATGAATAGTTCAGGAGCTCAGCAATATAAAAGCAAGGAAAGAAAGGCCACTTTATTGTAAGATTACTATGAATATATTATTATTATGAATATTCCAATAAATATTGGTATAAAACTCTCAATTCTGTGACACTACATTTTATTCTGTTCAAAGGCAAATGATCTCAAGCTGAGAGAGGTACGGACAAGGCCTATTTGATACCTGGGAAACAGAGGTTCTATCTTAAAAGAAAAATAAAAGACCTTCTTGTGTTTAGCCTATGATAATTAAAACTGAGAGCTATGACTGTGTTCATTAACACAACCAGGAATAAGATAAACACTAGAGAAGAAATAGCCCTATGAAAATTAAGAGACAGCAGACTGGTATACAGGGACTAGGAATAAATTTAGCCTGGAAATTAGAAAAAGTCCATCCAAGTCCTCAGGTTATTCAATAGCTTCTGCAGAGGAACAGCAGGGACAAAACACTAATTACTTTTAATATGGAGTGCACATTGCTTATGAAGCAAAGAAAAAGACTGTTTTGTCCTGGAGTTCCATTTCAGTTCCTTGTTCTTTTCTCATGATCCTGCTTATGAAGCATGCAACTTGAGACCAGAGTCAGTGGGGAGTTGCTGTATGTCCTTTAATGCCACAACCAGCAGAGCAATGACCCTCACTGTATGGGGCATAGAAAAGCCTAAATGATCAAGTTTTCTGACCCTCTTGAATGATCAACACAAATAAATGTCTTGATTATCTGAAAGCAGATCATGAAACAAGAATCTTGTTAGAATTCAAAGCAGTATGGACATTAATTTGACAGCTTAGTAATACTGCTAGTTGCCCGTAATGATTGTGTAATATTAAAAAATATCAACTCGTGTTTTGGTTACCTTAAAACATTCCTCATTTTATCCAACAATTTAAATAATCTTTGCGTGATGCTGTTTTTGTGAAGATAAGCTCTGATAACATATGTAAGAAACACATTAAGGAGCTAAAAGACTAAAATATTAAAGGGCTGCAAGTCTCGTTGAAGTTGTCGTATCACTGGACGGAGCCTAAATAGCAAAGGTTACCTGAATTACTTCTCTAACTGTGAAATATTGTTACTATTAGTGTACTGAAGACGACTTGATCTCCCAACTTTTTCAAAAGGTTATTTGGCTTTTACTTGGAAATTACAACTTTCAATTATCGCACTGCACAGAACCAAATCCATTTCATCTGCGAACTTTCAGGTTTTAAAAAAAAAAGAAATTAAAAGGAAGAGAAGAAACAAAGTGCATAAAATAGGAAAATAATCAGAACAGAAAAGAAAAAAATAGCAGTCTGTATATGGACCAGAGACAGAGGTTGTCTTGTACCTCCGCAAGGTCCGAAAAGAGTGCTTGGCTTGTGCTACGTCTCAAAGTATCCCAATAGCTTCTGGGGACAAGGTCCTCTCCTTCTGATTTAAGAACCTGCAGAAGTTTCAAGAAGCACAATAGTTTGAAAACCAAAGAACAATAAAACAACCGCTTACAGACTTTAAAATCCTTTCCAACTGATCTTCAAAAGCTCGGCTTGATTCTTTTGCAGAGAAATTTCTATCCAGTTACACAACACTTTGTAAATGAAGGGAACACTGGTCTGTTATGGCTATTTGCTTATTAGTCATAATTCAGCTGTGCCAGAAGTTTCACCAGACTCCACTTTCCCAAACAAAATTACTTAAGAGAAGTGAAAATACTTATTAAAAGTATATGTGAAAATGTCCATCTAACTCAGTATTTTGCTGTTTTTTTTCTAACCATTCTGTTTTTCAAAAATAATAATAATTTATATACTTAGGGAATTTGTTTTCTCATTGGTCAAAATATAAATATCAGTATGCAACTAGTTATATAAAATTAATTTCATCCAATAATCAGGATGACATCCTTGCACCACAGAGAAATGCAAAAACCAAGCCTAGTGAGTCAACCTAGTAAGTAACTTCAAACTGTAACATACTCATCAAGAAAACACTATGCACATCTGATGATCAAACTCACCGTGTTTAAACAGAAAATGTGTTTAATCTCTCTAAAGAAAATATGCATACCTTTTTGCTCTGAAATGTTTCATTTTTGGAAGCCTGAAAAATCCTTCCTTATTAAAACAGGGCTTCCTTTATCTTGGAATTAGTCTTGGAAGATCTATGCAATGCATTTCTGGTTTTTTTTTTCCCCAAATAATCTAGTGGAGGTGATCCTAAAGACAGCAGAAGGCTATTTGAACTTGGTTAGGGTTATTGCAACTGAATGAATTTTCCCCTTTCTCTCCACACATTAATCCAAACTAGGTCTCCTGCTTTCGCAGCTCCCCACACGTCTAACTGGGCAGGCAAGAGAAAGACAGAATGAGTTTAATCCTCTAACTACAAATAAAATTTTTTTTTGACTTGACACATACTATTAACTTAGATTTATGCTGCTGTGTGTTGTGTAAAACCACACTGTTATCACAAAGAGTAATGTACAGAGTTGAAGTTTCATTGCTTCTATGCGTTCTACATTATGTCAACACATTTTATATGTATTGCTTCTACAAGTTCTGTTACATACTTCATCCACTTACAAATTCAACTCAGCACTTTCTGTACATTATCATCAAAGAAACATAACAAACATTGTTTCATGTATATTTACTTCTGTTTCTTTTAAAAAAAAATCTGGTTTTATCTTTCACTTATTGGAGTAACAGCTCCTATGTCATGGCCACAGTATTCTCAAGTATTCTCTCCAAGTATTATCTTGTTTAGGTATTCACTAAATTTGTTCTCTTATTGGAATTAGTACTTCTGGGCATGCACATTTTATTTTCCTTACATGCACCTCATCATAATCATCATGTTCCGGCTGGCATTTGGCTAGTAAGAGCACTCATGCAATACATGCTGAAGTAGCCTTAACATGACTGCAGTATGCACCAGAACACAACTTGAAAGAATTAACCTATGCAAATGAAAATACAAAAATATTTAACCCATTTAAAATGTCACTGTATGCACTCTATGGCTTATAGACATTGATGGTTCTCAAAATATTAGAACAGTTTATAAGGATGAAGTGAGGAGAAGGGCCTAACACAGCACTTTGGACGACCCTAAACATTTTAGGGCTGCATCTCCTTGGTCTTGAGTATCTGCAACTGCCCAGGACATCAAGGGAAACTGAAAAGGCTGCTACACTTCTTGTTTCAGTAGAAGAGACAGAAACCCAAAATATCAATTTTCTGGGGTAGGGAATTTGTCGGATAGTGTGAATTCCTGTGTGTCTGCGTCTCCTCTGTGTGGAGATCTCCATTCAGACCGCAGGAGCGTAGAAAAGGATGGTGCACACCTGGGCTTCATCTTGATGCAGAGTTTGGACTCTTTGGATAAAGAGTCTAGAAGGAGATTTTTTTTACTAAAGCTGAAAATTACTATATGAGTAGGAAAGCCTAACTAGATTGGTTTCATTTTAAAATAGGATGCAGCATAGGAATATGGCAACCATTGTACAGCATCTTTCACTGCATTAAAGCCTGATCTAAAATCCATTGAATCACAAAGCCTCACATTTCCTACTACATTATTCTCACACAATTGCAGCACCTACATCATGTCACTGCACCTTTTCATTGAACAGACTTCTTTCCTGCATATTGCCCCAATGGTATGTGCTAACTTCACAGGAAATAAATCTGTGCATTCCTGTGAATGATTATATAAAGAAATCAACTTCAAAACTGGAGTTTAACTAGTCATCTGATTCTCGTAGGTTCCCTCCCTCACTTTGACTATCACGGTATCATACCAAAACAAGTTTAATTCTTCGATTTTAACATCAAATCAACCTTTTTTAACAACAGTTTTACTTCTGCTGTGATCCAAGAATCATTCAGGTCATGACAAAGGCACTAAAAAACCCAGAAGATCACCCTCTTGCTGATTCTCTCTCCCACTACTCAAAAATGATGGAAAATAAGTTTACTGTCCTACATAATACAGGGACTATTTTCTCTAAAATCCTATTCTAAGTGAAACACGCAAATATAAAAGGTCTCTTCTGGTTTATTTTTTTGGTGGGAAGGAGGGAGAACAAAGAGGTAAAGGATTCATTTGACTAATTATTACTTCACATTATACACAAGAACATACCCAGATCAAATGACACATGCAGGATGACTTAATTTACATACACTAATTAAAACCAAGTCTATAATTTCTTAAGGTATCTTTTGTCCTTTCCCTTAAAAATACTGTTTCCTTCATTTTATATAAATAGACAGAGCAACCTCTCCTCCTGGCAGGCTTGCCTGTTTCAGAATGCATGCAACAAGCATGCACAACCTTTCATGCAAGTAAAAATCCATCACATTTTTCTGATTAGCAAAAGTAATTTACTTGATGAAAAAAAGATAAACAGTAGATTTTCTTATGTTATTTTGCCTCATTGGTGAAGACTGCATAAATTGAAAATAATTAGAGTACATACACTGTTAGTAGAAGTATGATATCCATAAAGTTGAAGACGCTGACATACAGTAAAAACGGGCCAAGCCAAGTATCACATGTCAGAATGAAGCCAAAAGAAGGAGAAAAAAAAGACAACAGAATAGGTTAAGACAAGTAAATTTTTATTTTATATAATATTAGATTATTTTGGAGTTTTGTTTTTAAAATGGCAGTGAAAAAAAAGGTTTATCTTCAATCTTATTCTTCAGTTTTTCAAAAGAGAAGTGCAGAGTTGCAGATTACTCTCAGGAGAAATGTTCCACTTTGCAATCTTTTAGGTTTGGGGTTTTTTTCTTCAATAACTGCAGTTTAGGCTAAATATTGCTTTTTTTCTATATATGAAGTTATGCATATTCTTTAAATTATTACAAAAAAACGGACAGTCATTAGTGAAATATATACACACACAATTTTGTCCTACATCAAAGAAAACAAACCAACTACCAGCTACAACTATTCTAATTTTACTTACCAGCATTGCACGTTTTTCTTCATCTCCTTTCCTTTCTCTCTTCTCATTCTTTTTCCTGAAAATCTCTTGTAGCTAAAAAAAAAAGCCATTTTGTTCTTATTTAGTTTTCAGTCCATTTCACATGCATAATAATCAGTGATTGTGAGGAACACTGAAAACAGCATTAAAATGTATTTCTTTATTAAAATACCAGTGTTTCAGTGCTGTTTTATTGTTCATATTGATGCCTTCATTTTTCTTCTGTGACCTTTACCATCACACAGAAAGGAAACAGGAAATATTTTTTTCATAAAGTTACACTAATAATTCTACTTGGGAGCACAATACTAAGAACATCCTATTTAACTTTACATTTTAGCCAATCCAGCCTACACAAGAAGGGGGAGTTCCAGCCTTTTCACCACCTCTAGACACATCCTTTCTTGTTGGGTACTAATTAGCATCTGTGTGGCCGGATCAATCTTTTTTTCATATTGTTAGTTTCCAACCAGATCAGTTCTTACTCCTGCTCTGCCTGCTCCTGGCACAAAAGGAGGGGTGGAAACACCTGGTGGGGGTAAAACATTCCCCTTCAGCAGCAGCAAACTACTACTCAAGAGTAATTTATCAAGTACCCTTTTTTCTCAAGTCTGTTCAAAGAATACCTTCAGGTCTTGTAAAATACCCCTTTCTCAACTTTCTCTACGTTAAGAGCTTTAAACATGACTTCTGAGAAAACCTCAAATACAAGGCTTAAAACATACAGATTCTTCAGCATATTTATTTTTTGAAATGATAAAGTCTTCAGAGTAAGAACTGGTCTGTACTTATCTAAGTATCTTGTTTTATCTAGGTGTTTTTATTTACAGCAATACCTTTTAATATTCCCAAACCATTAGAAAAAAAGTGTCAGTGTTGACTCTTCACAACAAGAGAGAAGTATTAACTATGATGGCAT
>VZZY01009607.1:0-44268 GCA_013400335.1 Eurystomus gularis | reverse complement strand
TTTTTTTTTTCTAATAACATTCACTATTCTTGAAGAGATTTATTACAAAATTTAAATCAAACTTTTTTAACAACAACAAAACCCTGTAAAAACATAATTACAACAGAAAATATCTGATCAGCCCTGGTACAAAAAAGCCCTTGACAAGTATATGGATGAGAAAGACAAAGGCAGAATCTCTAATATCTTCCCATTTCTGAAAGTAAAAGGTATTATTTCTTATAACAGTGGTTAAAACATTTTCAAAATGAACTATGATTTCTAGATTAACAATAACCCTTTAATTAATTAAGCATAAGATATTACCTCTGGCTGTATTGTGCTGGCTGCAGCTGAGAGCAAGTAAGTTCCTACCGTCTGAAATATCTTCATGCTGTTTACACCGTTTTAAAACCACAAGACTTTCTGCTTATTCAGTGCAGAGAATTCAGGAGCCATCACGCAAGCACTAACCTAAAGTGCGCTTCACAGATTAATACTTCTCTTTGGGGTTTCATTTAACTCAAAGATCACACACTACTGACAGACATTTAGGTTCTTTCTTGTCTGTTCTAACTCGATTTCCAATGTGTTCATAAAGTTGCCTTTTTGCACACATGAAGGAATGCTGAAGAGGTAGTCAACAGCCATTATATTTATCATAGGTAGTGGAGCGAAGATTATATATTCTGGGACAAATACAAAGACCTATAGGTTATTTTAGTTTTTTATTATTTTTAGGAGACAATTACTATGGACCCTTAAGCTGAGATTTCACTCCATTGGACACTTTCCAGAAAGTTGAACTTGTCCTCTGCAGCTACCTATTCTTTTAAAACTATCCTATGCAAATTAAGAGATATAAGCATAACTCTTTAAATGTAACCAAAATTCTTTTTCTTTTATCAGATTTTTCTGAATTCAAATGGGGGTAAACTGTCCCACAATAAAGCACAGATCCTTCCTAGGGTTTGTCTACCTATGCAGTATTGATACAGAGATGGTAGGATCATGAAGCATTTGCCAGTTTAAGCCCCAAAGCATCAGTTGATAACATCTATGAAGAGAAAATAAGTTAACAGTAGGAAGTGCATTTGCATAAGTTAGTAGTGACATCAGTCCTAAAGTTAGTGACCTCAACATATACTGCAATCAACCAGTAATTTTTGTAGTTTATCCACTGTTTCTGTTTCAGACACATCAGGAATTCTCTGTCCTCCTTCATTTTCCCTCTGAGAATGAAGAGATCATGCTGACTTTAACTACAAAGACTCAGATCATACACCATTTGCTTGTCAACAAGGATGCCCTCCAACTAACAAGTACTCTAACATATTTGGGTGATTCATCCCTCACATGACAATAAACATTTAATATAGAAAGATGTGGAGAATTTCAGTAGATTTATTTTCACTAGCTACCCATAGACTTTTGGTTGCTTTGACTCTCTTGCTTTTTAAATATGCCCAGCAACTACTTATCATATATTAGCAGCTGTCTAATTATCAAAGCTTTACTAGCTCAGGGAACTCATACTGTGGTTTTGCCATATTTTCTTGGTTCCTCTGACGATAAGCAAAGGCAAGAACAGCTGATTCTTACTTTCCATATTTTTTCAACTGGACTGAGGGAAATATAGCAGACTCTGAAAGTGGAAGTCTTTGTCAGGTCTAAATTCATGTTGATTCATGTGACATTCCTTATGAGCAACTTAAATATAGAGTGGGTTTTGCAGAAGAAGAACCTGAAGGCAGGTGGCTAAATAAAGGGCCTGACATTAAGGAAAGGCATAAATCTGTCTCACTAGATCACATCAATAGGCAATGTGCTCTGTGTGAGGAGGCGGTGAGAAAATGGGAGAAATGTTACAAAATTTAGACAGCAACTATCTTCCTAAAAACAGGCACAATGTACACTGCAAGCTATAGAAGTTTTGGACAGTGTCAGCCCTTCTAATTCGAGAAAATTATGATTTTTAGTCCACAATTGTCTTTTGTCAATTGCCTTTTGAAATGTTTGCTAAATCTAATAGGACAACTTCTGCCAGACACAAAGAAAAAATCCACAAAATTAAACACTTGAATGATTTTGAATGACTCAGATAATTTTTTTTTTACCATTTATTTTTATGGAGTGAACATTATTACAGATACGATCTTCTTCCTGAAAGTCTGTCTAACTTTTCCCCAACCAGGCCAAGGCTGATCTCTGGCAATTCCAAGCCATCAGCTTTGTTGTATTAGACTCTGTCACATCATCCACAAGCTTTTGTGTCTTCTACTTTGTGTAAGTTTACTGCAAAAGGAGGAAAAAAGCCACATGAGAGAGACACACCAGAGACTGACGGGCTGCAGAGGAGAGGGAGAGACAGTTCAAAAACGAAAGCAACCATAAAGCTCCTACTGCTTGCATGAAAGTGGTATGTAGGTGTAGAAAACTGTACCAAATTTTTCATTTAAAGTGCCTCCTATGATCAAAATGTTGTGGTTGTTATTCTCCTGCAGACCCAGAAGGCCAGCAGTCCAGATTTCAGTGCTGTTCAGAGTCTATGTTTGTGATGTTGTGTATGGGACTGGACAGAACAGTTAAATCAATGGAAAGGTTCATGCTGACTTCTGTCTCATGCTATTTCCAAATGACCAATTAAGAAAACTTGCCCGCTTTACCCTATTTCCAGTACTATTCTTTATATTTATGCTATTAATGCTTTTTTAATGATCTGTCAATTCTGTAGCCTCTGCAAAAATCTTTAATTTATACTCTAAGTAAACTGCTGGAGGCTCAGGAGCACTTACAACAGTGAAGATTATAGATTAACAAATGATATAATTTTTATTTATTTATTTATTTTAATCCAAATTATGGAGTTTTTGTCAGTTTCAAGTCTCCTTAACCAAACATAATTATTATGAAAAATGCTAGTCCATCTTCTGTCTCCCTATGATTTCTAATTGAAAAGCTGACTCATGGACTGCACTGGTGCATTTACAGTAAAACAAATCAAGAGTAATTCAATTGATACTGATTTTCATACTTCAAGTTTACAATGGCGTAAGTGAGAGCAAAAATTTTCCCAGGTCTCTAACGCACTTTGATTTATGTAAGTCATGCCACACACTTACAGGTCTCTATTTCTAAGTCATTTCAGCAGTAGGATATTGCAGCAGTGGATTTTCTTACAAAAGCCATGAATGTTCTTGAAATGTCATCAAGAAGTGTTTCCAAATAAAAGAGGGAAAACAAACCAATCTGAATGATGCTTTAATTAAAATTTCAAAGTGCATCCTCAGTGATCATGCTGATGGAGATGTAACATACATAGCAGCTCTGCTGTCTGTCTGGCCATAGCAGCTCTGCACCCTTTCAGCTGCCATGCCAAGTCCCAGAGCCTCTGTGGCACATTTTTCCCTTGTTCTCTTGCCGTTGTTCTCCTGCCATTTTCCTCATGTTACTATGAGTGTAATGCCTGCACATGATGATATTGCTGTTATGGGGAGTGTTTGCCACCAGCATGAGAATCATCCTTCTTTATCTCCTTTTCCTCCTCTTTAGTTGTAGCCTTTGAGTAACCTTAGGGACCTTAGTAAGACAGAAGCATAAAGGTTAGCAGCCATTCAGCACATAGCCCCTGTCGTTAATCAAAATGTGCTTCAACATCATAAACAAGAGCAAACAGTGGAGGACTTGAGCAGGTTCTGATGAAAATGATATTGTTACTGTGGCAAAATGTTATGGTGTCACCCACTGCACTGGATGGGAACCCAAGGGAGGATGTTCATCTGGGGACCCCCATTGCTTGTTTTCCTTTCACTCTTTCTCTCTTCATTTGATTTTTTTTTCTCTAGAACAAAATTTCAGCCTCAGAGCTGATGAATGACATCAGATATGGAGCTTCCTGATAAATCTTCATGATTGTGAACTTGTCCCAACCTAGTTTGCGCAACAGAAACACTATAAAGCAAAAAGATTGAAAACAATAGCCTGCCCAGTAAGACCATGCCTACACTAAACAACACAAAAATGCTTAGGACTGTTTCCTGGCCTTGAGGCTAACTCTCAGGAGTGATCAGTGTCCATGTAGCTTGTTCCACCCAAACATCATGGCTGCATATGTTCTTCCAACTGGGAACAGCCCTAGTGTGATTTAACAGTGACTCAGACACCCTCGAATCCCTCAGACAGTGATTCAGCTCTTTGTGCAATTGACACTGAAGCCTCACTTCAGTCGTACCTGGTACCAGCCGAGAAGTCTATAGAGTCTAAGACATCTCAATGGGGTGAGCAGAGATCACAGGGGCCTGTGCAAATCATCGTCCTGGACCAGGAAGAACACCTCAAGGCTTCTCAAGTGATACCTGGTACCTATGTATGAGCAAGAGTACTGGTCACCCATAGCTGGTCAATATTAATTTTCTAGGTTTGACGTAGTGTTCTTTGGATCACTGACTGCACTGGGAGCTTAGAAACCTATACTGAGACTCAGTTACCAAAACAGACAGCCAGTGTCAGTCTAGCTTTGTTATGGTGTGTCCAAAAGGTCTCCAGAGATGTGGCAGGTATCATCCAGGACAAGAGATTTTATTCTGAAATAGAAAAGAAAACACCATCAGGCAGTTAAATGACAGGAGACTTTTCTTTTTAGGTAACTAAACTTCCAAGTATGTGGGCAAACACCTAAACTGAAGTGCCTTAATCTTGATTTGGATCCTGCCTTTGGGCACTATGATGAGTGACTGCAAAAGCCTTTAAATATAGTGAGTGCTTTCTGGCACCCTGCATGGTAAGACGCTACTCTGCATGAGTAATACTGGTATAAATGGCCTGTACATTCAAACAAAACAAAACAGAGAAGTTGTACATAAATTAACAAACTGAAGTTAGATAAAGTCTGGCTGTGATAGACTTCCATCTACTGTAATATTTCATCCTATGTACTACCTTCACACCATGAGCACATGAATAAAGATACTACAGTCTAAATAAAACAAAGTGAGAAAAGTTTTTTAAAAAATCTTTATCTTTTAATAGTTCTTCATAGCTTATTACATTAAGCTTTGCTGCTAAATTAAAATAATCTATTTCATACTAGAACTCAAACCTAGGGCTATTATTGTACACCTTAAAAACCTGAGCATATAGCTGATAGCAGATCAATAATTTTATAATTAGTTTTTTTCCAGAATGCCCTAATAGCTTAATACTAGGAGCAAACTACACACATACGTGCCCTGCTTTCACCATACTTTTTATTTACCAACAGGGACATCAGAGCATTTTTATTGTGTTCTGATATGCAAGTCTGTTGAAAGAGATTGAAAGATGAAGGAAGAAGAGATCATGAGAAATGAGAAGGATTATGAAAGACTTAGAAATAAGCTTCAATTTCATTGAAACAGGTACTGATATTGTTTGGCTTTAAGGAAGTTTAAAACCCTTATCTTAAGGATCCTTGTCACTGCAAAATGAACCGATGCTACAATGATTCAATGCTGTACGTGAGGTTTCTGAGCTCAAGTGCTCTGCATTCGTGGTCTGTGTCATGCTGGGTAGAGAAATAACAGGCAACC
The DNA here is from genome assembly GCA_013400335.1 of Eurystomus gularis. NCBI lineage: Eukaryota > Metazoa > Chordata > Aves > Coraciiformes > Coraciidae > Eurystomus > Eurystomus gularis. Next base: position 38,722 of record VZZY01009607.1, on the reverse strand, counting down.
ACAGAGATCAGCATCCTCTTGGAGGTGTCCTAGTGAAAGTTTTCTGAACTCTTTTTTCAAGCTTTGAGTAAAATAAAACATGAGATAGTGAAGAGGAGTGGGAAATGGAGAAGTTGGAAATACAAGGAGTTAGAAGTAATGAATGTGAAACAGTAAACAGAAGCTTGAAGAAGTCAGTGGTAATGAGATGAATGGAAGGTATGCAAGTTCTGAAAATCACTGTTTACCCTAGGATACACACAGGGTAATTTCACACTAAGGAGGTTGTTATGCTGTTGATTTTTTGGAGGGTATGCCTAGCTATGCTTGGTGCACCTCCAGAGCTCTGTTCAGGACTATGATACTTCACAGTTCTGCTTCGGCTCCCTGTTCTCAAATCAGTCACATCAGTAGATTAGTTTCATTCCCATTCCCATTTCATTTCCCTTGGGACCCTCTGGTGAGCCCCAATGATTATGACGATAAGGGATTACTTACATGCTCTAGATCCAGGCAGAGATCCAGCTTTGCAAACATTTATTTTTTGGTCTCCAAATTCAATGCCTTTTGTGACTTGCATTGACCCAAGCAGCGATTAGCAGTCTTGTTATTAACCTATTATATAACCTATTATATAGATAATAACAGCCTGGATAGTACCTAAAAGCTTCAGTCTCGTTTATCATGTTGGGGTTCTTTTCCATTTTTTTTCCCTAGTAATGTATTAGAGGTGTTTACAGGATTCTAAGAATCTAAGTAGATTAATCAATCAAAAAAAGTTTGCTGATTCTACCAAAGTTTGCTGATTGCTTACTGAAGTTAATTTTAATTTAGCATTTCTTCCTGATTTGTAAAAATGACCATTTTCTACTGAAAACTTGATCAGTTAGGGAGCTTCCAATTTAGGAAGAAACTGAATGACTTCTACTTAAATTACAGAGTCTTGGTATTAATGGTTTATGGTCTTGTTTAATATTTTCTGACAGATAGGAAAACTTACTGAGAAATCATATTATTGCAAGTCACAATAGTTTGTGGGAAATAAAATTTTGAGTCTGAATCAGAGTTTTTTCTCATGTCCATGACCTATTCTGGAGAATAGAGAGTAAGTTTATGAATCATCTATAAGCCGCTCTTAGTAACAAATATTATCAGCTGGTCATTTTGACAAAGTACTGGAAATATAAACAAACAGTTCAGAACTGGTCAGAAATAGAATAAAAGATTCTGTCTCTGTATTTTTCTCTCTCTTTTTTCTCAATTTCAATTATTTGATTTTCTTTATAGCAGCTTTGTTTGCTTTAAAAAATACAGAAGGATCTGTGGAGGAAGGACTCTTGAAAATGTCATTCGTGTTTTGAAAAGGGGAAACTACATTTTCATTTTCAAAATCTCAGCTTTAAAATGAACATAATCTGCTGACTAAGACAGAAAATGTTAAAAGTAGACAAAAGAAATAACCTTAACATCACCGAGTTCCAGTTTGCATTTGAACCTATGCCTCGGGCTTTTATTTTATATTTAATACTGTTTCCTGGGTCTAATTGCTCCAAAGAACTGATAAAAGCTAAAGAAAGACACTCTGTAACAGTAAAAAAATTCTGCTTGTGGTTATATCTACTGGTTAAATGAATCCTTCTCTATGAAGTTCATTCGTTGTGAACTCCTGAAGAAACAAGATATTTCACATTCAAAATGTTCTCAGAGGTTACTGATGGGTACCGTCAATGAGAGTTTACTGCTCCCAGTTGATTCGTCCTTCATTCCACTTGCCTTTTCTCTCTAGCTCTTCATACACATGCATAGAGTGATCTCAGTAGATTGGAGCAAGTAAAGTGAATGTACTTGCTCCTTTCTCAGGTTTCTACTCCATCTCTGGAGGCAAAGTAGCCATGCATGGTCCATGAAGAGGTTCTGTTGCTGTTGCAGAAGAACATTTGCAAAAAATTTTGGTATTCAAGTTATTTGAGGACACCTATGCTTTCATATAGTATGTATGGGGCAAAAAACCCTCATGACTTCAAGGTGAAGCAGAAATCCTGATTTATATTCCTCATCCTGCAGCTGCTTTTCCACTTTTGAATAAGTTCTGACTTTGCTTATCTCTCCATAAAATAGATTATGACAGGAATTCCTTGTCATCAAGGCGTGTTATGTGGCTAATTAACTTATATTTGTAATGTCTCTTTATGGCACTTCTATGCAAAGCCTTACATTGCTGTTGTAATGAGTTCACTCACTTCCTATCAACTGCAAATGAAGCAATGGCTGTTTTAATACTGAAGCATATTTCTACTCTTAATTATAGGCTAGATTATTATCACTCTCAGCCCAGCTTGAAGGTACTCTCTTCTTTGCAATATCCATTTCTCAGGTTTGTGCTGTTAGGTTCAGCTAATTTATTTTTGTAATTGGAAAGGAAGTAAGTTTGAAGAGGCATCACTGTGCTTCATCTTGCCCATCAGGACTGAATAGCTTGTGGTCATTTGAATGTGTTAGCTATCCCGGAGTGCAGTCAGGAAAAGCACTGTAAAATGTAAATTGCATTGCACTGAAAATGTAGCAGCTGTTAGTAAGAGTGAAGAACAGCAAGGAAAGGCAGGTGAGCCTCAGTTCAAATGCTGTGCTTAGTGCCACGGCTCTCTTGAACAGGGCACAAATCCATTTCTAACTCCTAGTATTTACAACATTCTATTACTTTGGTATTATTTGGAAGTTAATTACAGGGACCATCAGCTCTTTTGGCTCAACAATATTTCAGTGAAAAGTATTCAGACATTATGTGACGGGTTACAAGGGAGATTATGAAAAAGCCAGGGAACTGTAATGATCAAGGTATTTGTTTGTTAATAAAGAACTCTATGAAAAACAAATTAGTTAACACTACCTTGAGTTGAAGTCTTGCTGATGGCAAATTTTGAAATTAATTTGAAAAAAACAAACTCAGAAGACATTTTTAAGTTTAGCATAGCACCAAAATTACTCAGAAAATGTGTAAAAATGTAGATCTCCAACTCACCTTTCTAAGCATGCAGATGACTCTCATTGGTATGGCACCTGAACTCTTCTGTCATACTCTTTTAAAAATCAGAAACTAGAAGCCATTGTGTTTAAAATGAAAACCTCAATGAGTTAGTCATATTGAAATCCACATCGCCACACTTATCCACAGTTGCATTAGATCTTACTATGACTGTTTAGGAATCACATTGAGAAGAAGCTACAGCCTGTGCTTTATCTGAATTTTGTCTACTTAGAAAATAAGTAGAGTGTAGCTACATATGCTGCTGGCATGCCAAGAAGAGGCTGCTAACTATGCCAGATGATCAATATGTTTCATGCTTAGGTAGAGCAAGCGCAATTGGGCTGGTGTTGCCAGGACCACACCTATAGCACACAGTTTTCCAGTTCTAACTAGATTCTTTCAGAGTCTTTCACAAAGCAGTAGCTGGAAATTGGTGTATCATCCTGCATCTTGCTGACTATAATGAATGACTCAGAGGGACAAACTTTTCTTTAACGTATAACAAGGAGCTTGTCTCCACATTCATTTTCCTAGCATTGAGTATTTGTTCCCTTGCCAACTAATGTGTATTTCAACCAACATTGAATTTGTGGGCTGAACAGAGAAGAGCTCACTTTGTATTAATGTTTGCGTTCCCAAATGAAACATTCACATGATAATGATAATGCAGTATAGGGAAAATTGTTTCGCATTTGCTTTCCTTTATATACTCTGTTCATGGACTGTGTGAAGATTTACAGTTTATGCATTCAGCATGAAGTCATGCATCAGTGACAGAGCATTTCCTTGACTCTGCCTATTATACTTTTCAAATGAATAACATAATGCACATATATTTTGCCTCAGGAAAGCAAATGCATCTTCTCAAACCCCAACATGGAAGGGAAGTGTATTTTTTTGCTTCCAATCATAAGTGCTAAAACATCACAGGTCTGGTCCCCAAATGTCATGAGGGTGTCATAAAGATAAGAAGAATAGGAAAAATTGTAATACCTTTCAAGTTGCCTCTTCCTTCCTTCCTTCCTTTCTTTCTTTCCTTCTTTCTTTCATCCTTCCTTTCTTTCTTTCTTTTTCTTTCTTTCTTTCTTTTTCTTTCTTTCTTTCTTTCTTTCTTTCTTTTTATCTTTCTTTCTTTCTTTTTCTTTCTTTCTTTCTTTCTTTTTCTTTCTTTCTTTCTTTCTTTCCTCCTTCCTTCCTTCCTTCCTTCCTTCCTTCCTTCCTTCCTTCCTTCCTTCCTTCCTTCCTTCCTTCCTTCCATTATTGTGAGACATTTGGGATATATTTCAAAACTTTCTTTTTTTCAGCCATGGAGGCTAGAAACTTGTTTTTTGAAATAAAAACTTTCCAATATTTATGTGCACATTTCAAACACAAAGTCATATTTGAATAAATGCATCATTATTTATTTTGACCTCCATACTGAGATCATGATAGTGGCAAGGGAGTTGTTATATTTTTGCAGGCAAATAAATATGGCACATAATAACCAAGTCAGGGATTTGTAATGAATACTCTTTTCAGCAGGACTTGCAATTCCCTTACAGTCTCTTGGAAATGCCAACTAAAGGTGAGTTCATTTCACCTAATCCAAGTTTGTTGTTTGGGATCTGTAATGGAACAGATTCATATCACCTAATTCTATCTGTCTTGTGTGTGTCTAGCCTAAATGAGCTGCTAAGGCTTCTCTTATAGCTAATGGAGAGTGACAGGAACCTCCAGACTGCAATTCATTCCACCTGTCATAAGCACCTATCCTGGGGAAAAGTGAGTGTTTCTGCAGCCTCCACTGATTTTATAGGAAGCTTAAGACAACATCCTTTTATTTCTGACAGGAGCGAGGGATCCCACCACAAAGTCCCTTTGCAAGCACCACTGCCCCCACTTGGGAGCTGGGTTCCAAACACCGAACACCATGTACCACCATGGTACTTGGTAGTCACAATGAATGTAAACTTTTGTGCTTCTATGCATTTGACAGCTTATGAAACAATTTGGTTTGTAATACATTTGCTTAAATGAAAACCTGATTAATTCCACTGTACTGACTTATTAGAACTAATAGGTTTTGTTACATGTGTTGCAATTTAAGCATTGTTAATTTTTCAGAGCTGAGTGAATATCACAAAACATTTGTCATGAATATTTGCACACATTTTAAACAAAATTGTCCTTGGCAGTGTTTGCAACAGTGAAATATTTGATTTTCATGTATATTTGGGTGAGACAATTTTATTTTCATGAATATCAGCAGAAAGAGAATCTCACATGAAAATTCACACAAATATTTAAGTAAATAGTTATCCCTGAAATATACTTGCCAGCATCTTTGAGAATCGGCAAAGTGAATGGTCATGCAGCTGTCAAAGATGTTTGAAATATATTAATAATGACTTCTGTAGATGTCAGTGGGCAGAAGATGGGAATGTGAGCCATTGTAGCACTACATTCAATTGAAAAGTACCACAGTTGCCATTTGATGGTATCTCAAGCGCTTAATAATCCAGAATCTCTACATTCAGGGAAACAACTCCAGACCTCTTAGGCTGACCAGCCACTGGGACATTCACATTGTGCACTGCACAGTACACTGGGGTCCTGCACAGTGTTTACACCGGCTATGCATCTTTCCTGTTGCCTGGAATGAGGCTTGCAGTGTTTCCATCTGAGATGAAGGGAGCTGGGGGAAGATTGAACACGTCAGAGAGTGATGGCCTCTGAGACCAGTCTTTCATATGGCACAATGCTTGATACTCATTCTGCCAAACTTTGGATTTCTGCGGCATAGGTATTTGCACCTAACCTAGCCTACTATCTTTATAAAGTGAATAGAGAAAATAGGGTCTTATACCCAAACATGTAGTGGAGCTTAGGAAGGAGTGAGTTATGTTTTGTAAGTATCTCTACACTACAAGTGTTCAGCTACATGATCAAATAATTCAGTTTTCCTCTTTCCAGAACCTGTTCTTTTCATCTAAACCAGTTAAATGTCCTTTCACCTGAGCTTGTTGTCTTCCAAGATGACAAATTATGGGGTCAATCTGAGGATAGTAAGCCCCAGAGTCCATTTCATATAGGCAATATGAGTCGTGGTAGACTCTGCTCCTAAGTCCAATAGGACAGGTGTCATGGCCCCAAATCACCTTGCAGAATGCAAAGCACATTCCATTATCCTCCTGATATTAAAACACCATTCCCTGTGACACAGCCACTGTATCATTTCAGTCATTTAGATCTGGAAAAAAAAATCACACAAATAATCACAATGTTCTAGGGCCAAGTGCTCTAATGTGCGAAAACAGACTGTTTCTACTAAAGTGGGCAGCCATAAGCAATGTGGGCATGATACACCCTGGCATCAATGTACAACACTCTTTACCTGCATAAATGGGGCTATTGTGCCCCACTGTTAATAAAGGGATGCTAGGCATCTATATTATTAATATCTAAGGATTGGTGAGATAATTCCCACCTGCCTTGGATGACATCTCTCAGTTTCTGCCTTTTCAGGAGGAAAAAGACCATGAGAAAGAAGATCAGTCTAGTGGGAGGAACCAGCAGCTGTTGAGCGAGGAATGCACTGGCAGCTTCTCAGGACTAAAGAGAGCTAGTGTGTGAATCCAATGCCTGCTGCTCTTTGAGCCAGTGCCTGGACCAATAAACCTCCTGTTAAAATGAGCCTGCTGTGACTGTTTTGTTGGTATTTTTAATTTAAACAATAGCTAATTAAATATGAAAGCAATTAGTATTTCTGTTCAAACAGCTGCCATGTAATGTCTAGTGCTGCAGTTATAATTCCTTAGCAGCATTGCAAATGATTTAGAAGCAATGGCTTTTGGGGAGGGGAAGGGGAAATAGAGCAATATTTTCTATGGGCATTGAAAACCACTGGCAGGTGCATTTATCTTTTGCTGCTTCAGTTTACAAGTATGTGGGATACTTAGAAACATAAATATCCTTTGGATTCTGGTGGAATTTTAGGCAACTTTATAATATGCAGCAGGAAGAGAAAGAGAGTTACTGATGCTGTCTTACAGCTCTAACAGTGGAAGATTTTCTTATGCAGAAAACCTCAGAGCAGAAGGAAAGTATCATGGTCTTCCTCCACCCTTGAGGTTCTTTGTACAGCCCAGTTTGATGATAATGAGACACGAAGTCATCCAGAATTCCTGTTCTTCTCTTGGTAGTAGATTGTAGTTTACATGGGGAAAAGGTAAGGCACTCCTAGCTTTCCTACACTTCCTACCCTACCCCATAACATAATGAAAGCAGAAGGCTTGTCCAGTGATTTCGGTTTACTGAAGACACCCTGGCAGTGACAGGATTGGCACCGGCCTGGGTGCAGGCAATGAATGGAGTTCCTCATGTGTATGCTGTCAGTATGCATCTCATCTTTCACTCTTCATAGCCCCATGTATCAATTCCTGAAGCCCAGGGGCTTTGGTGATGTTGCAGTCATGTATGTCTAACAGCAGTCTGGGACATTGTCACACCTTCTTTGTGCCATTCTTGCCCAATGCTCCTGCATTTGAGAATGCCCTTGCAGCATTTAAAAAGTCCAAAGCTGTACAACTGCTACATTTATTAATTATTAAGGTCTGTTTCCTGATCCACTGGAACAATAGACTTACCAAACCTTTTAGCTGTAGTTCAGCCTCTACTTTTGTGATCTGAGCTGTTAAGTGTGCTTGATCAGATATGTTTTTCACAAAATAATAGCAAGAGGTCCAGAATATTTTAGGTTCTGATGTTATTGTGTCTTTCGGTGTTGAACCATCTACTAACTTACTGATGTAAGTAAACAGAATTGCCATCACTACAGACTCCATTCTTATATAAGAATATGGAAAAAAAAGTATTCTTAAAGTAGACCTCTAGCTGATGTACATCAGCCCAGTTTCCTACAAATTAAAAGCTTTATTTCAGTTATTGTGGCTGAGAGCTGGGCCTACTCTTGTCTTTGGCTGGCAAGAATATAAAAGAACCTCATTACTTCCAAATTTTTTATTGTGAATAAATAATTGGCATTGATCTATGTTCAGTCACCTTGTATACATTATTAAACACTTGTTTACCAAACAACCTTTACAGTTTAAAAACAACAACCGAAAACTTCACTGAAAAATACATCAAATCTCAGTATAAAATCAACCTAAGGAGTTTAGCAGAAAGGTGAGTGAAGTTCATTTAATTAAAAGATTGCTAGAGGGGAGACATTGGCAGATCAATTTTTTAGGTTTGTGGAATTATGCATTGATATGCAAGTTTGGAGCTGCTGCCTCTGATTGCAGAATATAACAAATGGGAAACATTATATATTTATGAACTATTGAATATCTTCTCCCTTTTTTTCAACTGGCTTATTGGAAAAGAAAAAAATACCCATTCCAAGTTGTGACAGCCAGAGTTAGACATTACCAAAATATATATAACAAAGTGTTAATGTACATTTCAACATGAAATTCTAATTGAAACTTCCACACAGTGGGAAGCCAGGGAGTAAGTTTTATGGCCTGAGGACACGCAGAAACTGCTTTATAAGAAATTGCCTTTTTGAGAATGAATATTAACTGGTTATTTCTTAGGTTCATAATTTATTAAATAGGTTGCTACCATTGATTTGTACTTGGGGCTTTTTCAGAAATTCCTGAAACTTGAACCTTTTAGTTCCTTGTGAAGGGGTATATGTTAAAAAATATACACAGTGGAAATGTTAAAGAAGTTTTGGTTAAAAAAAATCCTTTTAACTAATCAGTGTTCTCAGCATCAGAGGTCTGCCAATGCACATCTTTAACCTGTCTTAAGAGTTGAAAGTGTGAAACACATTGGTATCCAAAGGTTTTGGAATAGTCTATAAAGTCTGTAACATCACCGTAATTGTGAAAAATGCAGTATTTTGGAATTTTAAGTATTTGTACAGTGATCACATAAATGGTCTTTTATGGGTTCACATAAAACCATGTTATTTTTATTAATACTACTATTATTGTTTATTATTATTGCAGCATAACACCATACTTATTCTAGTTAAGGGTCCCTTAACACTTCCATTACATATCCCATTTTTGGAGGGGTTTATGACTCAGTCATTAAAATTCGCTGCAGGCTAGAAATTGGCAAAGGAGCTCACAGTTTGAAGCAATATGTTTAATGAAAAAAATGGAGCAAAATCAATCTGGTTGACTAGAAAAATTGTCGGGGAAACCCACTACCCCATTAAGTAGTTCCTGAAGTTTGTTTATTATGACTCTATTTTTAAAAAGCTGTTGTTCAGAAGCAAAGCCATTCTATTTCATTGGTCCTGATTCAGGTTTTGCCCATAGGCTAGCAAGTTATTTATATCTTTTCAGACTTGGTGCCAGAGCTCAGCCAGGTTGCTCAGAGCTTTGTCCCTTCTAGTCTTGAAATCCTCCAAGGACAGAGACTGTGTAACCTGCCTAGGCAGCCTGTACCAACATGGACCTCCCCTTGAAGCCATCTCTTTTTGAGGCTGAACAAGTCCAGCTCCCTCAGCCTCAGCACTACATCAAGTATTTCATGTCCTGACCATCTTACTGGCCCTCTGCTGAACTCTGCAGTTTATAAATGTTTCACTTCTATTATAGGACCCAATAGTGGATGCAAATTAAGGTTACCAAGTGCTGAGAAGAGGAGGACAATCACTTCTCTCAGTCTCCTGGCTGTGTACCTGCTCACTCAGTCCAGGTTGCTGATGGCCTTTGTTGCTGCTAGAGCATTCTGCTGGCTTGTGCAGCTCCCTGTTCATCTGGCTCCATGGGGCCTTTTTTATAGAGCAGCTGCCAAGCTTCTGTGGTTACAAGGAGCTATTCATTTCCAGACGCTGGACTTTGCACTTCTCCTGATTGAAATTCAACAGGTTTTTATTGAGCTATTCCTCTAACCTGTCTAGGTCCCTCTTGACACCAACTGGCTCTCAAGAATATCAACTGTTCTCCCCAAACTTGGTGTCATCTACATATTTGACAAGCAACCTCTTGTCCAGGTCATTGATAAAGATGTTAAACATAACTGGACTCAGGAGAGACCTTGTGGTATTCCACTTGTTACCAGCCACATGATAGAGTAAGACTTACCAGCCCTTGGCCTCCAAGCATCCAGCCAGCTTTTTACCCATCATCCAGACTATAATGTCCTAACTTGGGTAAGAATATTGTGAGAGACAGTATTTAAAGGCTTGCTAAAGTCAAGAACGAATAACACTCTCTTCTCTCACTTCATGCACAAATCAAGTTCTGTATATTACCATAGAAGACACTCAGGTTGGTCAGACATTTTTTATCCTTGGTAAATCCATTCTGACTGTTCCCAGTCACCTTCTTCATCTGCTTAGAAATGTTTTAAAAGAGTGCTTGCTCAGTGAATTTACTAGCGACCAAAGTGATGTTGACTGTTCCCAATTGCCCTTTTGGCCTCTCTTGAAGATGGGAATGTACAGCTTTTCATTTTTATAAAAACAACTACATAAGAACCATTGCACCAGAATACATCTGCAACACATGGACTTAACTAATTTGAAATGGACTTTTTTTTTATAGAGATCATTGTATGGAAACAAACCTTCCTTTTTCCCTATTGTGCAGGAAAGAACTAAACCACATACTATGTGACTGAGATCCCTCAGGCTATTGGAATATATGTTACAGGCACTGAGTGAGTATTACTCATAGCAATGATATTCATGTTCGTGGACCCAAAGTATCTTTGTGAATTGGAAATAAATTTATGTTTGTGTATCAGAAAATCTATTTGTGTATCTGTGTGCCTGCTTAAAACACTTTGCTTTCTGTCATTCAAAGACCTTATTACACCAATAGGAGGAAAAGCCATTTATTCTGGCTTTGAATCTAAGAACATTGGACTGAAGAGGGTTTTTTGGCTCATAGGGTACAGATCCTTGGTGTCACAGGCATCACATCAAATTGTCACTTTCATAATATAATCCAACTTTTACACTATTTTACACATATTCAGTGGTTTTGATTTCTTTTCATGCTCCTCTTTGTGTGTAAAGGCTGTTACAGCACCTGGAGTATCTTTGGTCTAGTCAACCACACTTTTACTCTCCTATTCCAGTTTCATTGACCCTTTATTCAAGAGATGTGACTAAATATCTGAACAATGTTATAGATGAACACTAGGTTGTTCCTTAAACACTGATATCAATGTTTTCTTTCCTTGAGATACCTGTCCTATTATATTGTATGGCATTATCACATTACTTTTTGCGTGACTGACCAGAACTCTAAGGTGTTTTACTTCCTCTATGTTATCTAATTGGTGGTTACCCACTTTTTGGAATAAATTCTTCCTGTTAAACTATAAGCATATTATTTGGCACTTTATACACACGTACAATAAATATTTATTTCTCTTAGTACAGTCTTCAAAGTCCAACAATGGCTTCTAACATTTTGCATTAGTAGGAGACTTGTGCCAAGATCCCTAATGAACATACTATGATCAGTTTCTTAAGCATTAGTTCTGGAAAAACATCAAGAATAATACTTGACTAAATTTTTAAGTTAGCCCTAACCTGTTAAAATAAATAAAATTTTTTCAGTACTGTCTTACATTGTTCCATTTGTTTGTTTCTTATTCTTATACTAATCTGTTTTCTGCAGTTTAACCAATGATTTCCCATATGGCGACACATCTGATGACTTACTGAAGTCCAGTTAGATTAAATCTATTGCCTTTCCTTTATCTAGGAAATCAATTAACTCATCAAAAAGACATATATTTTGAGGCTAACTTGATCTATCTTTGGGGAATCCATTTCCTTTTTCCATTTCTTTGCTGGGGAGGGGTCATCTGGTGATAGAGGAACTGCTACAGCTTAGCCCTGGATATGGGCTAAATGTAGACACCAATACATATTTAAGACAAAAAAAAATGATTATGATGATGATTTTTATTATTATCTTTAAGACAGCATAATGCTGAGATGTCAAACTAAGATATCATATCTTTGTGATTAAATCTGTAACTTTATAACTGTAATTGTACATAGATAATTATATATATCAGAAAGGGGATAAAACATGCTTTTTCCCATCCACATTTTTGTTTAGATTTAGTTAAAAGACTTCATCCTACTGCAAAAAATCGCTCTGCATGTTATTTTCAAGGGACATTCAGTATGTTACACAGTTGTTTTTGAGAAGCCTCTTTTAGCCCTTGGAGATACAGTGTAATTCACTCTCCAGCTAACTTTCTACTTCCTCATAAAATTAGTAAATAATCATAGGTCCTTTTGTATATGATTACACTGATTGTAATGTTTGAATAACTGAGGGACCAATGGAATGCGAGGGGTCTTCTGTCTGCCAGGTCTTAATGCATGCCTTGGCTTCATCCCATCTGCATGTCCAGACAGAATGTCAGTGTAAATTATGCATCTTACTCTCTCATACTCATGGTTTTGTGAAAAGAAAACCCAGATGCATTGGTCGGAAAGGATATTTATGGAGCAATCATGCATAAATAGTATTTTATAGGTCATTTAGGAGGAGAATGGAGGAAAATATCTTCTAATATTACTTGCAACTGTTCCAGACCTGTTAGGAGAGTTAATGCAAGTTCATTTGGTGTCGAGATGGTATAATGATGGGGCAGTAAGAGAAAAACACTTAGAGAGGGGGTGCAGTGAAAGGAGCACCTTCTATGTAAGCATAAGTTGCTGCAGATCTGTCCTTAACGATCTGAGCTAGCTTCCTGTATCTTCACTTCTGATATGTGGAAATGGCATAAAACCTCTTTTTTTTTATCCCACTGGGTGTTCTGAGGATAAATGCAGTGAAGCTTGAAAAGGCTCATATCCTGTCGCAGTGCAGGCTGTACAAGCAGTTAAGACATTGGGAACATTGCACAGTGTGATAAATATTGACCTTTTAAGTAGCATTAGCAGTACAATCATTCCAGTGTGTATCCAGAACACTGTAAATCAACACACTGGAGGGTGTTCTTCCAAATACTCGAGGGCACATTTCACCATTACTGTGTTCTGCATGTTGATGACTTTTGTTTACCCCAAGTCTGCAAATAATTTGTCCCTGTAAAAGTAACTTATCCTCAAAGTGTACACAAAAGATGGTTTAATTTTGGCAAAAGAAACTATTTTAGTATGTAATTTAATAAGGAATAAAAATTAATAAATATAAATTTTCCTTATGAATGTAGACCTGATGAGTTAATTTGATGGTAGGACTAGGACTCATGGTTATAAACATCTTGGAAAGAAAAAATGGGCACAGTAGGCATACCTGCAAGTGAGAGAGAAGACAAAGATGAAGTCATATGCAATGCTTGTGCTTGTTGTTAATTACTGACAGTAAACATACTGTATCATACTCTTGCAGCACACAGTCTGCATGCTTTACTTTCCAATCACAGCTGAACTTCATAGTCTAATCTCCTGATCTGCTGCATGCACTTTCAGGTTTCTTTAGGGTTTAAAATAAAAGCATTTAAAGCCCATTTTTAATTTCTTGTGTTTAGTGCAAAATTAAATATAATTTGACTTTTGAGTCACCCATAATTGATAATAAATACAGTTGCAAGCAAAAAGGATGTTTCCCTTGTATAACTATAGAAACGTTAGGTATCTTGCAGTACTTTTCACCCAAGCATGGTGCCTGAATTACATGGAAGAGTGTGTGTGCCCTTTCCTTACACCCCTTCCCAGAGAAATTAACGCTGTTGGCAAAAAGCATATAGGGAAGAGATGCAATCAGACAGCAAAGGTGATCATGGTAAGATTTATTCTGATCTACTCTTGTAAAGCATTGCAATAGAATTTGCCAATATCCTTTACCACTGTAGGGTGGATACTTGGATTTTTTCTTTTTCTCCTGGCAAATCCATAGGCAGGCTTCATATTCTGTCTGTCAGAACTATGATATTTAATGTGAAAACAGATATGCAGCTAGTGAAACTTGCACTGATTTTATATATTTAAAGTATCCTTTAAAGACATGCTGGTATGCATACCTCCCCTAAATGAGCTGGAGAAGCTGTAAGGAGTGGAGTGAGAGGAAGAAAAAGCAGAAGAAATATCTCAGACACATTTCTAAGGTTGGATCCCCTATGGCTACCTCTACTGTAAGAAATTACATGTTCTTGGGAAAATTCCTGGCCAGCTGGCAAAGAGGAGCCTGCATCTATCTTAACCTCCAAAAACAGGGTGACTGCATATGAACTGCCTGTTGGAAATGGTGCCTAAAAATATACTGTTCTGAAGGACTGTTTAGGAAATTGTTAATTGAGACAAACCCAAAGCAAGCAAGATACTGTTCTAACAATTTAACAATTAAAGTGTAGACAAATAGATGGATTGTATTGGAAAACTCAGAAATGTACAGGGAGCTATTTAGTTTGGTGGTACACACATAGCCCTCGACTGCATGTAACAAACTGTCATGATTTAATCCATGCTGCCTCTGAAGTGAAGAATCTGAGGTGTATTAATATCCAAAACACAACCCCAGTCATCCAGCAGTAGGGTAATCATCAGAACTGAGGAACTGCTGGGTCATAGGACAAATGCCTTGTATTTTCAGTATTGGTTGCCTTGACATACAGACAATCATCTGACTTTTTATAAAGTTGGAAGGATCCTACTTTAACTCCTGTAATATAGCAGTTTCTTAACTGTAATGTCTACTAGAACTGAAACATGTAAATTCTGGCTAAATGGAAAAGATCTTTTTATTCTACCTCTGGAAATTTCTCCTCAAAAAAAATGGAAACAACCCCAAGCCAACCAATCAACCAAAAAAAAACCCCAAACAACCATCCCTCTCCCTCTGCCAAACCCCACCAAAATTAATTAAAAGCTGTGTTTGGCTGTAAGCAGAAATCTAAGCAGGTTTTTTTGGCTTTATTGCAACAGTGAGAAAAAAGATGACACTACTTCCTGTAAATTGTATATTTGGCATATAAATTGTCTACATGTAGCAAGCATGAAAAAAGAAAGCAAAAGAAAAAAACAGGTAAAGCATCAAAGGTAAGTGATATCACAATGCCAAGGCTCATGGAGGCCAACACACTTTCGAAGTAGCTGAAGAATATTTATCCTAACCTAAACAAAACAACCATCACCACAGAGGCAAGATGCAGCTGGTAATATCACATGAAATAGTCAATCAGAGACACTGATAACCTTTGTTAGCCAAAAGGACTGAACAAAATCCTCTTGGTCACGTTAATCTTATTTCCAGAGAGTGTCACAGTTGTCTTACAGTTTTGAGAAGAGGCTGAAGAACTCACACCATGAAGATGTGTGAGGACCACAACAGTCACTGCTTGGTTCTGTTAATAATGACCAAATAACTACAGTGCCACCCACAGGCACTTCATATTTCTCTTGGTTAGTAAACAGGTTACTGTCTTGCATTTCTAATCCAAATAGAATTGATAAGCAATTGAGCTTTTTTCTTCTACTGAACTAAATCACCCTACGACAAACTTGAAAACCTCTCCAATTATTGAAAGATAAAACAGAAAAAGGAAAACAAAAAAAGGAGGAAAGAAAAGAGAAGAAATATTTTCAAGTTCTATCATGGTTTTCAATTTTAATGCTGACATGACTGCCTAAAGCTTTCTACTAAACTGGGATGAATAGTTAACATCTGTTCTGAATTATTTATTTATTTCTGATTTCAGAAAATTGGCAGCTCCGATGTCCCTAAGAGAAGGATAATTGTAATTATCTATGATGTGAAAACTCTTTCTATGGCTCAGCAGTTAGTAAGAACCTGGGGGTTTTTTTCTCCTTCCAGCATATATATTCCAGTGTGTCTATGGATGTGGGAAGAATAAACTTTAGGATTCTTTTTGTAAGTCTTGATGTCATTTTTTACCCCTCCATATCACTTTGAATAGGCTATGATCTTTTGCTAATTAGGGGTTGCAGAACATGCATTTTAAATACATTACTTATTGTTAAATCTGATGAAATGGTTGTTGGTCCAAAGTCTCCTTCCTTCAATATGGTGTGCTTGTAAGCACCATTGTACCTGTGTATATCACCATAGGCATTCAGCGGGACCTTCAAGACAGTAAAGATTTGGAATGCCTAATATAAACTATCTGAAAAAGTTGCAGAGCTAAATATTGTATTAAATTCTAATAATCAGTTATATATAATTAACAAATGAGTAAAAATGCTGATGTCTTATTCATAGAGTAATTCTGCTTGGAAGAGACCTTCAAGATCATCAAGTCCAACTGTTAACCCAGCGCTGCCATGTCACCACTAAACCATGTCTCTCAGCATCACATCTGTATGTCTTTTTAAATGCCTCCCAGCATGGTGGCTCCACCACTTCCATGGGCAGCCTGTTCCAGGGTTTTACAACCCTTTTTGGGAAGAAATTTTTCCTAATATCTAATATAAACCTTCCCCGGCAGAGCTTGAGGCCATTTCCTCTTGTCCTATTGCTTGCTACTTAGGAGAACAGACTGACCCCCACCTCTCTACAACCTCCTTTCAGGTAGTTGTAGAGAGTGATAAGGTCTCCCCTGAGCCTCCTTTTCTCCAGGCTAAACAATCCCAGTTCCCTCGGCCTCTCCTAGTATACCTTATTCTCTAGAACCTTCACCAGCATTGTTGCTTGTTTTTGACCACACTCCAGCACCTCAATGTTCTTCTAACAAGGGGCCCAAAACTAAACACAGTATTTGAGGTGCGGCTTCACCAATAATGAGTACAGGGGGACAATCACTTCCGTAATCCTGCTGGCCACACTATTTCGGATACAAGCCAGGATGCCATTGGCCTTCTTGGCCACCTGGGCACACACTGGCTCATATTCAGCCAGCTGTCGACCAGAACCCCTGGTCCTTTGCCAGTGGGAAGCTTTCCAACCACTGCTCTCCAAGTCTACAGTGTTGCCAGGGGTTGTTGTGACCTGTCATTTTGCAGGAAGAAGAAAGAATCAAATATCATATCCAAGGAGTAATTTTCTCAGACACCCATATTTACTGCTATTTGAAAGAAAAGCAAAATTAACAGTGAATCTTTTATTGGAAATTTTGTCTCCAGCTCATCAAATCATCAAAGATTACTGGAATTCTTATTGCCTGGCTTTAAGCAAAACACAGGCAGATTGAGAAGAGAACTGCTTGCCCTATTACTAAAGGAAAGAAAAATGGGAAAGTATTGCCCTGTATATCAAGGGAAAAAATATATCAGATCTCAACACAGAAGAAAGTGAGATAAGGAATTATTAAATATCCATGGATTAAGATAAAAGGCATGCATGACTCCTATAGAGCACCAAGTCCAGAGAATATGTTGATGGGGAATTATTAACGATATAACACTGACAACTAAATGTAATGTCTGACGGGACTGAGGGATTTGAACTAACTTAACATTTGATGTATAAAGAAAATATCAGGAGATAAAGGCTAGATCTGTACTAATAAACTGAACAGTGCCAGGGATCATTCTCTGACACTGAGGCCAATTGGCACAGTCTAGTCACATCCATACTATTACACTCTCTTAGCCTTCAGCGCAGCATGGTCAGATCTGCACTGTCATTTGGGAATGGTCCCTGACCTGTCCTAGCTCCTGAACTAGATCCAGAAATTTTCTAACTAGTTGGCTCTGGTCAAAATAATGGGCACTATAACAACTCACCAGCGGAGATGACTGAATTCCAGTACTGGTTCTAGCTCAAGTTCATTGACTTGTCATCTGTGTATGGCTACATTTTCCAAAAATCCTAAGATTATATTAGGCAGAAAGTTTTATTTTAAAATGTGCAGAAAGTAGCAAGGGGTACATGATACTGAAAATGTCATACTTTAAAAAACCTTTCTTTTAAATAGGTTTCTTATGAAAACAAATTAATCATTATTAAGTTAATAACAGAACAGAAAAATAGGCCAAAACAGGGAAAGAAGAGGTCAGAGTTACTTGGATACATTAGCTCTTGAGATCTAAAAGATACCCTCAAGTAGTTTAAAATATTAGCTAAAGCACCAAAAATTTATTTCCACAAATGTATGAAGAAGAGATTATTCAGAAAACAGGAGAAAAACAAACAACAAAATACCGATATTTAGAATGGGAGAAAGGAGATCTCAAGGACTTAAAAACCATTTGACCTCATTTTGATACCCCAAAAGATATCAAAACAAAATTGCTAATCTGTTTTTGTGCAGCTGGTAGATAATAAGGTGCTAAAAAACGGGCAATATGGATTTGACAAAGCATGCCAAGGCAGCCTAATTTCCTTTTTGACGTGTTAACTGGCCAAGAGTGTATGCAACACGCAGAGTTTGATAGTGTGACTTATATAAGTCTTTTCATGTGGATACATGGGACATTCTTTCAAGTAATTTTGGGAACTGCAGTCTTGATCAAATACAGTCAATGCAGAACTGGTTGGGAAAAAAATAAAATACTCAGAGAAGAGTTATCACTAGTTGTCTGCCAAACTAGGAGGCTCTTTCAAACTGACCTTCTAAATGGCAGTTCTGGGATGTGTATTATTTAATATTTTCATTAAAGACATGGATGACAGAATAGTGAATATACTTATGAAAAGCTGAAGGACTTCAGACTGGGCCTGGTTATATCACTGTAGAGGACAGAAGAGTAACTCAGAGAGATTACGGTATACTAGAGCAATAGTCTGAATTCAATAAGAAGAAATTTGCAAAAGGCAACAATAAATAATTATACTGAGGAAGGGAAAATAAAAAGGTACTGGAAAAAAAAAAAAGGGAAAACAAAAGAAGAGTAATATAGAAAGTGGGAGTTGTAGTTAAGTACGACCTGTATATAGGTTAAATATGTAAATATGTAAGAAGACAATATTATTCTAAAGTGTATTAATTTCAGAGCTGTATGCAGGTCTTAAAAAGGTAATTATTTAGTTCTGCTTGAACTACCAAGGACTTTTATCCAGTTCAAGTTTGCATTACTCATTAACAAGCAGGCTGGTAAACTCTGTAGAGTGCAGAAGAGATCAACGAAGATAAAAGAAGATCACAAAAGGATACATTGTCAGGAAAGGATCAAAACCCATATGTTTAGTTCAGAAAACAGAAAATTAGGAGGTGTAAGCTGTATTAAAATCTGTTAAACAGATACAGACTCACACTGGCATAAAAAGGTTCCAAGTCTCAAAAAAATGTAATTTCATCTGTTTTTTAATATGTATGTAAAGACCAAGTTTTTGCAGCTTTATGATGAATCTTAAGTTCTTCAGACTGTGCAGCTGCTCATTGAATTTGATGTTACTTGTCAGCTTCACTGCTAGTATCAGTTTTCAGGGTCTTTGGCTTCAGGGCACACTTGCCAAAATTGTCTGCTCCAGGGCTAGGGTTCCATGACTTGGAGTATCCTTAGGACTGGCCCACAACTCACGCACTCCCCAGAGCTATAGCCTCCTTGGCTCTTGTCATCCTTGGCCCTGGGGCAGAATGCCTGTGCTACCCCTTGGTATTATACATACCCTTCAAATGCAGCTCAGCAGTCTGAAGTCTTGATAACAGGGAAATGAATATAAAGATTGCTATTATGTTTTCCAATGCTGAAATTAGGTTTATATAACAGTTAATTACTACTTCTTGTGTTAATTTACAAATAACACTTCCCCCTCCTGCAGGAAGAACAGGAAAAGAAGCAATTCCAAATGTTATAGTCAGCATCTCACTGTACCTGCTGGATAGAATGCAATTATGGTGTTACACTGCCAAAGCAAAACCAGGTGCAGATTTTGTAAGTGGGAGGTTGAGAGGGGAGGGGAGAAAGTGTTAATCTCATTTTCTCCATGAGTCTTCGTTGAGTGCAGCTTGAGTGTACACAGTGAAGAACACAGTCACTGTTGTGTAACTTCACTGTCCATCAGTGGGGCACTGCCCCTGCTAATGCACAGGTCAGATAGATTGATTCAACTGTGAAAAAGGAATGGAAAGATATGTGAGAAAAACAAAGACATGACATCCTGTTGCTGTAGACTGAAATCTGCATCATTTGCTAAAGCAGAGAGAGAAAGGAAAGGAAATATATTCTTGAGGAACAGACTTTCCCTGTGTGGGGACTGGGACTTAGGAGCAAGGACTGTGTATCAGCAGTGTGTGATATACATGGAGCCCTGCTCATTGAATAACATTTTTTCTTAGCCTTGAGGTAAAGACTTTGGAAATCTTTGAGTCTATGAGTGTTTGCAAAGAGGCAGGATCCATCCTGAAGGCATAGATTTAAATCTACCTCTGGGCTGTACTCCTTTGGTCTGTGACTTGTACTTCTGCAGCTGTGGTACATCCCTCCATGCCAGACTAGTGAGGAGGGAGTGCAGGCCATGCTGGGTAAACTTTTTGTAGCTTCAGACCCTTCATCCTCTGTTACACTGATGGAATTTATGGCTGAATCAAGCCTCTATAGTGTGAAATGCTAATGTAACCCAAATACATGAGCTATAATCCATAGCCTGGAGGAAGGTCTCTTATCCTTACGTCTGGGAGTGTGCTACTTTTGTGCTGCTGAGTTGATTTTGCTAGTAAAAGAAGGCAGCTCCTGTCTCCAATCATAGTTATACATTGTATGCATGCTACTCTGCTGAATTTCATATACCCTTGGGTTCCTCATGGTTTAAAAAAAAATAAGGGGATCAGGACAATGCTACAAGGTGATACCTGATATAATGAAAATCCAGCAAACTTTGGTGATGTTGAAAGCAACTAGATGAGAAATTGTTTTGACTGAAATAGACATGAACAGTCTCATAGATGTGAAAGATTAGAGGATTTATTATACCCTCAAGAACATGATAGAAGTGGCTAGTGTTCTGACCACCTGCTGTGTCCTTAGTGAAGTGAGATCCAGTTAAGCTTTATTTCAATTTCTTAATTATGGAGAACTGGATTAGCTTTTCAAAGTCCAACCTTTGAGAGTCATAAGGCTGAGATTCTTGTTAAGCACAAACACAACTCTGCACAAAAGAGTAGATAAGCAAATACATATAAGGCAACTGTCATGTTGCGACCTAATTATTAAGTCAGTTTTCTCCTATAATTTTTATTTGCTGAGAGGCAGTGGTTAATCCCAGATAGTTTCTACTCCCAATAAGGTTGGGGGGAAGGCAGAGGGGAGAGAAATAAAGAAAAATATCTAAAGCTAATTCCATGTTGAGCTGAGCTTGTTAAACCATCTACTCTGAAGCTAAAGGATTTCATAGAAGAAAAGAGGAAAGAGCTTTTTCAACTTCCAGAGAGAAGGTAGCAATAAACTGGCTTGATGATCACTGTTGCTAAATTGAGCCCCTTGGGATGCCAGGTAATTTGCTAGTAACGTGAAAGACTTGGTCTTTAGCAAGCCTGCTTGAATGGCTGTCTGGAGGTTCCGTCTTTATAGTCCCAAATTCTGTAGCACCTTTCTTTGCAGGGGAACCTATTATGCTGTTACAGTCAGTTGATGAACTGCAGAAAGTTAGAGAAGGCAAAAGGCCATTTTCTCTGCATGGGCTAGATTCAAAAGCACTAAGAGTAGCAGCCTGAAGGGAGAAGAGATGCTTTACTGTTCATCTATAGAGTAACAGTAGAGTCACAAAAGATATCTTTAGAGAGAGAACATGTATTTAGAGTGTTGGGGAGTTTCTGGAGATATAAGCTGTCTTTAATAAAGTTAATTTATCAAAAATACAGAAAGTTTCCAAAATTTTGTCATATTCTGAGAAGTAGCTCAATCAGTCTCTTAACTCTCCACCTACCAGTAAAAACTATTTTCCCCCAACAGCTCTGCAGAGTGACTTAGTTTCAGAGTTCCTTAGTTTAACAAGTTCATACAGAGATTTTTCATAATACTTCACCAGTCTGGCTTTAAAGATAGTAAATGCTGAAACCACTGAAGGATCACTGTGGATTGTTGCTACTTCCAGTTGTCACCTGTTTCCAGAACAGATAATTATGGCCTCCCAATAATATAAATTTCCTGTTTTCAAGGTCATTTGGTTTTCTTCTTGTCAATTTGGAAATCTCAAGTTTTTCCATACCCAAAGACTCTTTCTCACAGAAGGGAAAGAAGGTACCTATACTTCCACCTAACCATGACTAACATTTTCCGTTCCAGCTGTTGAAACAAGAGCAGGACAACTCTGTCTCATGTGCCATGGTTTCTGATCCCTATATTGAGAATATCTGTGCAACTTTTACCTTTTCATTAAGAATGATGCTATAAGGTATCTTGTTTGCTCCTGAGTGACAACTGAGCACTGACCCAATCTTGCAAAGACAACAATTATAAATTTGCAAAGAAAAAGTGATGATATTTTAATGGTGCTGCTTAAAAATTATTTGATTTACTGACAGACCAATAGGTGTCAATACTGAATGAATACTCACAAAATATTTCTGTGGGTATGCACTCAAGTAAAATAATTTAATTATTTGCAGTAGGTTTTTTACTTCCTTTGTGTTTGCCTTTTGTGAATATTCTATAAAGTGAATTTAATGGCAGAGTGCATGTGATAATACTCAGTTTTAAGCAAATATTGGAGAATATTCTGAGCCTATGAATACTGAATTTGGAAATGCAAATATCAGCATTGTAGTTCTGAATATTTTCAATGAACTTGGTGTTAGTACTCATCCAAATTTTTTTTTTTCACCAAAACCATATATTTTCTATTGCGCTTTGGATGAGTAAAATCTATTTCCCTCTTTGTCTTTGACAAAGTGGGAATAGCATGGTTGTGAACGACAAAAGAAATACTTTCCAACAGAAACTGGTGCTGTTGCATCAAAATAACATCTAACTTCATATTAGCAATATGTGGTCTAGGAACTGTGGCAGTTAAAACCCTGCACCCTGCTGTCTATGAGCATGCTGGGTAACTATTTCTGCAACCACTCCCCATCTCCCACCCAAAATGTACAAAAATCTATAGAGTGATCAGAAATACTGTTGTTGCACCATTCAGATAAACTATTAAGAAATAGTCCTTGACATTTTTAAGTCTATGTTTATACTTCTAGAAGAAATGCATGTGTACCTGCAATCTGTGACCTTTGAAGGATGATACATGGCTATGGGAATTTCTATACAATAGCAAATATTGTCCAGGTAGTTCGATACTGTATTTCTGACAGAAAGCCAATATCAAACACTTCAGATAAAGAGAATGAGAAATCCTCTTATGGACAATTATGTTACGACCTGGCCAGCCCAAAACTCTTTCATTTAATGGTTGTCTCATGTTCTGAAATGTTTCCAATCGTCAGAGTTGGCTGTTTCAAAAGTCAGAGTTATAAAATCTTATTTTCTCTTCTGATGGTCCAGACTTTTACTAGCCTCAAGAAAGATTTGCAAATCGCGTTGAAAAGAAAGTACACCCATAAAACTTTGCATGGAAAGTGCAAGTCTCCTCTTCATTATTTTGCACTGGAGGGGGTAGGGATGATGTAGGAAACAGAGAAGAATAAAATCCAATTTTTCATACAAGCGGATTTAAATTTTTTATTTAAAAATTACTGGAATTAGATAAAATTTTTATTTAAGCTAAAATCTTTTTCTATAAAAATTATATATTTCACGCTATTAAAAACCCTAAAGCGAGTACTATTTGCGGTTAATTTTTAATTAAACCCTCCCTTTAAAAGAATTTTTTTTGGACTGTAAGCTTTAACTTTATCAGCTCCCATTTAGTTTAAATAGAGATGGTTTCTTCAGTCTCTACATAGAAATTTCTTGCTATTTTTCTTATCTAACCCTTCTCACCTCAGAATAATCTCAGGAATTTTTTCACATATGAAGTAATCTAATGCACAGGTGAATCAAGGCTCTTCTTTTACTGAGTTTAGGTTAAATACTTGCACAGGATGGGTAAGATGCATTTACAGAGCACATATTGTCCACGGAATCTCTAGAAATAGTAGTCAGTTTTCAGTAGCTGTCTGAAATATAACATTGAAAGAAAATAATGGGATGTGTGGTTTGCAAGGGTCAAGGTATCTTCTGTAATTTTCCAGTTTCTTGCTTAAAGTTCTGGGTGGGTGGTTTGTACTTTGAAGGATGTATTTATCTGCTCTTTAATAATGTCTTTGTTTTTCAGGATCTACTGCTCTATTATCTCTTTCTGTTATATAATGTATCCAATTACCAATACATGTCTTTCAAGTGTCCTTTATAACAAATAACAGCAGCAAGTGTCCTCAACAGCCCCCTGTATACAGAGTTTATGTTGGAAAAAAGAGAGAACATAAATGCACTCGCAGTATTGTATTAATTACTAGGAGAGCAAGAAGCCCATATGTTTTGAAATTTGTACATATGTTCCTTGGCTATTTGCGCTCCCCCGTGCAAGTGTTTCTATTAAAGCTGAATTTGTCATTTTTTTAATTTGTTACTGACAGTTGGCAAGAGTGTTGTTCCTCCTGTCTGAACACTGCCAACCTAGTTACTCAGGGAGAAGGAAGGGCCTCTCTCAGTGCTCTTGAAGGGATGGTGCTGAATTCTCTGTACCGCATACTTAAGATATATGTAGAAATATATTATTTGTTCTCCAAACTAATTAATTCCTTCCCTCTTTTTTCTTGGTATGTCATCTCTGTGCAGTAGGCAATTAATGATATTTATTGAATAGGATCAACTTTGAAAGCTGTCCTTTCACTGTTTATCCATAAACTCTTTACAAAAATCTGCCATTCTCCACCACTTTCCCCTGTAAAAGCCTGGTTACAGGGACAGTTATTACACAAGCCCCTGAAGAATGATCAGCAAACTCAGTTCTGCATTTAATGATGATCAATTTAAATTTCTCTACTCTCACTTGGAGCTTTCTTGGAAGTGTCATTTAAGCATCTTACGTGAATTCATCTGCCACAAAGACAAATCAGAGAATGGTGATCTGGCAGACAGGATCTAAGGCAAATAGGGAATACTAATAGGACAGTCCTTTGAATGCACGTGTATGAAAACAGAAGAACAATGCAATTTTTCTCAGTGCCTCATCTAGCCGAGAATCTGCTTGCTCTGTGATTAAGACAGTGATCGTTGAGCATATAGGTGTATCAAGGATTGCTATTATTTGGTCACTTCTGGGTCCATGACCATCTACTTCTCATTGATTACACCGACACAAATAAAAAAGTGTTGGAACTTGTTCTGTTACACTTATGCCAAGCCATAGCTAAAGTGTCCATACTCAGTTAGCCCCCAAAATTGGGATATGGAGGAACAGATACATATAAAATGTGTATTAGCTGCAGTTTTTGAGCCACATTAAGTCCTGTACTCAGCTGAGGAACTCTGTTAGATCTTGGAACAAAACTGTGCTAGGAGTCTTTCCAGTAATTTACCAGAACAGGCAACTGGATGCATCTCCTTCATCTGGACCTGATTTAATTTCCTACTACTGAACTACTCTATGTAAATACTTACAAATATATACCTTTACAAATCTCTATCTATCTATATGCATATATACACACAAATGCAGTATAAAGACTGTATAAGAATGATCTCTAACAGACTTGGAAAACTCAGCCTCAAGCTCCATGCCATGGTATCTTTACTGGCTAAATTAAAGGCAGTGTGAATATACTGATACATGCTGCAATCACACATCATATAGTGTAGACATACCATAATAATGAGTGTCAGTTAAGCTCTTGGTTGAGCTCTAATCATTTTACACTGCTCTGGAGTACAGTGAATGCATTTCATCTGCAAGTGGAGAGTGCTCCCAGCAGAGGGAAATTCTCTACTTGTATAAAGTCAGCACAGCTGATTCCCACAAATACCTTGTCAGCCCTGTGGGATGGACAGACACTGAATGAATAATAGAGCAGAAAGAGAGTCTTTCACTGGTCTCATAAAAATACTGTAAGTTAGAAAAACCCTCAAGCTATCTTAAATGAGGTCATACTACTACTGGCTGTCCTATCTTCCTTTCTGAGTACAGGAATATGACCATGTTTAATTGCACAATTTTTGAGAAGGAACTAAAACAAAGTGAACTCCTGTGTACTAACTTTTTCTCTGTGGTGTGCTGAGCACAAATCGAAGGTGGATACATGGCATATAACTTTTGTGGAGAGGAAAAAGACAGGACAGAATATTAGTTCATGCATAAAATAGCAGAGTCACTATGGATCTCCCTTTTTTGATGCAGGAATAGAGAGAGTGAGGTAGGGGAGAAGATGCTGAGAAGGTTGAAGGTGCACTGACTCTTTCAGAACAGTCCTATGCTACCTTTGTGATTCAGACATATTTCTTATCAAACATTTAAATAAGTTGTTCTAAGAACAAAAATAAGAATGAACTCAGGTCTTCCGTGTATTGTTGCCCTATATTCACTAACAAGTAATAGTTTTACTACTTCGTGACTATTGCTCAGAAGCTCATTAAGCCTTCAGATGTTCCTTCTGCCCTATCTGCATTTTTAACTTCAGCCTCTCCCATCTACACTGTCCTATCGTTCCTGTTTCCTCTAACTCCTGGCAGTGAAGGAGGCAGAATGAACAAGCTTCTGAGTTGAGTACGGGCCAACCAGCCAGCCAGGATTAATGTTATGGTTGGCTAATGAGGGCCAGCCAAGCAAATTGATGATGAGCTCTTCCTGAAGATTTCCTGTCAGTGGGCCACTAATTGGGGCCTTTCTCCTTGGTCAAGCTTCTGATTTTGCTCAATGTGTGGGAATTTTATTATCCTCCACAGCTCAACACATGTGACACAAGTTGAACATGTCTAATGGATTCAAAAGTTATTAGGCAGGTAGAGCAGAGAGCAGAGAGGTCATGGAAGTTTCATTTCTTCAGGAAAACAAGTTAAACATGGATTTCCATTTTGTACATCTCAGTCACAAGACAGCAAGATAGATACTACAATATAACTTCAGACTAATTTTCTGTATTGTCTAGTATCCAGTGCCACTGGTATTTGCTTCAGATGATGTTGCAAGAAATACTGTAGTGAGCAATTAGGGATTAACCTCTCCATAACACAAGTTTCTCAATTCCCATCAGTTAGTGATTAGCTTATGCTCTGAAGCATGAAGTTTTATATCCCTTATGAATTTTTGTTTAATCTAATATAATTGCAGATGTTCTTGTTATCCATATAGATGCTTACCCTGTTTTATTTTGTTGGATTTTTTTTCCTTTTGATCCTATTGTGTTTTTGTCTTCAGCAATATCCCATGGTGATAAATATTATGGAAATAAAATCTCAATCCCCAGCACTGTCTCTTATTCTACAGTATAAGTACAGGGAATTATAATGAAAAATGGGAAGTTGTGTAGGTGGGAATATACTTTGCATGTAGGTATTGTTTTCTAAGCAGAGCTATGTGAACTCATTCAATACCCAAATATCAGAATACTAGACTGTTCTGTTTACTACAGACGGTAGGATTCATCCTGAACCTGAACTCTTTTTTAGAGATAAATATACATTGGGGAGCAATATATCTGACCTATGGTAGATGTCCATAGAAAGAAGAGATGAAACACAGCTTTAAAGCACCACTTTCCCTCTGTTCACTCTGATACTAATTTTGACAACTCTCTCAGGTATAGAATTTTATAGTATAGACATCTATTTTTAGTCAGATTAATACTTCTCCCCATGAATGGTTAAATTCTCAAAATTTAGTGCAGGGTCTTGGATACATTCAGACAGTCATTTTGCCTAACAAAGTCTGGCTCTGTAGGAACCTGTCTCCACCTGTGTTATGCAGAGCATAAGACAAATTGATTCCTAACTTCATGAAAGTCATCACAGAGGTTTTTGCCTTGTGCAATCACACCAGCTTTCACTATTCTGTATTCTCAGTTTATACTTTACATATGCGTGTGTGCATTCCGTGTGGTAAATTTGAAGTATTTTCCTCAATTGCTCACTTAGGCATGACTGTTCCTGGAGTCAAGGTGTCTTAGAGATGCTCTGCCTTCAATTCTGGGAAGAGAAGTAGCATAACCCCACTGTAAATTTGATCCACATTTTGTGTGAGGAACTGAAGGAAAATTAAAGACAGAAAACCTGATAAGGAAAGGCTAGGCATAGGACACTCTTACTGCTAGCATCAATAGGAAACATGGCAGAAGAAGACTGATCACAGTATCAGTATCTTCCTGACCATTCTTCCTTCATCTAGAAAGAGTGAAATGAAGATGACAATGCAGCAGGATCTCTGACTTTGAAATTCTGGTAAAAAAGACATTGAGAAAAAGATTTCTGAACCCCCTGCCATCACAAGTGCCTCATTTCCCTTTTAGAGTCTCACCTTTTGGTTTTTTTTGTGATCTGAGACATATACTCCACTTTTATTCCTTAATTAGAGAGTGTGAAAGTGTAACCTCATACATATCTGTGTGTTTGAGCAGCTTTCAACTTCACAAGGAAAGGATGCCAGAAAGAAAGCTTTCCTGGTTTGAAGCATAGTAAATAAAGACCCCTAAACTCATCCATTACATGTTATGACTTGTAAGAGAAACAGCAAAAAAAAAAATTGAAACCCAAAAATAACAACAAAATAATACCCCCCCGCCCCCTAAAAAATGCAAACCAGAAGAAAAAATTTTCATGTTTTTCTACATGCTTAATGACCTGAGTCAGTTCACAATGAGGTCAGATTATGGCTCGAGACCAAGAAGGAAGAGGTGACAGATAATATTCCTGTGCTGGGAGCCACTAGACCAACACAGCTGCTCCATCTGAGAGCAGGGAGCCACAGAGGCTCACATTTGGGTCCTTAACTACCTGTAGATTTCAACATTAATTCAGAAATCCAAATGGAGATTAGATGAGTAAATAGCTTAGTGGTCTGGGCCATACACATTAACATGACCTCTGTGCTTAGACTCCAAAGAAATCTGAGGTCACCTGTTGTGACTTGCTATCAGAAGCTGTCAGTCTGCCGTCTACTGGGCTGTGCCACTAATATCTGTCCTGTAGGACCTTAGAATGGCAAGCTAGAGATGGATTTGGTGGTACATTCTACCAAAACACAAACGTGAGATGGAAATGTTGTAAAAAAATTTTTTTTTCTTATATTGTACTTTACAGAATAGAAAAGTTTATTTCCAGTATCAAAATAGTGAAGTAATTAACTTTCTTCAAAGCTTTGTTTCATTTCCTGTGATAAAATTCTGTAGTTGAGGTTAATTCTTGCAAGTTGTCTTTATTGTTCTGTTGCTTTTAGTTACCTAAGGATTAGAAAGTAGTTTTGTTACAGACACCCAGAGATTTGATATTGTTATAAGCCTTTCAGTTGACCTTTTTAACTTTTAGCTGCACCTCTGGCTGAGGGGTCTGAAACAGCTACCCCAGCAGTGGCTGATGCCTCCTCCCAGATGGAGCTGCTGAAGGTAGAGGCTGCCATGTAGACCTCAGAGTGCAGGAAGTGCCTAGACCTTTCTCGTGGGGCAGGCATAGGAAGCAGACCTGCCTGGAAAAGTAGATGGAGGACCTCTTGCAACAAGTACCTGAGTTGCAGGAGGTGGCGAGAAGGCTGTGTAACATCAGGGAGGCTGAGAAGGAGTTAGATGACTTGGAACAAGTGCAGTCTGCACTGAATCCACAGCCAAACAGCCAAAAACTCCTCCACCAGCACACACAGAAGGAAGGAGGGCCAATAATGCAGAAGAACAGAAGCTTACACAATGTCAATGACCTGCAGGAGGAAGAGACTTCTTCCAAAGCCTGAAGTACCCTTGCAGAACTGTTTCACTGCTCTGCAGACTGGAGAGGAAAGATCCATCACATGAAGAGATACATTGGAGCTGAGCGAAACAGTCTGATCTGCTCCTTGTGTAACAAACAGCACAACTAAGAAAAGGTGACGGGTGATGACAGTAGGTGACTCTCTTCTGAAAGGTACAGAAGCACCCATGTGCTGACCTGATGCACTCTCTAGAGAGGTGTGTTGCTTAACAGGGGCTCATATCAGCGATGTCACTAAGAGATTACCAAGCCTTGTACAGTCCACTGACTATTATCTGCTGCTACTGTTTGATGTGGGCACCAGTGATACAGCAGGAGCAATCTGAGGCATATAAGGAACGTTTACAGAGCCCTGGGAGCAGTAAAAATGGACTCTGGAGTGAAGGTAGTTTTTATCAATCCTGCCAGCCAAAGGGAAGCAATTTGAAAGGGCCAGCTGAATCTGGAAAATCAACAAATGTTTACGGGACTGGTGCCACAACCAGGGGTTCAGCTACTCAGACTATGGGACTTGAGAAACATGGTCTGCTGGGGGCTGATGGGGTCCATCTATCAGATTCAGGGAAGAGCATCTTTGGTCATAGGCTTGCCAAGCTGGTGAAGGGTGCTTTAAACTAAAGTTACTGGGGTAGGGGAACCTCAATCCATCCCACTCCCACCAGTTTGATACCAGTGCCAGCAGTAGATGCCCAGAGCCTGGAGAGGGATCATAGGTTGGCAGGAGAGCACCAAAAAGCAGCACAAAGGAATTTCTGTAAGTTGGCTTCATTGAGGGCCCAATTTAAACGGGGAATAAACAAGAAGAGTTAGAGATGTGTGCACACCTGCAGGACTATGATCTTATTGGCATAAAGATGATGTCCTGAGATGACTATTATGACTGGAGCCTTGGAATGGAAGGATATAGGCTCTTTAGGAAGGACAGACAGGCAAGATGAGGAGAGGGTGTTGCGCTCTATGACAATGCCCAGCTGGAGTGCATGGATCTCCACCTAGGGATGGATGAGAACCCAACCGATAGCTTATGGATCAAGATTAAAGGGATGGCAGGGACAGGTGACAGTATAGTGGAGGTCTGCTATGTGTCACCCAGCCTGGAAGACTGAGCAGATGAAGCCCTCTGTAAACAGATAGGAGCAGCCTCATGTTCACAAGCCCTGGTCTTCATGGAGGACCATGTGCAGGGGACCTTGACCCACTCTCAGGGCCACGAGGATTATCAGAGGGCTGGAGCACCTCTCCTACAAGGACAGGCTGCAAGAACTGGTGTTGTTCAGCCTGGAGAGGTGAAGGCTCCAGGGAAAGCTTATAGCAGCCTTTCAGTACTTAAAGGTGGCCTACAGGAAAGCTGGAGAGGGCCTCTTTACAAGGGCCTGTCATGATAGCCTGAGGGCTAATAGTTTTAAATCGAAAGAAGGTAAATTTAGATTAGACATAAGGGTCTTCACTGTGAAGGTGGTGAGGCACTGGAACAGGTTGCCCGAAGAGTTTGTGGATGACTCCTTCCTGGAAGTGTTCAAGACCAAGTTGGACGGGGCTCTCAGCAACCTGTTCTAGTCGAAGGACCTTTAAGGTCCCTTCCAAACCAAACCACACTATGATTCTACTTATTCATGTTCAGTTTTGCAATTGTGGTATCATGATTTTAATTAATATATAAATACATAGGAATATATATTGTAATATCATTTGATTGGATTGATCCTGACTTGTTTTCCTGTCACTGAGCAACAAGGAACCAGGATTATTAGAAATCTACAGGACATTAACAGGTGAACTTGGAAGTCTTACTGACTGTTCTCCACTAATGCTGGGTCTCACAATGTATAGTTAAGATAGGTGAGAACTGTGACCATAGTGTTGTCCATTTCAGTTGTGTCTCTCAAAATGAGAGCTAAAATGGCTGATGACTGTTAACAACAGCAAGTTTCAAAAGGTGGTTTCTTTTTTTATCTGAAAAACAAAAACCATGCTCTTGTGCATGACTTCAGTAGGAGTAGTCCAATAGTGGTAGATATTTGTTTAGATGGATTTGCTGATAGATTGCTTGGATTAAGCATGATTTGTTCTATTTTCAGTCAAAGAAAATAGCTGTTATTTTGCAGTAACATTTAATAACGGCTTTCTGCAAAATAGTCAATGGTGTTAGATTGTATCTCTGTTGTAACATTAGTAATGGAAAACGACAACCTGAAAAATAAGGTGAAATCAAGATGTTTTTATTTAGAAGAATAATTTTGATTTCCCAGAAAATAATAAGCCCATCACTATATGTTACTTTGCATTTACTTCTGACAATGCAAATAACAATATTGTGTCTGCTTAATTCTGTTTGACAATAATAAAATAAATTTGATATTGTTTATTAGAGATTTTCAGAGAAGTCAACTAACTCATCCGTGATTTGAATTTCAAATATAACCTTTTTAAAAAACATAGCCAGAGATATTAATCTAAAATATTGATAAGAAATTTACATTTGAGAATATCTAATTGTAGTCACTGCTCTCATATTAACTGTCACTTGCTGTTTGTTTTTTGGAAATTACAATTTTTATTAAAATTAAAATCAGAATAAGCTAACACTCTCAGGTGTATTTCAGCATATGCCATTTTTGTGTATGAAAGAATAAATGCATAGAGTTATTTGAAAGCAAAACAAAACAAAGTAAAATTGTATCTTTAATTTAGAAATACCTTTCATTGTTCACAGAAGTAACAGCTTCTTGATCATAGAGCCTTTAGGCTCTTGAGTTTGGGCAATTATAGTTAACTTTTAAATTATACCTAATTCAGGAAATAATTATATCTTCATACATCTGGAAGCTTTATTGCAAAAACATATGTCAAAGGTTCTTTTACAATCTCTCAATTAAACACAGTTTTGGTGATGGAAGAAGAGATGCAGGAAGAGTGAGAAATGCAGACTACTATATTACCATATAAGAAAGATCACTTTTTTGTCTTAAATACACAGTGGGTAGTGGCACAGAAGACAGAGCTAGATTTTTTTTAAGAAGTGCATCGTGGTAGCATGAGAAGTAACAACACTTGTGTATTATTAAGATGTATCTCCTCTTTTATTTTTTTTATTATTTTTTGCCATGAAGGGGCTCGAGAGAGGAAAAGATTGCCCAGGGAGGTCGTGCAAAATCCATGCATGGCTAAGCAAGGGTCAGAGGGATCTGATTTAATTTTGAATTTGGATCTAACTTTGAAGTTGCTTCTGCTTCGAGCAGGAAGATGGATCACATCACCCCTGACATCTCTTCCCATCTAAATTATTCTGAGTTTATTATTTTAAATAAATATAGCTTTAAAACAAACCAAAAAAAAACAAATTGGAAGACAACTAAATTTTTAATTGGTGTTCAAATAAGTGTTATGGGATGTGCAATTTGCATTAACATAATGTAAAAGGGGCAGTGTTCTGTTCAGTTTTAGCCACATGTTTGAATTACTGCAGTATTGTGCACAGCTTGCAGTTATCTAGGAAAATTCCTGAAGTTTAGCAGTGCAAAGCATGTATATTTGGTAATAAGTTTATTAAAAAATTACCCCAGAACTCCTCTATCTCTCTGCAGTGCTAAAACCCATGACCCCCCAAGCCTTCCCTGTCTAGACCACAGAGATAACTTAGTAATTTTTGTGAACAGAGTCTAGATTTGAAACACTTCTAAAGAGAACAGCTTCCAAGCATAACACAATGTCTATAGGTAGCTGCAAGGTGTATTTATAAGGGTAGTGAACATGCACAGTGAGTATGTAGGAAAATGGGATTGGGGACATTGGCAACATTGGCTGAATAAGGATTAGCTGGTCATGTATTTTAGATTACATATATATACAAATATTTTTATAAATTTGAATCATACTCCTTATATTTGTCTAATAAGCCTAAGAAATTAATTTGTTCATGATGAATATGAATGGAGTAAATACACTGCTCAGTGATAAGGGTATTTTTTCTTTTCAAAAGCTGCAGACGGACAATGATTATGAAATCCGTCAGAAATATATCTGCATATCAAAGGGAAAAATAATGTTTGAACTTGATTGATTAGAAGTAACTTTATTTATGATGCATTTAGCTTGAACCATAAATTTAGTATGAGTGGACAAAGCAATCCAAGTAAATGAAAGAATCATATCTATGACATTCACTTCAGTGTACATCTGAAATGCCAGTGTATTTTATTCAATAATTCAGATGTTATGATGCATCTCTTCAGAGCCATGATGTGAATTTCTTTTATCATGCAAGCTAATGATCATTTTCACAAATGTCTTTATTTTCCTTCCTTCTTTGAAGTATACAGTTCTGGGATTTCTTAGGAGGAAAGAGAGTTTGATATCCTGTTCTTTTTGAGTGATAATGGGAGATGGATGGCTAAATATTTATTGAATATACATTATTGTGTATATATATCAAGGATTGTGTTGAGAAGCCTGTTTAATGAACTGTATATTCTGGATAACTTCTGAAGCATTTTAAGAAATATGATCACTTCAATCAATTTGAGGATACTAATAAATAATAGATTCTTCATATATTTTGTAGAATAATATTCTCACTACTGTTACTGAAATATACTTAGTGAATCATCAGTTATTTCCTAAGACTTCTGAGTTGATATAAATTCCAATGTTTTATTGAATGGCTATGAGATTCTTTGGTCGTCATCTTCTAGGACTTTTCTAAGATGAGAGAATAGTCAAAAGACACATGCAGCTGTTTACAGAGGTAAAGCAGAAAAACTATTTAATAGTTTTTTAACACCTCAACAAAAAGGTGGTT
Organism: Eurystomus gularis; assembly: GCA_013400335.1. Taxonomy (NCBI): domain Eukaryota; kingdom Metazoa; phylum Chordata; class Aves; order Coraciiformes; family Coraciidae; genus Eurystomus; species Eurystomus gularis. The sequence goes on along the minus strand of VZZY01009607.1, from coordinate 4,222 downwards.
GTATATTGGCACCTTTCTGGATCTTTGTTGAACTCCAGAAGATGACCTCAGGCTGATGCACATTCCTTAAGGTCTCTCTATATGTAGACAGGGAGTTATTTGGTGTCTCTACTGAGATCAGAAACGCCCATTATGCTGAACAGTAGGAAATGCATGGCATTAAGAAATGTAAAGGATAAAGTATCAAAGGATACCAGAAATCCTGCCTCTTTCCTTTGGGAGATCTGAGTTGAGTGCTCCCATAAAACTGGAAAATGAAAGTGATGTGGACAGCAGGTTGTAGCTTTCTTGTAAGGAGGATGCGGTAGTAGTGGCATTTTCCTTTTGAACAGCAGTTTACATTAGGTTTTCATCTTGGAAGGTTTTGAATCTACATGACGAACAAACACATTAGCCACCTGGCTGTGGGGTATTATAGGAGAACGTATTTTCATTCCTCCCATTAACTGGCCCCACTGTGCAGACAGGAATGCAAATCATGGGGTCACAGAGCGAGCAAGAAGAAGTATATCCCCAATCCATTATTAATTCATTCAGCTGAGGGCGAAGAGTCTTAGGCTGTTTATACATTTAATACCAGCAAAACACTCACAAAACCTGCAAAAATTAGGACACTTCCCTCACTCCTGCCAAATGCTTTTTCAGAAATGGCTGAAAAACAGAACACTTACTAGAGACTGTGCCTAGTGGATCAGAATTAGCAAATCTGTTTCTGGTTACCTATCAAACTACAAGATCAATGGACGACTATAGTTCAGTAATTATTTCTTCTTTCTGAATCCATATTCCGTTAGCCGATCAATGCATTAAGCATGGCAGATGCATATCAAGAGTTTGTAATGTAATCTGTGAAATTCATTCACACCAGGATATGATTTATGAGGAGTCTATTGATTGGGGAATAAATGTTATTTTACATTTAATAGAATAGATTTTAATAAAGCTGTAGCTCCAACTGCAGGGTTTTGAAGGATCCTTTTGTTTCAGTACAAAATCTGCATCTTTCCCAGTTCCTGTGATGTTATCATATCAGGCATACTACCCAATAAACCTATCAAAGTTTCTTCAGAGCTGTAACACTGTCCATTGTGCTTGTAGTCTGAGGCAAATACACTTACTGGTGCTGACTTTTTAATTATTTGAAAATGGCTGTTTTGGGAACAGAACCTTCACTGCTTCTAACCACCCTAGATCTATAGATCAAAGGCAAATAAGCCAATTTGCGAATTAGCACTTTGTAAGGACCTGGACGAGAGTGCTCATCCCACAGGAGCATGGGACATGCCATGCCTTGCTGAAATTGGAGATCCATTTCAGGAAAGTCTGGTGTAAAAAGGCAATGAGAATTTCTCTTGGAGTACACTAATGAATTCTTCTTTCAGTATGCTGACACATTTCATATGTTTCTTCTGATTCTTTTTCTTTTCTTTTTCAAATAAGGCAATATTCTTCTCCTTAGATAGTCCAAGGTTAACCGTATTCCTTATAGTCTCATAATATTTTGCTGATTGGTTATATACCAATCAATTTTTTTCCACAGAAAAGCCTTCAATTAACCCCCCAGTGATTGGGAGGTGGAATTTCCAGATTAGTATTGGAGAATTCCACCTCCTAACACCAGGGGTTTAATTGAAAACTTTTCTCAGAAAAGTTAATTGGTGCAAAAACATCAGTAAAATAACCTAAAATGCAGGGGACACTGTTAATTTCAGTCTATTTAAACAAAAGACAAAAAAAAAGAGAGAGAGATTAATAAATAGGAACATTGAACAAGAAATAAACAAAATTATTACAGCAACATGAAGATTAAAAGGAAACTTGTGAAATGGCCCTGCAAAGTCACAAAATGCAGGAAAACTTACCTTTAATTTAAATTACAATATGCTAAAATCAAGCAAGAGAAATTAACTTCTTTTAGAAACTATTTCACAATCAGGTGATTTACTTCAGATTCAGAAACATAAATCACATTTTAATAATCTCTTTCCCAGTATGAAGTCTCTATACAATCTGATATGCAGATTTTTTTTAAGTAGGTGCTTTCTTTGCATAACAAGAAGCTGCAGTAAATTAAATGGAGCCCAGGAAATCTTATAATGCATCTGGATAATGAAAGAAAAGGTGCAATTTGAATCTACTAGTGCAAATATATATATGTTTGGTAATAATGAGAAACATTCAGTGTTAATGGATGTATTCATGCAATAAACCTGTCTGAATATGGTATCTTTAATATTGCTTAGATACATTTTTTTTGCATTAAGCATAATAGACTTTGACCTGCAAATTATGAAAAATATTAAGATATGCATCAACAGAGAGATTTATGTCTAGTGTTGACAAATTATTCTTTAAAGTTTTATGTAACAGGCCCAGAGAGAGTGTTAAATAAGATTATTATGGCAGTTCTTATATGTGCATTCATTTTGACTAAGAAGTGGTCATAATAAAATTTAGGACTGTTTACTTACAAAGCTTGTTTAATTAGGAAAAATAGAAATAAATGTTCTCCATTTGGCATATTTCAGCTTTTATCTTTATTACTTCTCTCTCACAATATTGTGAAAAATCAACATCAATAAAAGTACATCTATTACATACAATTTGGCAAATCATTTGCTTAATGATTTCTAAATACAGGAAAGAGATAAAATTTCCTTCCAAAATTAACAGCTCTTTTTTCTTGTGAAAATTCTGTCTTAAGCAGACATAGCTTTGTATCTGGAGTGATCATTTGTAAATAAACAAGATCATTATTTCTGAAAGGAGTTAGTTTCAGTGAAAAACAACCATGTACTTCTACTATAAAACACAGCACTTTGTGTTATGCTCTGCTATACATTTTACTTTTCTGCTGTCAGGTGAAAATTCAACCAATGGCTATCAGATTACTTTGGAAACATTTGAATTTATTTTTATCACCTAATTGTGTACATCTATAAGGAAGATGTATGGCCACTGTTCCTGGAAGAACTGAAAAACTCCCCTCTCACTTTTGATGGAGCATGTAACACAGGCAGCTGGAAGAGAGGGAAAAATACATTCCCAAAGGCAAAAACGTTACTGAGCTTGGGGAAAAGAAGGCAATATTATTTTTTTTTAAAGGGTTTTCTCAACCAATGTGGCACCCTCTAAGGGTCCAGAGGAATGGGAACTTCTCTAATGATAATTGAATACTTTAAAATTCTCTGTAAACAGTAATATTTGCAGTAATTTAATTATTTATAACAATTAATTTATTTAAAATACTTAGTGTGCACACGAACTGTAGAAAATCAAAACTTGTTTTTTCTTTGAACACTGATTGGTCATCTTAACTGAGAATTCCATCCAGCAGGAGATCATGAAAATTCCCCTGTTGATTAAAGCTCAGAACTAACCTGTTGGCATTCAGAGTACTGAAGGTAATACTTTATAAGCATATCCAAAGAATACACCGTATTGAGTTGCATTCTCTGCTTCCTGCTTTGGTTTTAGACCAAATGTTTGTTTTGTTTTGTTTTAAAGAGATAAATGTTTCTCTGACATGTATTTTATTATCTGTACACATTTAGTGCAAAACCACAAGTGGAAGATTAAAATATCCTGTGAAAGATTCTAGTGGGAAGGATGAATGTCCTCTTCATGCATGTTTTCCCAATTGCATCACAGATCTCATCCTACTGCAGAACTAGCCAGTACTCATAGATGCTTCCATACAGAAACTCATGCGGTGTGGTTTGGACTATGCCGTTGGGAGTGGTACCACAACTGATTGAATTATTTTAAAAAATAAGATAAAAGATAAATCTTGTAACTGTTTTCTGGTTCAGGGGTGAGTGGGAGTGGTTGGGAGGGGGTTTGTATTCTTATTTTTCCCTTTATATTGCATTTATATGTTTTTAGACTGAATCAGTGATTGCCATATGCTTCACTGTGAAGTCTTGCACATAGGAAGACTGTCAGAATAAGCACGAAAAAGATGGCATCTCCTTTTACTTTTCTTCCTACAGTAATACCGAAGAAAGAAGGAAATCAGAAAAACAAAAACAACACAAAAAAACCCCAACCCAACACCAAAAAAAACCCAAAACCACACAGCCTTGTGTCGTGTCTACAGGACAACTTTACAAACTCAGCTTCCAACTACATTGGAGTATGCGCTTTCCTGATTATTTCAGTTGTAGAGGAAAAACCCCTTTGTCAAGTATTTTATTGAATCCCTTTCCTTTCCTTTCCTTTC